>JAMJFZ010000191.1:8155000-8182500 GCA_026225945.1 Cricetomys ansorgei | reverse complement strand
GATTACAGGGCAGATGGGAAACTCCTTGTTTCTTCCTTGTCTCCATGCCGCTGTCTTTCTTCCTGTGTCCATGTCTGTCTTCTGTAGTCGTTGTCTGGGACAGTGACAGCCCAGAAGGGCGGTGTGTTTATTGATGACCTCCTGGTTGCACTCATGAGGACTCACATCCCAGAATGATGTATATTCTTCCCATCTGACAGTGAGTGTCGTCTTTTTATTGTCATACTTGGAGACCGATTTTGTAGACTCTGAATTAACTAAAAAAACAAAAAGATCTGCTATTATCTGTAAGAAGTACACCCGCGGCATTTAACAACTGACGTTAGAGGGACATTTTACTGTTTAAACAGAATGTTGACCTCTGCCACCTGCTGTTCATAATGATTCTATGAAGATGAGGCAAAAAAATTATCATTTAAAAATGCTTTGGCTGTCACTTTATAGAAGTTTCTGAAGAGTTTTTCAGGCCTCCCAGAATTTTGTTATTTTAAATAATGCTTTTATTTATTCTTTTGAAAATTTCATACAATATATTTTAATCACACTTTCTCTCACCCTCACAACTCCTTCCCAGACCCTCCCCCGGCAACTACCCAACTTGACATCATTTACCTTTAAAAAAAAGAAAAAAAGAAAGAAGGAAGGAAGTAAAGAAAGAGAGAGAGACACAGAGAGAGAGAGAGAGAGTGTGTGAGAGAGAGAGAGAGAGAGAGAGAGAGAGAGAGAGAGAGAGAGAGAGAGAGAGAGAAAGGAAGAAAGAAAAAAGTAAGGAAAGGAAAAGAAAATCATGCAGTCCAAATTGTGCTGGTTCCCTGCTCCTGAGCATACCATCTGCCCTGGAGTGTGGTTGAGATACCCAGTGTCATCACACTGAAGAAAAGTGGTTTTCCATCTTTCAGCTGCTATCAGTTGTGAGTAGCTTCTTAGCAAGGAGTGGGACTTTGTCTTCTGTGTGCTGTCACAGTCTCTGAGTTCACATGTGCATTTACCTTGCTGTGTATGGGAAACACTGTTTCCTTGAAGTTATCCACCATCTCAGGCCTTCACAATCTTTTGGCCTCCTCTTTTGCATCAATCCAAGAGCCTTGAGGGAAGAGGTGTGATACGGACATCCCATTTAGGGCTGAGCATTCCAAAGTCTCTGCAAGTCTACCAGCTGTGGGTCTCTGTGTTAATCAGCAAGAAGAAGCTTCTCTGGTGAGGGTTGAACAATGCACTCATCTAAAGTTCTGATCCGAACCCTTTCCAGAAATCTCTGGAGAACAGAGCTGGCATGTAAAGGTCTTTCCCACTCAATCCCATGATATTTTTTTGACTAGATACTGATTGTATCAGGGACCTCTAAAGAAATAACTAATTAGACATACACAATAGCACACACATGTGGACACATATACTCACATATGCACATTTGCACATGAGTAATTACTTTTAGCTGTGTAAACACACATATGTGTGCCGGTGTGTACGTATATGGACATACACACAATTTATTATTTTACAAATCTGACATATGTAATGGTGAAAGCCGATAAGTTCAAAATCTGGAACTGGGATAGAAACTCGTATTGCAGTTTTAAAGGAAAACAATTCTTTTCTCTGGAAAGCTTCAATTTTCGTTCTTATAGCTTTCGACTGACAATCAGCCTGAGCATCGAGGGGAATGTCCTCACGTTGGCTCCTTCACGCTTAGCGCAATATCTTGCTGTGGTCATCAGTAACTCTGTGCCAAAAGACTAGAATCCTATAAATCCTCCCCATGACTTCCCAGATGCTAACCGCCAAGTTAACCATAACTTATCAAACTGGTCATCTCTAGGTCTTTCCAGCCATCTGGTAGGTGGTCTAGGCTCAAACAGAAGCAACTCCATTTTTGTTAATTTTGTTGCACTGGGCAAGTTGCCAGACTTCTCTGTACTCCGTTTTCCTCAGCTAGTGTGAGGGCGATAATTGTGTCTGCCTGATCACATTCACCGAGTAAATGCGTATGGTTGTTAATACACAATAAACACTAGATACTGTTTCTACTTTCCCACTCATCCTCAGTTCTTCCATACGAGCCCCCACTACTTCATCACTTGTGGGGAGTCTGTCCTCAAACACCCCCCGAGATTCTAAAGTCATCAAAGTAAACTGTGTGCACTGTAGAATAACATTCAAATGACTAGTGGGCTTGCCTTAAGGGAGAGAGTCCCGATTACGACAGTCCAGAGTGGCTTGGTGCAGGAGTTTTGGACTGCTGTAAAGAAGTCCCTCACACCTGATGGCTGGAACAATGGAAATGTGTAGTCTCACAGTTCAGAAAGCCTGAGGTCTGAGGTCAAGGTGTTCATTGGGTCAGCTCCTTCAGATGAGCCATGGTGCTCCCTCAAGTGTGGGTAGCGAGTCAGTGTTCCTTGGCTTATGGATGGTGCTCTTCCAGTCTGCTTTCCCACCCAGCTTCTTCTTCTTAGGAGAACATCAGTCATGTCAGTTTGGGGCTGACTCTATTGATCATCTGCAAAGCCAGTGTTCCCGTATAAGGTCATATTCACAGCTGCTGAGAGAGCTTCAGCATCCTTTAGCTTTCACACTGGGCCCAGTGAATTATTGGTGGGGTTTCTTTTCTAGCCCCAGGCCAGTACCCTTTAGCTAAGGAGTAACTGCTAGACTTCCAGCCACATTGTGGTGGTTTAAGTGAGATTCTCTACACCCCAAATATCTCAGGCATTTGAATACTGGATCTCTAGTTGATGGTGTTGTTTGGAGAGGCTCCAGAGATATTGCCTTTTGGGAGGATGTATTACTGGAGATGGGGTTAGAGAGTAAAACGCCTCACCTACTGCTAGTTTGCTCCCTCTGCTGTGGGCTGGTGGTTCAAGATGTGAGCCCTCAGCTTCCTGTCCTTTCCACCCATGCCTCCGCTCCACTGTCATGGACAGCAGCCCTCTGCAACTCCCAAAGAGCCCAAATGAGCTCTTTCTTCTGTAAATTGTCTTTATTGTGGTGTGTTATCACCGCCACAGAGAAGTAACTAATACACTGTGGTTCTGTGAAGTAGAGCCAAGGTAGTGAAGTGGGGATTGTGTGCTGTCGTGTTAACGTTCACTGGTTGCATTATGACAACGTGTGTGTGTGTGTGTGTGTGTGTGTGTGTGTGTGTGGTTTACAGTAAACATTCATTTAGTCAATGGTACCTGTGTTTTAAAAAAAAGTTGGAATGAAAATTAAAATTAAAAAGTTTTGATGAAGTCCAAACAATGGGGTTGCCATCTGTGACGCTTAGAGCAGAGAGGGGTCTTGACACCTGCCATGACCTGAACACAAACTGTCCATCACTGTTTCTTATATTTGAACACTTGCTCCCCAGCTGGCAGTGCTGTTTTGGAAGTTTGTGAAGCATTTAGGAGGTAAGGGCCAGCTGGAGGGTGTGGGTTGCTGGAAGTAGGCCATATGGTTTATAGCCCACCCCTAGTTCTGGCCTGAGCTCTCTGCTTTGCGATCAGGGATTGTAAACAATCTGTCTTACACTCCAGGGACCACAGAGCTCCATGCCTCTGTGCCTTCCCTCCTATGATGGACTGTATCCCTCAAACGATGAGTCTGGATACATCCTCTTGCCCCTAAATTTCTTCTTGCCAGGTACTTGGTCATAGTGACAAGAGAAGTAAGTAATATATATAATAATAATACAAAGTAGGTACTATAATACAATGCCAAAATATGTTTCAAAGAGCGTTGTTACAGGCTTATGTGCTATGAGACATTGTTTACTGCACTTCAGGTTTGTTTCCACTGTTGAGACGAGTTTGGGTTCTGCAAGACCTCACGGATCATTGTCTGCCTTGCTTGGGAGTTGCTGCTCTGAACCCGTGCAGGGCTGAACACCTCCCCCCACACCATCATGACCGTCACTTGTTCCATACACATCTGCGTGATGTTACCCTGAAGTACACAGAGAGCTGGCTGTTCCTGTCTCAAGAAGGTACTGTAACTGAGACACAGAGATGAGGGAGACGCAAGGCATAGATGAGCTCCTATTCTGGAACTTGTTCCATGGCCTCAGCAGAAGATCACGGTAAGAGAGCAATGAAACCCTTCGTGTCTGCACATCTCTGAGTTGAGACTATGAGATAAGAATGCCTTCCACATCTCTCATGACCCAGAAACGTCTGTGATGGTGGAAAAACACACAACTTCCCCCACTGGAAGTTGTCATGTCTCTCCCTGAAGCTGAAATTAAACGGTGATAATTAATAGTCCCAGGGTTTCTTCTGTTTGAAAATGATTTGCCAACAAGCGATTGCCTGACTGAAGTCACTCTTACCGTTAGCTGAAGAATACGCCGGATTACACGGGTCATTGAAGACAAGTGCTGAGTGATGTTGGCAATGTCTCCCAGAACAGCTGTTCTAGGTCTCTGCGGCCACTACAGACAGCTGCCCATCCTGTCACTCCCTTCCTGCAGACATGATCAAACACTCTCCATTTCCACAAAGCCATCTGCAGGGGGCTCTGCCGTGCTAACAGGTTCTGGAAGAATGAGTTCTCAGTCACTGCTGGCAGGACAGAAGTGAAGAGTGTAGGGGGCGGCCTGCGGATCAACCAAGAGCCTTTGTTGTATGAACGAGTGTGCCAGCGCTGGGGTTGCCACTGTTAGCTGAGAATGCATTAGACTGTACTGAGTACTTCACATGCTTGACTCTTTAATCCTGGTGACGTTCCTGTGAGGTTAGGAGGTACTACTGCCCTGCTTTTATACAGCTAAGTGATCCTCAAGGTCATTAAAAAATTCCTGAAAGAGGGAAACTGTCACATGAACCCAGGTGGTCCCACCCTACCTAAAGAATGGTCCTAATGGCACTGTAAAGTCATTGTATTAGTCAAGGTTCTCTAAAGAAATAGAACTGAAAGTGTGTACACACACACACACACACACACACACACACACACACACATGCATATATATGAGATTTATTAGAATGACTTAAAGGATGTGTCCTAAATATTCCAACTATGGCTATCTTCCAATAGAAATCCCCAAATCCCAGGAATACCGATTGTTCTGCCCACGAGGCTGGATGTCTTGGATGGTTTTCAGTACATGCCAGAATCCCAAAGAAGTAGGCTCTAATATCAGTGAAGGAATGGATTTGTCAGTGAGAGCAAGGGCAAGCAGACAAAGAGTAAGAACTTCCCTCTTCCATGTCCTTTATATAGGCTGCCATCAAAAAGTGCTGCCCAGATGTAAGGTCCATCTTCCCATCTCAAAGGATCCAGATTTAGGGTGTCTTCCCATTGCAAATGATCCAATTAAGAAACATCCTTCACAGACGTACCCAGCAGCTTGGGTTTTAGTTACTTCCAGATGTAGGCAAGTTGGCAACCAAGAACAGCCTCACAGACATCAGGTGTGTAGTCTAACGGAAGATACAAAACACCAGCAGGAACTACGGCTTGACATGACATCGCAAGAGCTGTGATGAGGGCTTCATGACAGCGAGGAGGACGCTGACTGGAGTCCCGAGGAAGCAGGGACACTCATGAAGTATTAACAAGGCGGGGTTTTATTGCGATGTCCCTCTGGTACCCTTGGTGGTTAATAATGTGTAGACTCTACTGGGCCCTAAAATGCCAAGATATTTGGTCAGACATTATTCATGGGCTTCCTCCAAACAGCTAAAGATCTGAATGGAGCATAAAGCCTGACTGATCTGGGAATGAGAGGCAAGCCCTCTTTTCTTACTGCTTTCAAACTGGGGCCTCAGCTTTATCCTGGTCGTTGGGCTAGAGCGTAAACATCAGCTCTTTCTGGTGCCCAGTTGCTGACTCGCCCTGCAGATCGTGGGATGTGAACACATTCATCATTGCGTGGACCAGCTCCTCATAATAAGTCTCTTTGTATGTGTGTACACATATATAGTATTGGTTCTGTTTCTCTGGAAAACCTCCCACTTAGTCATGTCTTGACCCAGCCTGTTATTCCTCCACATTGTCTATCACAGAATCTTCTCACTGCCTGCTTAATCACGTCTCTTCCTTGTCTTATTGAGCCATAAGTTCTGGGTGTGCAGCTCCAGATCTTCCTGTTGATTGATTTACTCTTAGCACCTGATATAAGATACACAGAGTAAGTGGGGCAGAAAATTATGGGAAGATTAACCAATGCAAGCAGCAGCACGCTGGAGGCTGGAGACTGCACGGGGCCAGGTGAATAGAGGTGTTGGAGGTGGTAGTGGTGTAGGCTGGAGAATGGGCGCGTTAGTTTTGCGGGGTTGGATCCTGCAGAGAAGAAGAGAGGAGTGGGTTGGTTGGTCAAGAATGGCTTCATCTTTATGTTAAGCAACCGGGAGCCTAATCCTGAAGGAAGAGGACCAGAGAATGATTCCGACCCACTGTGATTCCGACCCACTGGGCTAAGATGTTTCACTCTGGATTTAGGTTTCTATGCTCGTTTGTTCCTTCTTGTCACAGGGAAACCGAGGAATGATATGTGCTTATGGTGATTGTGAGGACCCCTTGGGGAACATTGGGTACTGTGTGAGGGGATACATGTTGGGAATTTGAAGGTTGGTATGGGTGAGGCCTAAGTATGCCTGTGAGGATAAGCCAGACTTCACCATTGGCACCCAGAGAGCTCTGTGTTCTTCTGTTCTGAAGGTGGCACTTAATAGAATGTGCTAGATGAATGTTCACAGCCTCAGAGTTCAGAAACCTTCCCAGAGTCCCCGCGTCCTGACTTGAGATGAGTAAATGGTGTCTAGGAAGAATTCCCTGGAGGGACTAACAGGTACACATGAAGGAAGGACGTCTGGGTTAAATGCAAGACCTCGTGAGTCCCAAATGTGAGCAGCTTGATTCATCCAGCCATTGTCTCCTAGTGCCAGCTAGATGCTGATCCTTGTTCATAGCATGCGGGTCAGGTATGACAAGACCTTTTGGTTGGTCAATATATTACGTTATAGAGAAAAATGCAGAAATCTGCAATATTTGTTTAGTCTGAGAGCAGATTGAATTTATGTCTTGGGAGAATTCAGATAAATGATTTATATTGATTCAATAGATTAATATTACAAAGTGAATATTATGGGTCATATAACTATTATTACAAAGTCTACCAAAGCCTAGAAGCATTTTATTATTTTGGAAATGACCAGAGGAAGGGGCAAGCTGCTTTCCCAGCAGGGTGGTAGACAGGATATTCACAGATCTAGCAGACCAGCATGTTCTTGCACCAACTACAGAGTAGAGGACCCTACTCCTCAGCACCACTCCAAGGATCATGAAACAACCATTGTAAATGTTAATGTCAGGAATATATCATCCCAGCTGAATTCTGAGACCAAAAGCTAGCACCGAATCTGCTTGGCCACAAATCCACCGCAAGCCCTGTCTCCCACTCTACTAACTCAGCTCCCAATGAACAGGCTATACGGATGGGTGGATTTAGATGATGATTCTCAATTACACAGAAGATCTTAGTTGCACAGGTCTGTGATATTTGATTTGCAAGATAATAAGGGACCTAGAAGAAGAATGGAGTAGATTAAAAGGTGTGGTGTTATCTGTGGCGAACGTCTTCTGTAATGAGTATGAATCTGAATATTCCTGTGTTCCATATACATCCCGAAAGATCAGTGCTGGGAATTGGCAAGACATAACTCTTATTGCTTTCCTGTTTTGAACATGAATGACTTAACACATTCACCTGGAAAAGTCTGAACATGCCCTGTCTCCCCAACCCCAGTCTGTGCTCAGAGTCGTAGCAGTTTGGAAGGATGATTGGCCAGTCCAAGAGCATTGCTCACCGTAGCTACTCTGCCAGACTGATGACACAGTCAGATAGGCTGAAGCTAGCCCATTCTCCTACCTTTCTTCCTCTCCCAGCCCTGCTCTCTGATATCCAAGCTTGAGTGATTGACAGACACTCTCGATGAAATTGAGAGTTTCCAAGCTCCCGAGGCATTTTTTGGAAGCCTGGGATGAACTCATGTTATCATCGTGGCTGATTGCCCCCCTCACATGATTTTGCCTCTCAAATCCCGCTGCAGGACCGGGTAGGTCTGGGTATGTCAGGCAGGACAGGTCCTTCCACATGTGGGTTTTCTGCAGCTGGATTCCAACTTCTTGATTCACGAAACTGGTGACACTATGCCTCCTCCAGCTCCCTGACAAGGCATCTGCCATGAAGTTGACTCTTTTGTGAGGCATGGATGGTGGCATACCCAGGGATAGGATGGGCTGACTTCTTTCAGACTAGTTAAGACTGTTGCTTATATAGAATGTTGAAATTTATGCTGTAGGAAGACAAAGTTACCAAAAATTGTATTATATTTGTAGCACTTTTTCATTCACCTCCCCCGACCTGTGTGTGTGTGTGTGTGTGTGTGTGTGTGTGTTGTAGACCAGACTCAGGGCTTCCTGCTTCCTAAGCAAGAACTCTACCATTGAGCCAAATCCCCAAACCTTACTTTTACTTCTTTTTGCCTTTTTTTCCTCTTTAATGTCCTAAGATTTTCAAAATGTGTCAGTGGATCTTCACATGACCACCTATTTCAGCCAGGCTTTTATCACAGAGACCTGGGCCTTCCAGAGGTAGAGACACACTCTTGGGGAACACCACTTCAATACTCAGAATGTTGCTGGAAAACTCTTTTTTACTAATTACAAATGTATTATATTTTATTTATGTAGTGTGTGTGTGTGTGTGTGTGTGTGTGCGCGCGCGCGCGCGCGCGCACGCACTTATGTGCGCGAGTATAAGTGCTTGGGAGATCGGAGGACAATTTGCAGGAATTGGTTCTCTCCTTCCACCATGTGGGTCCTGGCGATCAAACTCAGGCCCCCAGGATTGTCGGCAAGCTTCCTTTCCTGCTTCCTTACCATCCCCCAATCCCCTGGAAAGCTCTTTATTGCACAGCTAATTTAACAAAACTGCTACCGGGTAGCTTACCGCCTTTGTCAATTGCTCATTCAGCCTTTCCTGGCTGGAAGAGTTGTGGAAAGGCCCCAAACCTCCTTTAGACAACAAAGAAACTGCTTGGTAAAACTATCAAATGCTGCTTGGCGTCTGGGGGGTAGGAGGGAGTGCACTGAATCCATAAGGGCTCTTTGTTCTTAGAAGAGCATGTCGATAAAAGACATACTAAACAGACAGCATCTCTATAGCTGCCCTCACATACATTTTGACTTTATTAGTTAAGTATCTCAGAGTTGGCATATGGCCACCCCTGAATCTCCCAGTGGAAAAGGTCTGACCCAGGCTTGTCTATCTAGCCTGCAATTGTTCTCCTCCTGGAAGATGGAGTATTGGAACATCACTGTCTGCAAAAATTCTCTGTGGGACTTTCAGCAGGTCTGGTCCAGCCTGACAAGTTGTTTGTGAGAGCGAGGTCTAGTAGCAGATTCCGCTGTCAGCAGACCAAACGGGCTTGTGTTTGAGGCCCCCACACATCTCCCATGGTCACTCTGAGGAAGCATCAGGGCCCAGGCAGGTCGTAAAACAACCCCTCTGGGGACAAGTCCTTTCATTCTCTGGACTGGAGCTGCCCAGCTCTCCAAGAGCAAGAGCACCGTGCAGCAAAAGGGCTCTGGGGCTCTTTCCATCATGTATGTTTTCAGCACAGCCTGACCTGCGTGTGCTGGGCTGGTGGGGAAGAGCACCCGGGCTCTGCCCGTCTTTCTCCATTTTCATCCTCTTGCCATACTGTGTTGCTCTGCACTGCCCTCTATTTATCATCGATGAGTCAGAAGCACCATAGAAAGGGAAATACAGCCAGGCTGAAGGAAGTTAATTCTCAAAGGAGGAAAGGGGCAGAGAGAAGGGCCTGTGAGTCGGGGTTCAGAAGCAGATTAGCACTGGGAGCTCTACCAGCTGTCCAGCCTTCTACCCCCTTGTGAAGTGATGTCAGCCAACGCTGGGTGATTGGACAAACACAAAAACGTTCCCACAGCTCACTGGGCAGTCAGTGGATCGAGGACTCTTTCTCCCCAATCAAGTAGTTGAAATGATAAGAAGATACGTTTGTGATGTAATAACTTCAGTGTTCTCCAGCCTCAGCTTTGTTTTCTCCCACAGGCCAGGCATTAAAAACCCCAAAGGCACAGTGGACAGAGTGGGAAGGGCTGCAAGCCGAAGACCAGGCCCCAGAGACGCTCTGGACGCCACCCGATAACAGACGCACCTATGAATTACGTGAATCTCAGTGCCCTGTTCCCCTTTGATCTTACCCCGTTAGATAAGGTTGATTGACTGATTGACTGAATCGTTCATTAATCAAAAGCGATCCATGGGGCTCACACCATCGGTTTAGGAAAGAGGCTATTAAGCAACCACAGGCAGTGAGTCACAGGAGAGGGGAAGGCTCAGAGCGGGTTGGGGGCAGTGTGTCTCTACAGCGGTCGCTGAAGTGCCTGGCGTACTCGGGAGTCACACGACACTATAGCTGTCTCTTTGTCACCTTTTCATTGTGGTCCTTTCTTCATCTAGTGCCTGTCCCTCATTCTGCACAAGCATGAATGGCAGCATCTGTGGGCGTCATTCTTAATTTCAAACTTTCTTTTCTGGGGTCAGGGAGAATGGCTCAGTTAGGAGACCAGAGTTCAATCCCTAGAGCCCACATACAAATTCTGGGCATGGTGGCAGACGCTTATAATCCCAGTGCTGAAGATGAAGACACAGGCAGATCGTCGGGAGTCCCCGACCTGACTGATGAGCTCCAGGGGAGTGAGAGGCCCTGTCTCAAAAGGGGTAGGCAGTGTTCTTAAGGATGTTATTTGAGGTGTTCTCTCTCTCTCTCTCTCTCTCTCTCACACACACACACACACACACACACGTTGCAAAAGTACAACTAATTCAATTATAAACTTAAGGACCATTTCAGTGGCGATCCTGCCACCGCTGTGCTGTCCAAGCCTTGGTTGCTCACCTGTTGTCCTCAAGCCCATTCTGAGTGCCTCACTGTGTGCATAGATTCCTTTAGCTGCCAGAGTGAATGCTGGCAATTGAATCATGCTCACGGGTTTTGGCAACCATCATCAGGCTAAAAGGAGCTTTCTTTTAATGGTGGCAGGAGGCCAGAACTGACTCTGTTTGGAATCATTCAGATTTTTCAGAGTTTCACTCGACTGCCATCTGAGGCACCTGCTATTGCAGAGGAGTGGGGAGCAGTGTCTGGGGAGATGGAGGGGACAGAGGACCCCACATGGCCACCCTGGGACCTTGCTGCCTCATGCGGAGAGAAACACTGCTCTTTCACCCTTGAAAACGACAAGGTGATGCATAAGATGTGTGATTTGCTAAGGACTTGGAGGAATTGGGAAACCATGGGCAGCATGCTGAATCCAGCCCACTGTGTGTTTTTATATGGTCCTCGAGTTAAGCATAGGATTTTCCTTTTTAAAATGGTTAGGAAAAAAGTGAAGAGAAGAATGACACTTCATGACATGTAAAAATGATGTAAAATTAAACTTTCAGCATCCATAAATAAAATTCTCTTGGGATTCAAATCACATGCATTGGCTTGCCTGCCATCAACTACAGCTTTTCTCAGTAAAGTCAGGGAAGTTGCCAGAAGCCCTCATAACCCTGTCGTCACAGCTCTGCACACAAGAAAGCACAGTGAAGCAGCCTCAGTGTCACCCCTACACCGGCACTAAGATGTCTTTATTTTTGGTTGCCAGCTACTCCAAAGACTTCAGACTGCAAAGACGAGAAAGTAGAAGTACAGCCCTTTGACACAGTGGGTGCAAAGGATTTTGCTGACAGTTATAGATGGCAGAATTCCTCCGTCATTCTGGCTGTGTTTCTCTGAGTTTATAACCCCTGTGTAAGAGTGGGGGCCTGACCATTGAGATGGGAGCAGCGAAGCAACACAATTGCATGATTGGTACCACCAAACAGTGGTTTTCAGGTGCTTATCCCATGTTCTAGAACTCAGTCAGTTTTTAGAAATCTGCTTTTATTCACAAAACAATTCTTTGACCTGTAAGCTCCTAAATGATGTCTTTGAGTTTCGCCTCTCAGTCTACAACACTTACACTACTTACTGTTTGGTTGCGCTGGGTGATTGTCATTGCCAACTTGACACAACCTAGAGTCACCTGGAAAGAGAGAACTGTGATGACTAAAGAAACCTCACTTTATGCTAGCATGCATCTTGGTACCCCACTAGCTGTCTCTGACTGCAGTCCCTGGAAGATAAGTTCCCAGCAACCCTGACTCAGTGACCTCCACCCAAAAATGCACAGCCATGACTATCTACATGTTATGATCTGACTAACTGCTTTTTTTTGGCTTCTGTAACTTGCTTACGCAGATAGCTAAGTATTGTTTTGAGTTGCCTTAATGATTTGATTTGGCAGAACAGAACAGTTTCTGCTTGCTTACATAGATATAAAAGGTCTTCTTACCTTCTTTCCCCTTTAAAAGTCCTCCCCATACCCCTCCTCCACAACAATCTCAACTTTGGCTAAGAGATTGTTTGTTAGCAGCTAATCAATAACTCTTTAATTATAATTGGAGTGAGTCTATGGTCTTCTTTTCTTCTCTCTCTCTCTCTCTTTTTTTTTTTTTTTTTTGGTTTTTCGAGACAGGGATTCTCTGCTGTAACTCTGGCTGTCCTGGAACTCACTCTGTAGACTGACCAGGCTGGCCTTGAACTCAGAGATCCACCTGCTTCTGCCTCCTGAGTGCTGGGATTAAAGGCATGTACCACCACTGCCTAGCTATGGTCTTTTTTCCAGTGGTCACAAACTCCATAATAAAAACCTCAACAAAAGAGTTGTCCTGTGGGCATATCTACGGGTACATTTTCTTCATTATTGATTGATGTGGGAGAGCCTAGCTCACACGGTAGGTGGTGCCACCCCTGCAGGTGCTCCTGGGGTGTAAAAGGAACCTGAGTGAGCAAAGCCAGAGAGAGCAGGCCAGAAAGCAGTATTCCTCCATGTTCTACTTCAAATTCCTGCCTTGATTGAGTTCTCCCTCTGACTCCTCTTAACTAACAATGGGCTGTAACCTGTAAGATAGAATAACTCCTTTCACTGCAAGGTGCTTTTGGTTAAGATGCCTATTATAGCAAACGAGGACACTGGTCATTTCCAGAAAGTCCTGCCTACTGTCTTCTCACCTTTCCATCTCTTCCTGGAAGGACTGAGCAACCCACCTTCCCAGCATCCCGTGGCTTTCATGCCTGAGCCTGTCTCTCTGATCTAGTCAGATCTCACCTGGTGAGCCTTTGCTTAGTGACAATTGGTTGATGTGGGAGTCACTCGGGATGCCCAGCTTCCTCCTGTCTTTCTGCTCTTATAGTGGCTGCCTCCAGAACCTTCTTCCATGCTTATCTCTTTTTCTGACTTCATGTTCCATGTATACAATAGTAACAGCTAAACCACTGAGCATTTACTGGGCAACAGGGACTGTTTTGGTCATTTTACATGTAGCATTGAATAGAACTTTGTCTCAGTCTATTCAGGTGGATGGTATTATTATCTGCATTTTACAGATCATAAACCTCAGGGATGTTAAGTAGCCTTCCAAGGTCACCCAGGTGGAAAATGGCGAACCCATCCACTGTCTGCTTTGCCAAGGAGTCTCTGTAGAAAAATGGTGACCAGGCCTCTGAAACCTTTCTCTTATCTTCTACACAGGTTACTTTATTGACCCAACTGGGTCACAGCTAGTGGCTCATGGTTAAGTGTACTCACTCAGTTAAATGCTTTTCATTTTGGGATACAGCTTCTCCTTGCTCCTTGCTGCCCTGGGCAACCAACCTTGGGTCTAGGATCTGCCCTGCAGTTCCCAAGTAGCCACACTATGGCTATGTTTGGGTATGAAGACGAGGGCATATTGGTATGCCCCTACAAACACCATGTTTTCTTTCTAATAGTGTCTTCATCCATTTCTATCGCTGTAAGAGAATACCTTAGGCTTAGTGATTTCTAAGGAAAAGAGGGTTATATGGCTTATGGTTCTGTAGGCAGTAAAGTCTATCATGCTGATGGCATCTGCTTGGTTTCTGGGGAGAGATTCATGCTACTTCAGCTCCTGGTGGAAAGGAGAAAAATGAATAGGGGGATAAATGGACTCGCCCTTCCCCAGCAGCCAACACTGGCAATAGCTCCTCAGTGAGGGGGAGCTATTTCCCCACCCCCTGCTACTCCCCTTGTGCTAGAATGTTGACTGACTTCATCTTGTGCAGATTTTGTGCAAGCAACCACAGCTGCTGTGTCAATATAAATGTCCTCCAAACCCATGCTATGTAAATTGATGCCCAAAGTCTACATTATGTGATAAAACCTCCTATACATAGTTCATCAGTGCGGTTTGAGCTATTAAATCTCCCTCCTGTTCTTTCCGGCTCCCACTCTTTGGAACTGAATTGTCTATTAGCAATCTGCTGATGTTCCTGCAAGTGCCTCTGTCCAGTTCCTTATTCAGAGACACACGAGCCTAGAAACTCTCTAGGAGTTCTCACTGAACCTCAATATCTGCCAATGTCCGTGCTAGCAAGTGTTGAACAAATGTCAGATACATCAGACTTTGTGTTTGATATATGTGAAGTTCAGTTCCTGAAGGTCTGCAAGAGAGAGAGTGTCTTGACTTGCTTGGAGGTCATGTGCACAGAGGCACAGAGAAGTAAAGCAGTTTGCTCAGTGTCACACAGCTAGCCAAGATGTGAACCTAACTATCTCTGTCTAACTCAGAATGTGTTCTGTTTCTAGAGATTCTACACTCACTCCCTTCAGAAACCTCCTACTTCTTATGTCTTTCTGGTCTGCAGTTATCTGAGTCCAAGAAACCGAGAAAGGACACATCGCTGGCCCAGAGAACACAGCAGATGGACCACGATTCTGTTCCTTTTTCATAAATAAGACTCCATTTTCACAATCTTGCCCTAAGGCATGATGACTTGAGACTATTCCTGCAAGTTTTCTGGAGTCTTCACTGATATGATTGTTGCCCACATTTGCATATCTTCTGCAAATGGAATCGGCCCTATAGTTGTTATCTCTTTGGCTGGAAATCAAGTTTTTCAAGACCGGTTGCAGATGGCCCTGTCTAAAGTTGCCTCTGTTGGTGGTTCTAACTATGTGAGTTCAGATTTCCCAAGGATCGTTTCCTCCCTCACTCTCACCAAGGGCTGGTGAGACTTGCAAGTCTTCTGCTATTTACCTCTGTGGAGTGAATTCACCTTACACTGAAGGTAGAACTTGCCGTCATAGCTTCAGCTGTCAATTTGACACAAATCTAGAACTTCAGTTTAGAAGAAGGAACCTCAGCTGAATTGCCCAGAGCAGATTGTTTCATGTCATGTCTGTGGGACACTTTAATTGCTAACTGATGTAGGAGAGCCCAACCCACTGTGGGCGGTGCCATCCCTAGGCAAGTGGCCTGGGCTATATATAAGGAAGGTAGCTGAGCAAGCCAGAGGAGGCAGGCCAGTAAAAGGTGTCTTCTCCTATGGCCTCTGCTTCAGTTCCTGCCTTCAGGTTCCTGCCTTGAACTGCTGCCCTGGTTTTCCTCAATGACAGACTGTAAAGTGTGAGCTGAAATAAACCCTTTCCTTTCCATGTTTCAGTTGGTAATTGTGTCTATGACAGCGACAAAAACTAAACTAGAACACTCGGGCAGTGCTGTTTTTTTTGAAGAGTCTCTGTAGCAGTTCACTATAATCTCTTACCCTCAATTTAGGGAAGGAGAAAGGAAAGATAGAAATCTTCACCACTTTTACAAGTGGCCTGAATACAGAAAGAGAGAAAGGTAGAAATCTTCACAGCCTCCTTTTAGGCTGTCCTAAGCTCGAATCTCTCGAACCTTTTTTCTCACACTAACTAACGACAGCAACCCAACCAATGAACCACCAGCAAACCCCCACCCTAACTCTCTGGTCTTCAGACCTTTTATGCCCTAAGCCAAAAGTTCCCATAAACCCATGTGGCACGCAATCCCAAAGACAAGCTACAGGTGCCAGAACAACTGCACCCAACCAAATTATAGCCACCTGTGTCAAGCAATCCAATTCCAACTCATAAACAACTCTACCACAGCTGGGGTGGGAACAGGAACCTCTAGTGACTAGTCAGTTAAACCAAAAAGCTCTTCTTAACATAAAAATTCCAAGTGTTCCTCTACAAGTCTCCCAATATTGAACAATATTATTTTCTTCCTCATTGTTACATGAAATAAAGAAATCTTACAGCCAACAGCTATTTTAGGTATAATAATGAAATTCAATATCAAGGTCCGATGCTAGTTTTGAGAAGTATTTATCCATTTATTTTATTCATTTATGATCATCCCACAGCAATTATAAATGCTTATGATAACTTGATCCTTATCTACAGCATGTAATAACCAAATGGAGGAAAGCATTTACTTTTCCCTAAACAAGTGCTATTTCAGATTGCATGATAATAGCTTTCTTTTTGTTTGTTTGCTTGTTTGTTTGTGAGACAGGTTGTCTGTTGTAAGTCTGGCTGTCCCTAGAATTCACTCTGTAGACCAGACTGGCCTGGAACTTACAGAGATCCGCCTGCCTCTGCTTCCCCAGTGCTGGGATTAAAGACATGCACCACCACTGCCCACCAATAATAGCTTTCTTAAGAGACTTTTCCATGGACGGACATAAGTAGGAAAGAAAATGTATCTCATTTTTAGATTGGGTAAAAAAAAAAATGGCTAGGTTATTTTTAATTCAGAAGAAAATATTTCGATTACTTGTGAGCAAAGAGGCACAAGCTTCCCACCATGCTGAGAGTGGTCTAAGCCTCTGAACTGTGAGCCAGCCCCAGTTAAATGCTCTCCTTTATAAGAGTTGCCGTGGCCATGGTGTCTCTTTGCAGCAATAAAATCCTAACTAAGACCCAGATATAAGGACATTTTCTTAATTAGTGATTGATGACAGAGGACCCAGCCCATTGTCGGTAGTGAAACCCCCGGTCTGGTGGTCCTGAGTTCTGTAAGAAAGCAGGGTGAGCAAGTCATGGAGAGCAAGCCAATAAGCAGCACCCCTCCTTGGCCTCTGCATTAGCTTCTGCCTACAAATTCCTGCTCTGTTTAGTTCCTGTCCTGACTTTCTTCAGTGATGGACAAGCAATATGGGTAAGTCAAATAAATCCTTTCCTTTCCAACTTGTTTTTTGGTCATGGTGCTTCACAGCAATAGAAACCCTAACCTAAGACTGGGGGAGGGGGATCTAATTTTTATAAGACTCCTAGGAAGCATGGGACACTGTACTTCAGAATAGGCTCAAGCTGCATCTCTTGGATGGTAAAGCAAAGGATGATCTGACAAATCTTGAGAGCTGATATCTGAACAGCCAATGCATGGGTTATATCAGGAGGGCTGTATGAAATATCAGAGCCCATGCTATCCTACACACATTCCTTCCACAGAAGCCTGGGGTCCTGATGGATACTCCCTAAGGAGCCCGAGACCGCCCTCCCCCGTGCAATTCATCTGTTCTCTGGGCTCATTTCAATGCTCTCCAAAGAATAACGCTGGGAGCATTCTATCATGAGAAAGACAGATTTACAATAGCTGGGGCTAAATGCTTATTTTAAACTCTAGGAAGGGGCCGGGGTTGTCAAGGGAGTAGCGAGGGATCCCCCAACTCTTCCCAGCCTTTGTGCTCCGTGATTCTTAGCAAGAGAGGAGCCAAAGTCTAGTTTTGAATAGAGACGGATAAAATGTCATGGCTGGGTGTCAGCTGGCCTGCCGAATCTGTCAGCCGACAGGGAAAGAGCTGAGAACCTCCAAGGACAGTTCAATCTGCCTGTGCAATTCTCAAGCACGCTGTTTGCATATAGACCGTATAATGTCCATGACATGGACACGGCGGCTTAGGCATCTCGGGAATGAAAGAAGCTCAGAAATGGGCCATTTCTAGGACAACACAGATCAGCATAGAGATTGAGGTGTCGCACATGGAGTGATCTGAGCTGCCAGAGGATTCTCGGCAGCTAGGGAGGCACTTGCAAGGACAAAGGAAGTAATTTCCATAGCCAAGGTCCAACAGGGAGCTGGAGGGTGTGTTGCCTGGCAACAAGTCTTCCCATCTTTCCCTTCTCCATCCAAAGCATATTAAGTTGTTTCCTGCATTTTTGCTTCTTTTCTGAACCCTCATTTTTCCTCTAAATTTTGTCTGAAGTTCACTGGGGGATCCAGCGTGATTTGTTTGAGACTTCATAGGGGTGCCTGTTCTCTGAGCAACAGAGGGTCTAAAGAGCTTTCTTAGAGTTTCTATTACTGTGATGAAACACCGTGACCACAAAGTAAGGTGGGGAGGAAAGGGCTTATGTGGCTAACTCTTCCACATCACTGTTCATCCTCAAAGGAAGTCAGGACAGGAACTCAAACAGGGCAGGGACCTGGAGGCAGAAGCTAACGCAGAGACCATGGAGGAGTGCTGCTTACTAGCTTGGTTCCCATGGCTTGCTCAGCCTGCTTTTCTATAGAACCCAGGACCATCAGCCCAGGGGTGGCACCACCCACAGTGGCTGGCCCCTTCCCCCATCAATCACTAATTAAGAAAATGCCTTACAGCTGGATCTTATGGAGGCATTTTCTCAATTGAGGTTCCCTCCTTTCAGATGACTCTAGTTTGTGTCAAGTTGACATAAGACTAGCCAACACAGGAGCTCAATCCCATTCTCTGAAGGATCTAGTTGCATCTACAAGCTTGTCAACTTCTATTGTGGGCAAAAAATAGGATGGCAAGGGCTCATAGCCAAAAGAAGGAAAACAGCAGGGTCCTGAAACCTACAGAAACAGCAGGTAGTTTTCTGATGAATTTGAACAAGAATTGCTATTGTGTGCCATCCTGATGTTCTTTAATCAGGAGTTGGCTCCCAGTACAAGAGTCGCCCCTGCTTGCAATGACTTTGCCATTCAAGGCCTTGTATTCCCAGCCATTGTAGAAAATCAACCCCCAGCTGCCTTTGGTGCTATTTAGAGCTTTGGTGAGGTGAAAGAAAAACCACTGGCTATGAAGCTCTTGAAAATGTCTCACCATGTTTCAGCTCTATGTACCTTATAGACATCTAGCAATTAATTTCAAAATATACCAAATACTCAAAAATATCCATGTCCTCGTAGGAAGCTGTAGCAATTTTCTCTGAATTGAAACATTGCATCCTGTAGGGACACTTACTAAGACCTGGGAAGTTCTAAAGAGAGGCTCATGAAAACACAGGAAATAAACCACTTGTAAGTCCTAGGATGTCCCTGAAATTAACCAGATGTAAAAGACCCCTCCTTCCCCAAATAAGGATTTCTGAGGAGACTCAGACTGGCTAAACTGCCTGGAAGAAGTTGTCTGACTTGTTGAATTGCCAGCAAATTGTCAGAGTGCTCTAGGGTTCCAGCTTTCATGAGTTCTCATCCATCTTGGGGTGAGTCTTTGGTGACGCATCCACTTTGAGTTGTCCATGCTTCTAGGAGTAACCCCTTACTCATGATCATGAATGAATTCCAATAAATTCACCAAGCCAGATGTGGGTAGAATCATTTCTTTGGTCCATTGTCAATACCTATCTAGGATGATCAGACATCTGTTCATATCTCCTTAGGAAAAGATGTGTAACAGCTGGGTCACATGGTGCTTGCCTTCAATCCCACCATTTTTCTTGAATATTGAAAGAAAAAAATAACTCCAGAAGAAATTCTTGGAAAGTGACATTGTCATAGAAAACACTGAGAGCTCAATATGAAAAAATTTTAATAAAATTGAAAGCATATAGTGAGGGAATCTTGCACACTTTAAGGTATTCCCTCCTGGACCGAGGATTATGCACAGACCCCACCCAAACACCAATTTTCAGCACAAAGACATCTTTTGTTAAGAAAGAAAAACAAAGGTGGCTGCTTCTGAGTTATACGGAAACAGCAAAGAAAAAATGTTGCAGGTGTTCTTTTAACCAGGAACAAAGGGACTTGTCATCTTGACTTGTCAGTCAGGATGAGGTGGCGAGTCATGATTGGACAGGTTAATTAGTGTATCCAACAGGAGACTTCTGATTGCTGGACTTTGGTGGGCTGAGGAAGGGACCTTGGTGTTCAGTCTCAGAACTGAGATAATGGCCAAATAAGGGAACTGACCTTGGTGGCTGACTTCAGGAAAGTGATCTGATGGTTTACTAAGGGAGGGAGAAAGAGGCAGGGCAGGATCTGCTGTGATTGGACCCTTTTGAGCCCTTTGTTCTCAGGGGCAAATGTCATGTCTGCCAGGCTCAGGCCTTTTGGAGCCCTACATGTGGGCCTGTACGATGACTCTGCATGTGAAAGTATGTGCTGTGTAAACCTGATGACCGGAGTCCAATCCCCACAGTGGAAGGAGAAAAGTGACTCCCAAAAGCTGTTCTCTGACCGCCACACATGTATCACAATATATGTAACTATAATCATGTGCAACACACACACACACACACACACACACACACACACACACACACACTATCATAATGATGATGATGATGATGATGATACAATTTATAGTTACAAAGACATTGGAAGAATGTGATTAGGTACCAAGCACGTGTGTATACTGAGGGGTCCAGCTGTATATATACCCAGTGCACCTGTGCTGTGCAGAACACTGTAGCCACCAAGAGGATTCAACATTCCTAGCAACTTGAAGTATTATAGGAATGTATTGTCTGTATGTCTGAATCAGATCACTACAGGAATATTTTTTTGTGGAGAAGTGTCTTTCGTTTCCTTGAAGCTTTGAGCTTGTAAACTCAGGAGAAGAACAGAGATTTACTGTGAAAGAAAGCATTTCTGCTGAGCTATGGACATTTCCTGCTAAAATGAAAGCAAAGAAGGAAGCCCTGTAGGAACTACCTGGCCTTCACTAAGTCTGTAAGATAAGAGGGGGCACCCACTGCTATAAGGGACCCTTGCTTCAAGACCTATAGCTACTGTTGTTCACAGAGGGGCCCAGTAATTGTTTACACTTTTTTTGTTGTTTTTGAGCCTCACCCCAAGCTTTAAGTTATCATTGCTCTCTTAAAAGATCTGAACCATTAATTAAAACAGCAACAACAAACAAATAAGCCTTTATTTACCCTTTAACTATACGTCAGATTTCCGAGTCTTGTGAACAGTCTTCCCCAAAGTAGGTTCAGGTAGAAGCAGAGACACAGTTCCTTTCTTCCTGCAGGTTAGCTTTGTTCCAGCACGTTTTGGAAGGGACAGAGTACAGCTTCCAGCAACTGACCCCTCTTCTCATCCTCGTCCGTTCTGATGAGAATCAAGGAGAGTTCTGGTTTGCCATTTTGTTATTGTTTGCTTGGTTTGTTTTGTTTTCGATGGTTCTCCAACTTTGGGAACAAAACATGGTGTTGGTTGTCATTTGTAGTAGTCTGAGGATGGCTTTCATAAGTTCTCTCCGGTGATTTTGTTGTGACCTTCAATAAAAAGCCCACGCAAATGGCTTGCATAAAGCACACTTCTTTGGTATTTTCTCAAAAAATCCTGAGAGTACTCAACTCGATATTTATAAAAGCTGATGCTTATAAATAACTAACTCTATGAGAATTCACAGAAAGTAAGAGCCAATTCTTTTACAGGTTTTACAGGGCAAAGGAGAAAATTATAACTACAACTGTGTAGTTCATCCTGATAATTAGAGCAGTGGTAATGTTTCCAAATATGTAGATGACGCAGCTAGTGCAAGATAAAGCAGGTTGGGTAGCGCATGCGTGGAGAGGTGCGGCTTTGCCTATTGGAACATAACTAAATCCAAAAGAGTGAAATTATAAATGTCACATCCCTATATTATAAAATATAAGTATGTAAAATAGTATCAGTACCTATGACAGCAAAGCCAGTAAGTGAAATGCAATAAACCATATTCTTCTGCCTTATGAAAATTATGGAGTAATGAGATATGATTGTTGGTGGTGAATATATAGTCGGTAGGAATGCAAGTGGGTGGAAACACTTAGAGAAACATCTGGTCACTATTCACTGAAGGGGAAGATATATGCACAGTCTATGACTAGGAGTCTCACTGTAAGATACTTTTAACACAGTACTAGGAGACACATTAAGAAGAATGCATCATACATACAAAATATAAAATAACACTTTGGTATACTGAATAACTTGACTAAGAATATACAGTGCTGCAAAGAGCAACAACCAGCGTACAGAAACCTCCATGCATCAGGCTCCAAATGACTCCGGCTCACACTCTATCGTGGTTTCTGAGTCAGTCCTGAAAGAAGGGGACAGGTCTTCTTTGTCACACAGTTGGTGGCTGTTGGAGAGGAGCCAGAGCCAAGAATGTCCAAGTGACCTCCAAAAGTCACAAAGATGGTAACTGGTGAACTTGATTTTCGCCTTCCTGGTGGCCACATTCTCAGACCCACGCTCAGTGCCTTTCTAATTCTTCTCACTAGGCTGAACTGACATTAGAAGTTTCAGGGTGGGGAAATGACGCTGTCCTGTAGATAAAGGTGACTCCTCCTATAGTTCAGTCAGGCCAGACTCTAAGTCAGACCACTGAATCCACACTGACTACATAACTTAATCATCACTTCCACATTCTAACTCAGATGTGGCTTTCTGCTGAGGCCAGAGTGCCCTTCTTTGTGACATCAGAAAGGGTTAGTGGTAAAACACACACACACATACACACATACACACATTCACACATATCAATAAAAACCTAACAACATTTAAAAAATATTCAGTAGCTAAATTATTAATATTTGCATAACTAGTTTTACGTCAACTCAGTATGAGCTAGAGTCCTCTTAGAAGGGGGACTTCCATTGAGAAAGCGTCCCCACCAGATTGGCCTGTAGGCAAGCCACAGGTAGTGCACTTCCTTGATTGATGATTGATGTAGGCTGTGCTACCCCTGGGCTGGTGATTCTGGGTGCTATAAAAAAGCAGACTGAAGCTGGGTACAGTGGTTCGAGCTTTCAGTCCTTGCACTTGGGAAGAAAATCTCCTTGAGTTTGAGGTCAGCCTGGGCTACATAGTGAGTTTCAGGACAGCCAGAGCTACATAGTGAGGCACTGTCTCAAAAAAAGCCAAAAAGAAAGAAAGGAAGGAAGGAAAGTAGGAAGGAAGGAGGGAGGGAAGGAAGGAAGAAAGAAGAAAGAAAGAAAGAAAGAAAGAAAGAAAGAAAGAAAGAAAGAAAGAAAGAAAGAAAGAAAGAAAGAAAGAAAGAAAGACAGAAAGAAAGAAAAGAAAAAGAAAGAAAAGAAAAGAAAGGAAGGAAAGAAGAAAAAGAAAGCAGGCTGAGCTGAGCAATCTATGAGGAGCAAGCCAGTAAGCAGCCCTGCTCCATGGCCTCTGCATCTGCTCTGGCCTCCAGGTTCCTGCCCTGTTTGAATTACTGCCCTGGCTTCCTTCTCTAATAACTATATGGAATTAGAAACGGAAATAGATCCCTTCCTCCCCAAGTTGCTCTCTGGTCATGGTGTTTTATCTACATCAGTAGCAATCCTGAAACTCAACTCAACCTCTCTGAATTTAGGATGGCATCTGTGGCAAGCATATTTGCTGTCATTAAGTTAACAAGTTGGTTTACAGATCAGACTCTCACGGGGCTGATTACTACACATCAGCTTATCAAAGTGCAGGTCCTCTTGGAATACATGTAATCTTCTTTCAAATATGCAAATTGCAGGACTGAGGCTCTATCAAAAAATTCCTTGGGGTTCACAAGGGCATATTTATGTGATATAGACCACCCAGACTCTTGGATTGTTAGAACCAGCACCCTTCCTCTCCTCTATGCCCCACTGGATAATTTAGAGTGATTTAACAGGAAAGATAGCTTCAGGTTGCCAATTTCTAAGCTGGTTTCCTCTCCCATTTCTGCTGTTCCCAGAAAGCTCTAGAAAGTACAGGATGGGGGGAGGTGTCTTTCTCTGACTTCTCTTGATGTCAAGAACAGCAAGCATGCCCTGTGTTTCTTCTATCAAGGTCAAGAGCCCAAAGCCGAATGAGGACACAATAACAGAGATCCCTTCTGTGGGACTTTGCAGAGTGCCACACATCAGACCTAGAAACAAGTCCTCCATCAAGTCAGATAATGCTTCCGCTGGGACCTCTTTGTCCCTCATGTCACACTTAACACGGTTCACGCTGTATTGTTGTATGAAAGGTTTTGAGAGTGATTTCTGAGCCCTGACCTCAGCACGCTGTGAGGAGCAGGTTCTGATCTGGCGAATGAGGAAGCAGGCAGGTAAATAGAAAAGAAGTAGCTATAATCCTTGTGAACTGGAGTCCCAAAGACCTGGGACACTGGAGACCATGTGTTTATATCAGTTGTGATGCCTGGGCCTAGAGTTTTCCATGGACATGCCAGAAGATTCCACCTCTCGGGAGCAAGATTTGACACATAAACATGAAAAAGAAAGCTATGTGCTCTAGATGGCCATCTAGATTAGCAATCTAGAAGCGAGGACACCTTCTTAATGGGATTAGCCCGTGTCTGATGCTGATAACACTGCTTTTTAAGTTAAGTTTATTTCCACTCATAGTCCCTAAGGTCCCAGTTTGAGTGGCCATATCTAGTGATGGCCTTCTTGCCAGCAGGGTCCTGAGGTGGTGTAGGGCATCATGGGATAAGAGAGGAGGAAGAAATAGATGTATTTGAGTTTTCTACAGTCCCTCTACCTCTTCTTACAAAGCCATCAGTATTCAATTATGGGAACTCGACTCTAACAACCTTAACCCTCGTTGCCTCCCGAAGTCACACTTCTAAACACCACGGCCAGATCAAGCTTCTACAACTTAGATATTTTATAATGGAATTGTCCAACTCAAGACTTTCTGCTCATTGTTCAAAAGCCAATAATGGAGCGTGAAGACTCAGTAGAAAAAAACCCAGGTTTATTCAAATGTCAGTACCCTGGAAGATGGAAATAACCACTGTCTCAGAGTTTTGTTGCAGGGAGCTCAGACATGTGAAAGTGATTTTTTTTTTTATCTTTTTTTTTTTCTTTTCTGCGATACAGCTTGAACCCAGAACTTCCCATAGGTTGTCCATGTGTTTCACCACTGAACTGCATCTTCAGCACCCGACAAGGAGGGAGAGCAGGTGATGGGCGGGAAGACTGTGCGCTCGATGGGGTCTTCCTCATCCAGGGCACACACGTCTTGGATTTTTTTTCTAGTTAGAACATAGAAATCAGTTTTGGCTTCCTAGAGTTGATGTCTATAATTTTTTAGACAAAATATTTTATTGTTCTGAGAGTGAAAACTCACGGTACACACCTAGTTAGATGATTGAGTGGGCAAGGGACATTATACATCTTGTTATCTGAAGGTCATCTTGATTTCTGGGTTTTATAAATCTAAAGAAAGATTATTTAGCATTCGATAGTAAGCTAATTAAATGTGGCCTTTTTCTTTTTCTTTCTTTTGTCCTTTCGTGTGTGTATGTGTTGTTTTTCAAGACAGGGTTTCTCTGTTGTAGCTCTGGCTGTCCCAGAACTCACTCTGTAGACCAGGCTGGCCTTGAACTCACAGAGATCCACTTGCCTCTGCCTCTCAAGTGCTGGGATTAAAGGCATGCGCTACCACTGCCCGGTGGGCCTTTCTTTAAAAATTGGAATTCTGACAAAGGAATAGGAGGTAATTCTGGAAAGGAATCACTATTACAGTGGGGATGAATTTCAACACATGAAGCCTGGGCTGGAAATTCACCTGGAAGCCATAACAGAAAAAAAATAGAAACATTGCTAAAATTTAAAATAAATATATATAACAGAAAATCAGCAAGCAGAACCTTTTAGTGGGAGATGATATATAATGTGGAAGATAATTACGTTTAACAAAGAATTTATATACACATGAGGGGAAATGTCAATAGTGACAGCATCAGTGAATCTATTTGTTATACATTTATTATATATTATGTATTTGTTATTTATTATAGGAAGTAACTTTATAGAAATATAGTTATTTATTATAGAAAGTAATGTATTTGTTACTTACTACAGAAAGTTATTTATTAGAGAAAGTGTATTCCACCTAGAGTGGAATAAACGTTTTAGAGAGCCACCCTTGTGGACTAGGCTCCTGCGACAAACCCAAACAGAAAAGATGCAAAAGGGAAATGGAACTGTTTATATGAAGTTCCGTGCCACCAGGAGAAAACTACACTATGTATCCTCCAAGAAATCAGCAATGCAGAGATGACCAGATTCCCAGGCAGGCCAGTTTCAATTGCTACAACAATGCCCTTCCCTCTTCCCTAACCCTTACACAAGAAAATCGCCTGAGTGATCAGATGTTAACCAGTCAGTTATTTCCCTTTATTTGTGTTCCACCCTACAGGGAAAGCAGCTTTGAAATGACAATCCACTAGGTTTTATTTTGCTTCTTTAGTCCTTTTCTGTCTGAAGAACCAACTTCCTCTGCTCATTGGAGTGCTTGTCAATTTACCCCACTTTATGGGTATAGAGTATTGCCTGATCCCTACATAATAATAAAAATAGCGGAGATGTTGAGATTCTTGTGATTTTGCCTTGTGACCCAAGTGAAATTTAAAATGACTGTGTCCTGTGACCTAGCATTCCCAGTTCAGAGACTCCATCTTGTAAACAGAAACACACACGGACATAAGGTTGTTTATAGAACACCTTCACCGTGTATTCAGTATTAAACATTAAACCAAACAAAGAAAGAGACTTAAAAGCATTTACTGAGCACAGTATTGTGGCAGAAGCAGTGTTAAACCTTCACGTGGAGATTTTCAACGGCAGGAGGAGGAGGCAGGAATCATGTATAGTTCCTTATGAGAGATGAAAATCCAGGAGCGGGGTGTGTAACGAGACCTTGTCTCAAAGAGACAGACCAAGCAAACAAAAATAAGAACGACAAAAGGTAGGATCTAAAAGTCCACTCTAAAAGTTGACTAGGAAGATAAAAATAAAAACTTAAGAACCTAGAAAAAGAGAAAATAAGAATCAGACATTTTAATGTATGGGTGTTTTGCCTGCACGCATGTCTTTGTTCCATGTGCATACCTTGTGCCTATGGAGGTCAGAAGAAGTCACTGGATCCTCTGAAACTGGAGTTACAGATGGTTTTAAGCCACAATGTGGGTACTGGAAACCTGGGTCCTTTGCAAGAGCAACAAATTCTCTTGGCTACTGAGCCATCTCTTCAGCCCTATAATCAGAAAATTTAAAAATAACGAAATAAAAGGGCATAAATTAGAGAGTATTAACAATTTTGAGAAGCTGAGACAAAGAAACTCAGAGCTTATTAAAGCACAACATGAGCAGATTCTCCAAGACGTTGGTCACCTGCAGGCTGAGCTTTACTCATGGCCTGGGCCAGGGAGATGTAGCCGTGCTAGGTGGAACTGCTGTCTGTGACATCAGCTCTCAATTGTCTGTCTTGGTTTTTGTCTCCTGGCCTTAACGCCAGTGACTTCTCCAACCAGCCAGTCTCTGTCCTGGACTCACCTTCTCCATGCTGAGACCTGGAGCACAGCCCTTGGTCATGGCCTGTCTTGACCCCTTTGCTTACTTCCTAGGAAGCC
>JAMJFZ010000191.1:7842500-8150000 GCA_026225945.1 Cricetomys ansorgei | reverse complement strand
CCAGCAGCAGACGTATGAAACGGATGGCCTGGAGTCAAACCCTGCTTGTGGGTGTGTCCTTCAGAGAGGATAGTATCCTAATATCAGGATATTAGGAAATG
Source organism: Cricetomys ansorgei (assembly GCA_026225945.1). Classification (NCBI taxonomy): domain Eukaryota; kingdom Metazoa; phylum Chordata; class Mammalia; order Rodentia; family Nesomyidae; genus Cricetomys; species Cricetomys ansorgei. Next base: position 8,149,899 of record JAMJFZ010000191.1, on the reverse strand, counting down.
ACCAGGAGATGCCACATAATTTCTTGGAAATTCGGGCTACCCAGCCACCCTGACCCACTTTCCTGTGTGGAAACCCTGGAGTGCATGCTGTTCTGCTTTGGTGCAGTTCCCAGTACTTCCTGTTGTCTCTCCACCGTTAACAGTGTCAGATACGGTCTTCACGATTTGGTTCTTTGGGCTCCACACCCTAGAAGACTTTATTAAACATTGTCAGTCATCCAGGACAGAAGTTTGCACCCCCAAACTAAAATCAAGATTCTCTGCTTCATGCTTGAGCACTCTCTGGTTACCCTCCAGCCACTATGGTTCAAAGCTGTGCCCCTATGGACTACTGCACCACTCTGCTGCTGATGACATTAATAGGTCGAATGGAAGGAAATCATAAAATTGCTACTTCATGATGAAAAACAAATGGGAAGCACTGCTGTAAAACAGCTAAGAAAACAAAAGGCTGTTGTCATTTATCAATGGAGATGCAACATCCCTTTTCCAATCATTGGCAACTAGTTCATACACAACTGTCAAATGACACGTCTAGCCACTTCTGATGCTCTGATGTCTCCTTGTATCAGTCAGGGTTCTCTGGAAGAACAAAACCAAACATTGTAAGAAATGGAATCTTATGGTTCATTTCCAAAGGTGCCTTGAGCCGGCTTAGGCCCAACTACAAATGAACAGAAAACACTAGGCCCCTGTTAATGCCTAATAATCTAGCTATTTTTCCTACCCAAAGTCTGCTAAGCTACCCCTCACCCAACCAGAAGTTGAGAAAATTCCAAACAGCCGGGCTTGTCTTCAAGGTCATGCATCTTGTAAGGTTTCAAATAAACAGTGATGTAGAGATGAACCTACTTTTTTTTTCTCTCCTTTTTTGCTGAGAAAAAGACAAACTTAAGTTATAGAGGGAAAGAGAATACCTAAGTAACATGTAAGAGTGTACTCCCCTGACTAGTATGAAAAGAGAGGATGAGTCAGTCACGTGTTCAGGTTTTATAAACTGTTCTCTACACTCAATCAGGGTACCTGCCACTCTAGGCTCACACCTGGCTCCACAAAGCCATAAAACAAACCACCTGGCTTCACCACTCTAAATCTCTAGAGCACGTCTTATGAAGTTAGGGTCACTCTTTTTCACGTTAGTAGAGATAGATATAGATGCTGGTAAATTGCAGAGGGGGATTTATTAAGTTGGCTGTACATAGTTGGCCAGCTGGTCCACAATGGTGCCTGAATGCTAGAGCCAGAGAGCCCTGTGGCTATACTCTTTCTAAGAATCTGGAAACCCGCTGAGTTGTGATGGCGCATGCCTTTAATCCCAGTACTTGGAAGGCAGAGGCAGGCAGATCTCTGTGAGTTCGAGGCCAGCCTGGTCTACAAGGTGAGTTCCAGGGCAGCCAGAGTTACAACAGAGAAACCCTGTCTAAAAAACACCAAAACGAAACAAACAAACAAAAAAGATTCTGGAAACTTCAGAACAAGGCAGGCCAGTGACGCAGTCCTTGGGGATGTTGAAAGTCCTCAAACAGCGACTCCATGCTGAAAGCCTGTGGTGTCAGAGGTGATGGCAGCAATTGATGGGCTAGCTCAGGAAAAGTGGAGTTTGCACATATGGGCTGGATTTATCCTTTGGCCACCTTTTCATTGTCTCAACGGGGCTGCGGACTGTCAACAGACACCACTCACATTCATGGCAGGCCTTTCTCCATCTATTAATGCATTTTCTGTCTCTGGAAATCCCTCACACCCAGAAGTGTGCTTCATCAATCGTAGGTAGCTCTCAATCTAGTTAATCAATGATCACAATTTAACCACAGTTCTCTTCCACAAGGGGGTGTCTGTCACAATACATTTGAACATATCTTGATATTATATTTACTAAATATCATTGCACTAATGGCTTGAAGCCAACAGGATGGGATTTCAATAGCTAAGCAAGCCTGTGTTATCAAGTAAATAGAGTTACTCCCTCTTAGCTTAATGTAAAAGAGTTGCTGATAAAGAGGTCAATTGGATGTTCTACCAGACCTGGAGGTGACATTAGGTGTGGCCTGGTCTCCTCTATTGATCTGCAGTTCCCCCACTGTAACAGTGGACATGGCTCAGATGGTTGGGACCAAGACCCTTTTGTGTCTGTGGTACCCTCTTATAAATGTGGCCACTGCCCATCACCACAGATTTGGGAGGGGTAAACCGTTGTCTCTTTGATGATACAAATAGACTGTTGAGAGAGAGCTAGGGGAGGCTTTTATAAAGACAGACTGCCTGATACAGGAGGAGTTAGAGCTAGCAGTTGGAGTTGGAACGTGGTGTGAGCTCCCCTGAGGTTTGTCTGGCTTGTATTATTAACCATGTCTGGTGTGTGTTTATTAATAAATCACTGGGCAAAATAATAATTCCTTAACAGGTGTCCATCTGACTTGCTGACAGTTTCTTCCAGGGATGTCTCTGGGTGAACACTTATGCAAAATGGGATGGTGGGCTCCCTACACAGAGCCACCTAGAGTTCCAGTTTAAGAATTCATGTTCCTGGATCCACCCAAGACCAGGAGAATCAGAAGCTTGCACCCAGGAAGCTCTGCATATCCATTTTGTCTTTAAAATTTTTTAATTAAAAATTATGTGTCTGTTTCGGTATGCACATGTGAGTGACGGTACCAGTTTCCAAAGAAGCCAACAGAGAGTGCCAGATCCCTTAAAAATGGAGTTAAAGGTGGCTGTGAGCAGCTCCATGGTGCAGAGTCCACTCTGGCCCTCTGTAAGAGCAACAGGTGCTCTTAGCTACCGAGTCATTTCTACAGCCCTGTGTTTGTCTTTTGGATACAACTGAACATGTTCCTGCCATCTCTGAGATCATTTGCTTTGCATTCCAAGAGGAGAGAGGAGAGAGAAGAAAAAAACAACATTGCTTTTTAAAAAATTTCTGTAAAAAAATCGTAATTGCATTTTCCTCCCATCTGCTTGTTGATACAGCTTAGCACACAAGGGTTTAGTTCTTTATTTAGAACCTACTAGAAGTTTGAGAGACAAAGCCCCCAAATTCTACAACTAACTGAAAACAAATTTCAATAGCCAGTTAACATCAAAAGGCATCTAGGGCTGGACTTGGGGTACAATCTCTAATCCTAGTATCCCAGAAGCAGAGGCCACCAGATCTCTGTGAGCTCAGGGCCAGCTTGGTCTCCAGGGAAAGTTCCAGGCCAGCCAGTGCTAGATAGTGAGAGTCTATCTAAAAAACAAACAGCAACAACAAAAAGAACATTTGGCTTGAGCTTCGTCTTCAACACAGAAGGCAATGACTAAGGTTTGGAACTAGATGCAAAGATTCTTGAAGAGGTAACATTGGCCCCAGCAAAGCCGGGGACCAGGGGGGCCAGCTAGTTCAGCCTTCCATATTGTCCTATGTGTCAAGTGATACTGTTCACATCTTTTTAAAATGCAAAGTGACATAGTTAGAAAATAAAACCTTCCCCCTAACGTTTTGGCTATTTCTGTGTGGAAATCATGAATAAACTTACAGCCTTATTTTATTTTGAGGGTGGTTCGTAAGTCACTGGAGACGTGAAAGTGTCCAGCAGTCTCTGAAAGGATCTTGGGTATTTTGCAGTTCATACCTTTAGTTCCAAGATCATAGACGTTTGGGTGCTGCCTGCTAGGTTGTTGGCATAGCCGGCCCTTCATGGCTTTCTTGTTTTTATCACAAACCAAGTATGCTCTGTGCCCTCTGTCCTCTAACAGCTCTCTTCTCTTTGTTGTTCAGGTAAAACAGCTTTCTTTTCCTTTCGGGGTATGTGTGTGCATGCATGTTTGTGTGTGCATGTGTGTGCGTACATGCACGTGAATGCATGTGCATGTGTGTGTATGGAGTTTCGTATATATGAATATACATATATTCATTGAATATGTAATATCTATGAATATATATTCATAACACATATAAATATATATTCATTATATATATATATATATATATATATATATATATATCATATATCACAGTCAGTGTTCAGTGGAGGTCAGAGGACTCCTTTGTAGTCAGGTTTTCCTTGCACCTCCCGGTGGGCTCTAGGCATCATGGGAGTTAATGAAAGAAATGACCCTGAGTTTGGTTTCAGATGTGGCATTTACCGTGATGGAATGCAGGTGTGCGTAAAAATAAAAAACAAAGAACAGGCTGACCTTTATCCCCCAGTAATAAAATTGCCTGGTTGAGTGTCTAACAGAAAGAGACAGGTGAGAGGCAGGAGTGGGAATTAGCTTTCCGCACCGTTCTTGAGGAGCAGCCTGGCATTTAGCTTGCGGCAGCTACTGTAAAAAGATTTGTGGCAGGGAGGCAGGGACTTCGAAAAAGAAATGAAATGTCAGAGTTTCTTCCCCAGTGGAATAGTGTCAGGTCGGTGCAGGTGACATCCCCCGCCATGAAGTCTGCTGAAAATATATTTTAAAGGGCATTTTTGTCAATTAAGCAAACACACTATGTTTCTCAGGCATAGTAGAATATGAATTAGTAAGACACTGTGTGAATGGATTGGGTGATGTGGCTGCTGAAAGTAAAATAACCCGTTACAGAAAAATAAACAGAGCTAAAAGTGGCACAAATAACTCATTTTTAAATGCTGCAAGGGTTTGGAGTGGTGAGTATTTTGGGTTGGATTCTTTCGTAAGGTGCCGATCTTCGCTCTCCGTTACTGCGACTGTGATAGATAATCTCGATTGTCACCTTGATTGCACTGAGAAACAGATGGGATATTTGGAAAGCACATCTCTGGGTGAGTCTGGGAGAGCATCTGCAGAGAAGTTTAACTTAGAAGAAGATCCACCCTGAATGTGGGTGACATCATCACGTAAGCTGGGGGCCAACGGAATAAAAAAGGAATAAGAAGAAAACTGCAGTGCAGGCATTCTACCTCTGCTTCCTGGGTACCACAGTGTGAGCTGCTCGTCTACCTGCCACAATGGACTGAGGCCTATGAAGCTGTGCGCCCAAATAAATCTTCCTTTAACTTGTTTTTCTCAGATATTTGCCACAACAGAAGAACTGACCATTAGTGACAAATCACCCCAGACAAACAACTTATAAGGAAGGCAGTTTTATTTTGGCTCACAGTTTCAGAGGTTTCGGTCCATGCATCTCCAGCATGTGTTTTGGGATTTCATGGTAGTCAGGAAGCAAAAAATAGGAAAGGAAGAGGTGGGGCCCTGTGTTAGTTTCTTATCCCACTGTTGTGATAAAATACCCTGACAAAAGCAGCTTAAGGGAGAACAGGGTTATTCTGGCTCACAGTCCCAGGAAGGGTCTGTTCCACCGTGGTAGGGAGGACACAGCAGCAAGCAGGATGGTGACACTGTATTCACAGGTAGGAAGCAGAGAATGAACAGAAAGTGTGACCCTCCAGTTCTTCCAGTAAGGTTGTCTTCTTAAGGATATCACAGTCTTCCCCAGAGGCACACCCTCTGGAGACCAAGTATTCAGACACAGGAGCCTATGGGGGAACATTTCGCATTCAAGTCACAAGTCAGGACACCACCTTCACCAGCAGAATCCCAATCACCTAACTTCTTTTCATGACGCTCCACCCCCTAAAAACTCCACTACCTCACAACAGCACCACAGGCTGGTAGGAAAGCCTGTGGCATACAAGCCTTTGGGGAACCCACTCCACAGCACCCAGACTAGTTACTCCACTTCCTTAGTCATCTCATCCACAGAAAAATATAAATAAATAAAATAAAAATAGGCAAAACAGAAGAGCTCTGAAGTTCTGTGAAATATGAAATATCAGTGTTGAAGCTGGGGATGTTTTTCATCTTTACTGACTTTAGTCATTAAAGTAATGTTAATCCCACCAGGTGAGAATAAGGCCATTACCACGATTTGAGCCAAATTGGAGCAAGCTTTCTTTTATTTTTAGGTACATTGAGATCTAGCCAGAGACTGCCTCCTAAAATCAGTTAAAGAGAGCAGCCCTGAGTCCATTGCTTGGGCCCCTTTTAAGGAGTAAAATCACATACAGGTTTTACAAGGGGATAATAAGGAATAACAGAAAAATCTCAAATAACAAAATTAGGGGCCTCATGTGACTGGGGAATCTCAAAAAACAATTGTGGGTCTCATGTGATTAGGGTGGGTGACTACGGGGGTCTGAGAGGGTGGCTAGAGAGGGTCAGGGTGATCTCAAAGTCAAAGTCTTGGGTCAGGGTAGGTAGGTCAGGTTCCAGGAAACAACGCAAACAACTTACTTTTAACACTACAGCATAATGGAGTTGGACAGGTAGGCAGGTTCTCCGGTAACTCACCACCAAGGATTTTCTCTGTTCAACCTCCAGAACATACTATGCTCTTAGTCCAGTATCAATGCCAACTCTGCATTCAGAAGCGCCCCTGTGTGGCTCCTAATCCTAGAAACTTAGCAGTTTTGCAAGGTTCCTGGATCAATCTCTGTATGGGCTATAATGAAATGTACCATGAACCCTGAAGCACTCTCCACGTGTAAGCCACCCATGTGCCACGTGCCCCGCACAGGATAAGCTGGGAGAATGTAGGGAAGCCACCGCTGACTGGGCTGAAACCGGACCTGGGCTTGGATCAGTTGATGGATGGGAGGTGAGGGACCATGTGGCGGATGGCTTGGCTGGCTGCCCAGACACAGGCTACCGTCAGCCTCTTCCATTGCAGTAATCAGACCGTGTTCCCCACGAGTTCTTATCCTAAACCATGGGCAAGGTCACATCCCTGAAGGCTGCGTTTTGAGTCTACTTAGATTGACATGTTGTATTTATCACACTGTAGGCTCTGTCCATGCATGTCGCCTTCTATTACGAAGTTTAAGCAAAGCTCGGTGTTGGTTGGAAAGGTGTGGCCTCTAGAGGGACACAAGCAAGATCCCTCCATCCATAGAGAAGCCTTAAGGAGCTGGAGATGTCACCCAAGGACCACACAGGACCCACTTCATTGCCTATGCTTCTCAGAGGACATTCAGTGACACTCTGTGATTGGCATGTGTCTGGGCGATTAAACAACAGTGGTCTCCTTAGAGAGTCTAGATAAGGTCACTTATCCTGGACAGAAGCACCCAGAAACTCAATCTTAGGAGCCCATGCTCAGCCCACTTTTTAGATCACAGGCCATTATATTTGGGGAGGAGCGGTCCGATGGTAATGATAACGGTCAACTATATGGCCAGTCTGTGTGGGAGGTATTGCCCTGACTTCTAGGGAATTGAAAATCAACTCGAAAGAATTAAATCCAAAGCTTTACATTTCCGGCAGCTGTACATAAAATCTGCTACTCATTTACATCTAGTGGTTTTTAGCAGCTCTCCATGTTAAATAGTTGCTTTTTGTGTGGCGGGCATTTTTCTTAAATCGTCACGTGGGAGACTCGGTTCTCATGGCAACCTATTATTATATCCTGAAGGAAACTGAGGCATAAAGAATTGAAGCAACTTCTCCACAGCCAGGAGACAGCCGAGCAGGCATGCAGCTCCAGCCACGAGGTGGGATGGTCACTGTATCACAGAGCTCCGAGGGCTATGGAAGTAAGCAAGAGTCAGCCTCCCAGCTCTGACTCCAGACCTGGGGGGCGGGGCAGGATATCACAGCCAGGGCCTCATGCATGATGGGCAATTACTCTACCACCGAGCCACATCTCCAGTCCTTGTCCCCCAGATCTTAGATGTCTCCCTAAAGAGGAAAACTTTGGTCACCTGTTAATGGCTCTACTGGGGGATGGTAGGCCCTTTAGGAGGTGGAGCCTCTTAGATGGCAGTTGGCCCTTGGAATGATGTTGGGAAGGGGCAAGCAGACCTGTTTATCTCATACCCCACCACAAAGTACTATGTTGTCACAGGAAACCAGGGACTGAACCCTCTAAAAGCACAGGTCTTTCCTCCTTAAGATTTGATTGTCTTGGGCATTTTGTCAGAATCAATGCAGGTTGACCCACCAAGCATTAAGCTAGGTAGTCAGAACGAGAAGCCAAAGGCCTCCAGCATTTAAATGTTCTCTGGACAGACCGTGTGATAGAACATCTTCATTGTCGATTTGTCTGGATTTAGAATTGCCTAAGAGACACACCTCTGGATATATCTGTGAGGGTGTTTCCTGGTAGGATTATCCTAAACATGCTGGGAACCTATGATGGGAGTTGAGAGAGAGAGAGAGAGAGAGAGAGAGAGAGAGAGAGAGAGAGTCAGACATCTCTCTCTGTCCACTGCCTGGTTTTCTGAGAGGCAAGGAGCTTCCTGCTGTCATGAGGTCTCCGCTATGGTGACTGTATCCTCTTAAACCGTGAGCCAAAATAAGTTCTTCCTTTCAATTGCTTCTGCTGGGCATTTTGTCCAGCAATGATAGAAGAAGCTAAGGAGACTGTACATAGCTGTGGATGCTCTGTTGAGCCAGTCTGCAGAGATAGCATTCCTCTGGGGAGGTGACCCAAGGCCTGGCAGCCATCATTCACCATGTATTTGGTTTTGCAAGAGCTCTGCAGCCAGCAAGCTAGCAGGAGTACCAGGCTTGCCTCGAAGCTCTGGTTTCCAGATATGGAGGTGGGATGGGGAGGTGGGGTGAGGTAGGGTGGGGTGAGGGTGGAGATATGAGGAGGGGAATCACCGCTAAAGTTTTGGCTGAATTACAGTAGCTCTTCTCTGACTCCAATATAACAGGCACACGTCCTCGCTACTGCTCATCGAATCTGGGAAGTTGTGAGGGGAAAGGTTCGTGACCACTCATCTTGCAGCAAGAATATCTGGAGCAGTTCAGTCACTTCTGAAGGATCTCCAAGGACAAACTCACAATGTACCAAGTATGGGTACTATCTCTCAAAGTACTAAGTGTGGGTACTGTCTCACGCTTGGGAGGAGCAGTCACTTTTTGTCCACCTAGTCTAATTGGGACTTTTAAGGTGGAGTCCTTGGGATTGAGTTTCTGTCAACAAGAGGTCTAGAACCAGGATATCACTGTCCTCTGCCATAAGCTGACTCTGATGGACACCCCATCAAAAGAGAAGACCCCCCCCATTAGGAAAGATTAGAGTAGTTTTGGTTAAGTCTGGACATTTTTAAAAACCAAACATCTGTGATATTCTGATCTTTTAATTTATCTAAGGTATGGGAGGTGTTTATTTCTCAGACATTTTATCCAAACCCCACCGGAACTGGCCTATAGTCAGAGTGAGTTCCATGTATGTCTGTGAACTTGAGCCTCAGCCTCAAGGTACTCGGCCAGGTTCCCTTCTATCTGCAGGAGTCTCCATGAGTTCAGGACTTCCTATGTGTCCTCCAGAAGGGCTCAGGAGGCCTTCAGAGGATGACTGGACAACATCAGGCTTTATCAAAGGTAGCGAACTGGCCAGATAACCTGTGAGGTCCTAAGGAAGTCAGCTGAACTCTTTTGAGATCTGCTTCTCAAAGGCAAGTACTATCCCCCCTTCCAAAGACCTAAGGCACGGAGACAACACTGGACGTCCCCCTGAAGATTAGCGGGTGGCTATTTATGACGGTGAGAGTTCTCCGGGCATTCCTGTTCACCTCCACTGCACTGTAGGACTGGATCTCAGAAAGGGTGGCATTACTAGTCATGGCCTCAACTGTTGAAGCAAACCGAGGAAACAGATGTTGAGCAACTTCCTGAAACTATCTTATGACTCCATCCCCGTTGCTATTTATAAACAGGCGGGCGCTCACAATGGCAGCTACCAAACTCTCACACAGGCCCACTCTCTCTAGCTAACATTATCTCGACCACACCTAGCTGTCTATAAGGTAAGATATATGACTGAGAGTAGAGCCAAACACATCACAGCTGCTAGACGATACTCCTATAAACAAGGGGCCACCACCAGCCCGTCCAGAGCTCCGCCCTGGCTGGCTGCCCCTCCCTCATTTTTCTCCATAGGAATGCCTTGACCTTGGTGATTTTAGTGACATATCTTCTCTTGTTACTTGGCTCCCAGCTAAGGTGGTTCTGTCTTGCCTCCTTTAATGTGACATCTCTGTCACATCCTTGGCTTTAGTGTGATGTTTGTCTTATCACAGCCTTCTTTATCTTCTTTCTCTAAGAGCAAAATCATTGGTAGTATTCAAACCCAGGAACCTTGTTTGAGAGCAATGACTACAGGGCAGGCAGGCATCCAGGCATCAGACTCAGCACAGCTGTTGCGAGGTAATGCCTTCAGAGAACACAACAGAAAGTCTTATCTGCTGGCTAGCAAACTGCATGGGAACCTTGCCCAAATCATGCAGCCACAAGCCTTACTGGTCTTGGCTTTTTATGTACAAAAACCATATCCTGGTTCACACACTTCAATTAGCAAGAATAATAAGGAGAGCTGCAGAAGCCAAAAGGCAAGGTTCGTCCATTTAGGGACTTTCCCAGAACTAGGGACTATGATGGATAGGTCTTTGTTCTCATTTTGGCAGGTGTTAGGGTCTATGTGCTGGGCTCTTACATAAAATGGGACTTCTATCATAGTGTCACTTATGCTAAGGTCTGGAGTTCTATTACACAGAGACTTAATCTGTGCACAGTGACTTGGTGGCAAGCTAGCATACCAGGAATCAGCTCTCAGAACTTTGATCAATTATTGGTCTTTAACTGTTGATCATTGCAGAGAAAAGCTTGCCAGCCAAGGTTGAAGGCAGAACTAATCTGTATGTATAAACAAATATTTAGAAGGCAGTTTGGGAACATGTTCATTTTAGCAAGACAACAGTAGTAGTTTTACCCCTAGCGTCTATGACCTCTTGTGCCATAGGCTTTGGCCAGGTTCACAGTACCAGACATGCATTCCCTCCTATGAGGCGGTCCTCAAATTCAATCCCAATATGGTTGGTTACCTCATAACATTTGTACCAATATTGAACCAGTATTATAGCACACAGAGTTTCCTCCCTGTGGTGGTTTGACTAAGAATGGCTTCCATAGACTCATATCTTTGAATGCTTAGACATCTGAGAGTAAGAAGGATTATAAGATAGGGCCTTGTTGGAGTAGGTGTGGCCTTGTTGGAGTAGGTGTGGCCTTGTTGGAGGAAACATTGGGGTTGGGCTTTGAGATTCCAAAAAATACATGCCAGGCCTAGTGTCTGTCTGTCTGTCTCTCTCTCTCTCTCTCTCTCCGTCAGGACGTAGCTCTCGGCTACTGCTCCAGTGTCTGCCCGCATGACACCACTCTCCCTGCCATGATGATAATGGACTGAACCTCTGAAACTGTGAGCGAGCCCCCAGTTAATGCTTTCTTTTATTAGAGTTGCTGTGGTCACTGAGTCTTTTCACAGCACTGGAACAGCGACTGAGACACTCCCCTTACACCCTAAGTAGTACTTCCAACACTGTGACAACTAGCCAGCAAGGAAGACGCTTTCGAGTCGGTTCTAGCTTGATTTCTCTGTGTCTTACAACTCAAGCGCGTGTGCCTTCAGCAATCAGGTCTCCCCATCTAGCTCTGGCAGGCAGCCAAGAGCAATGGCAAGAAACTATGTTATTTTTAGAAGCCTCTGGGGCCTCCCTGAACAATGACTCATCGTGAGGTGTCCCTTAACATCATTTTTATAGTCTCCTGCCACTTCTTAGTCTTTCACAGTGTGCACGGTGAGTGTCTCCAGCAAGATGTCAAGTTTTGGAGGCCAGAGGTGATGCTGCTACCTTTCTACTTCTGCCCCGGCCCAGGTCTTAACCCTTGCTGCTCTGACCTTCATCTGCAGTCTGCCATTTATTTGCGTATGACTCCTAAAACTCCCCGTCCTGTTCCAGCCCCTTGTCTATCACCCAAGCTCTACTCCATAATCCTCAGCTGTCTGTGAGCATTCCAGAGCCCTGTCTTGTCATTACCTCGGATATGATGCATCCGAAATAGAATGATTTATATTCAGTGCAAAGCCGATCCTGCCGTCAACTTCTTCGCCTTTGTCAAATATATTGCAGTTCCCTCAATCATACAATCTTTCCCCCCCCCGAAAACTACATATTGTATGTGAGATGAGTATTTCATTACATTCCTGTACAGCGTCTCCTTCCCTGCCAAGCATGGCAACAGTTGCGGTAGATTCAATGTTACATTTCACTCCTTCCACCATCCTTAATTCAATAGTCTACACCTGTTGGAAGCCATGTAAGCTCCAGCTGCCTTGCCTCGGGTAGTTTCTTACAGCAATGGAACACGGATTATTCAGTTGTGAATCCATCCCAGCCATCAAAAGAAGGATCTTTGAAAAGTACAAAGGATATACCTCCTTGCTTAAATCTTTTTGTGGCCTCTCATGACTCTTAGTTCAAGTGCACTCAAGTTCTGGCTCAGGGGACATCTCAGCTTCTTTTCCCACTCATTCCTTTCTGTTCACTGGCTGGGGCTGCCCTGCTGGGTTCTGACTCTACAGTCACTGTCTGGGTGGTATGGTTAATGGCTCTTCTCCTGTGCCACATAGGAACTGGAAGAGCTCTTCTCTTTCTTTGGAAGCTGCACTGGATCCTGTCTACGGCACACCCAAGAGAGGGATGGGGCTGGCATTGTGCAGACTTAACATTTGCCGTTGGAGGATTCAGTGGGAGGGACTCAGGCCACTGAACGCAGGCTGTTTGTATGACAGGCTGTAATGATGACGAGTCTCAGTGCAGCCAGTCCAGGCTCTGAGCTCCTCTCTGCACAACCGAGGTATGGAAGAAGTGGTCCTTTCTCTTTCTCCATGCCGCCCACCTTTGTCTCACAGAAGCCCCTTACACCTGCCTCATCTATGTCAGAATCTCACATTTGCTCCACACTTCTGCAGACCATCTAGACTCCAGTGCTAATCCATCATCCCATCAATCATCCTTCAGCTGGCACTACTGTGGGTCAGACATTGTGTCAGACTGGAGGCACTCAAATAAAGGCTATCAGTGGAAGTTTGGGACCCAGGAAAATTGTGTGTACAGATAAATGGACAGCAGTCACAGTAAGGCATGAAGGCTGGTGTATTAGGAACCAAGGCTTCTGACCCTGAAACCGGGGTGAGAAGAGTCATCCCACGGACGTAGCTACCGTTGAAGAAACTCAAAGCTGGACACTGACACTTCAGGTTCCCACTGGGTGCCACCTACTCCTTGCCTCGACAGGCAGCAGAAACAGCAGGTTTGTGACCAGAGGTGATGGGGACAACCCCTCTCCCTAAGCTCCTCAGCCAAGTTGTTGGGAAGTTTCCCTTTTTGCCTTGCCATCTTCTCCATTAAAATTCACTGGTGGCGATGGCCAGGACTCTTCAGATGGCAGTGACTGGCACACAAGCTTCTCTCTTAATGCCTCTCCATTGCCAGATTGTCTCTCTGTACATTTAAATGTCCAAAGGAACAGAAAGACCCAAGTCCTCCCCTCTCCAATTCTCTTCTCTCCCCTGATTGCTGTTCGCTGAAGGCTCCGGGTTGCAGGGCGCACCCTGACTACAGAGCAAGGAGCCACATGGATGATGTCAATCTCAAAAATTTACTCACCCTTCCCATCTGTACCTTTAGTATCCAGTGAGCCAGAAGGACTTCCAGGTGCCACAATCGAGTGGAAACGTGTTCCTGCCCTCACAGAGCTGATGTGCTGGGGGAGAGACTGTCAAAAAATATGCAATGTCAGCTGGCATCAAAAGAAAAGAAAAATGTCAGCTACACACACACACACACACACATACACAAAAGAAGTAGAGAAAGGAGTTTGGAAGGGACTGGAGTTGTAGCTTCAATAGGACAGTCAGGCTGGGCCTCAGTGAATGGGACACATTCACACAATGCTCTGGGTGAGGAGCCTGGGGCTCTGCACATGGGTAGTGGGAAGGAATTTTTAGTAGGAGAAGACAGGTGCAAAGGCCCTGAGGCAGAGGCCTGGAATCTTCTTGGAGGAAAGTGGATGGACCAGAGTGCATGAAGGCTGAGGAAGAGGATGTGGCTTGGGATATAAACAGGAGACAAGATAGTGCTGGGATTTGCAGGATTTTGGCTCCTCCTCTGGGTAAGACTTCCAGGAAGCCATCCAAGAGCATTGACAGACTTGTGATTTCAGCTATGCTTAAAGAGACCCCAGTGTGAGTTGTATAAGACTAGAGGGATCAGGGCAGGAAGGGGGGAGTAGTTAGGAGGCTGTTGCTGGAGGCAGATAGCTTGGACCTAGAAGAATTTGACCTAGAGATGGCAAAGTGTGCTAGCAGGCATGGCTCCAGAGAAAGTCAGAGAAGACAGGCCAAGGAAGGGGAGAGGAAACAAGGGAGGAGATAGGAGCTGAGAGTGGAAATTCCCAGATGTGGGGTTCAAGTGGGACAGAGGCAAGTTTTCCTTTTGGGTTAGAGATTTGGAGAGATATTAATGTTAAAGGTAGACAGTCAACAGCATGGGGGAGGGGAGGCTCTGAGGATAGTTCAGGCCTGAGACACAGTGGGGTTCCCTTCTGATAGGTCTCAGAGGAAGGGGAAGGTTCCATATCATATGTCAATGAGTGGTCCATTGTGCAGCTTGCGGTCAGGTTGTCTTGACTCCCAGGTGGCAGGGCAGGGGAAGGCGTGTCTGTGTCCCACATTGCCAGGAAGGGAGGAAGGGGTCTCTTTAGCGTGTGACTTAGAGAATATGGGGGAGAAGAGAGCAGGGCCACATTCACTTAAGGTGTACCCCTATAAAGGAGGGGTGTATGGCATCGGTAGCCTTGTGGTATCTTCCTTGGAGTCTGGTAGCCTGGGAAATGAGAATTAGGAACCCAGCTGTTTTCCTGGAATCAGACACCTTCCACAGCAGCTGTAGGAATGGCTCTTGCAGGAGTGTGTGGCTTGATGTGTCTAGCCTAATGCCTAAGTAAGGGATCAGGAGGGGAAGGGGGGAAAGAAGGAAAAAAAGGAGAGGAGAGGAGGAAGGAGGGAAAGCAGATAGGGACGAAGAGATTGTTTTAGGGATAGTTAAAGCTACAGGAAAAGCAAGGCAAGCAAAGTCAGGAAGCCTCGTGTGGCCCTGTATACAATGACCTCATTTGGGCCTTGCCTAGTCAAGCCTGAAGTTTGGATCCTGAGAATGGCCTATGTATGGTGGTTTATGAAGCTACTGGATAGGAGTTAGGATCTACCTGGATTGGTAAAGTTCCTGCCCTGCAATCATGAGCGTCTGACTTGATATCCTGAACACCTGTGGAATGTACGCCGGGTGCTTGTAATCCCAGTACCAAAGCAGGGGGCGCAGAAGGACTTGTGTAGGCGACTGGCCAGCCTGCCTAGTCTAATCCAGTAAGCCCAAGGCCAGCGACAGATTCTGTCTCAAAGGAGATAGGTGACCTTCCTGAGATGACACCTGAGGTTACCTTTGTGCGCATGCGCGCGCGCGCACACACACACACACACACACACACACACACACACACACACTCATAAATATGTAAATAGATGCACAAACATACACGTTAGAAAAAAAAAAAAAAAAAGAAAGCCATTGGTATGTGATTACCTGGCCCCAGTTTGAAATGTGACTGGTGAATAATGTTTTTAAATGGCCTAAAGAAAATGGTAGAGGAAAACGCCATAGAGCCCTGGTCCTGGAGGCCCCTCCATCATGGCTGGCATTTTTCCTCTGTTGCTAAGTGCTCACATCTCTCTTGGCCCACCATCAGTCACTGCAGTGTTTTGACATCCTCATCCCTGTGTCAGATACCATTTGCAGGCTTACACTGGTTTTTTATTCATCCTGAGCTACCCAGCAGTTGCTAGCCACCCCTCCACTCCTTAGCATGGAAAAGCACTATGGGAGAGTCCAAGGATTTGAGGAGTTGGATCCCAGGAAGCAGGAGGAAGACAAATATACATTTCACAGCATCCCACTCTCCTGGCTCTCTGAACGTGCAAATCTCCTCCTCTGCAGCAAGCACAGGCAAACACTATGGTAGTTTTTGGTAGGCACACTCACTACGGGCCTTTTCTGAGTCCTGATCCAGCCAGCCAAGCAGTTAGTGCTGTTGGAGTGTGAGTTCCAGCCTTCGGTGGAGAATCTGGTCCATCAACAATGTTGATCTGATCCAACTTTATGATCTTCTTGTCATTTCCATCACCATACACGTGTCCTGATTTCTGTCTGTCCTGGCTAGTCTTATGTCAACTTGACACAAACCAGAGAACCTGAAAGGAGGGAGCCTCAATTGAGAAAATGCCTCCAGAAGATCCAGCTGTAAGGAATTTTCTTAACTAGTGATTGATGCAGGAGGGCCCAGTCCATTGTGGGTGGTGCCGTCCCTGGATTGATGGTCCTGGGTACTAGAAGAAAGCCGGTTAAATGAACCATGAAGAGTGAGCCAGTGAGCAGCACCTGCCCATGGCCTCTGCATCAGTTCCTGCCAGGTTCCTGCTGTGTTTGAGTTGCCCTGCCCTTTGATGATGAACAGTGCTGCGGGAGAGTAAGCCAAGTAAATCCTTTTATGGCCAACTTGCTTTTGCTCATGGTGTTTCTTCAGAGCCATAATAACCCTAACTAAGACAGCGGATACTCATCGGAAATATAAAGTCTCACAGCATAGCACTCCTCTCACGGTCACACTTGACAACTCATCTTTAAAAACCGGGTGGGAGTTAAGTCTACAGACCTGAGAGGGAGGAGAGGAGCTGAAGGAGGCTCAGAGCAGAGACTCCTCAGAGTCTTGTATGACAACTGCCCCAGGGGCTCCTCACCATTCGCACAAATGTGCAAACAAAAATATTGTTCTTCGAACAAACCCGATTTCTTTTTTTTTTTCAAAACAGATGTCTTCATGTGCAATAGAAAGCAAAGTACAAGAATAAAAATGCTAATGTTTTTCTGTGGCCATGGTCTTCCTGCTGTTCTTGGGATACAAGGAGTCACCCCAAAAGTCCTTGTAGGGAAATCGACAAGGACTGAATTAGCTGTGCGATTCACTGAAGTTTCAAGGAAACGTTAAAGGTTTTACTGCTAAATATTGTTAGTCGAGCATATTTATCTATCTATTCATTTGTTAAATATGCGTTGAATGCCTCCCGAATATCTTCCATATCCAGTCTCACACTTGGCACTGGAATAAAGGCTGATACGACCACGCTTGTGCATTATTTCATGCTTTGAAATTGAAAACCAAGCCTGGTGTGGTGGGTAGTGTGTGCCTCTAATCCCAACCCTTGGTCAGCAGAGGCAGGTAGGTCTCTATGATTTCCAGACCAGACTGAGTTCCAGGACAGCCAGAGCCCTTGCACAGGGAAACCCTGTTTCAAAAAACAAAACAAAGCAGAAAGTGAAAAAACGGTTGGAACTATTTCCTGGGAAGGCAACCTAAATTGAAGGGAGATAGCTAATAGCTGCCAGTAGCTGTCTTTCCTCTCGCGTTTTAGGCTAAGGTGCCAGCCAGGTTAGAAGGAGAAGGAATGGCAGCCGTGGTGTATGAGATGTTCTCACAGATTCCCCGACACTTACTTCCCTTAGGCAGATGCTAGTGCAGAACAGAGTCTGATTGGAAGTGGGGGAAGGGAAGACTGCCATGTTTTGCTATGGTTTGGATGGGAAATGTCCCCCAAAAGCCCATGGTTCTGACCACTTGTCCCCCAGTCGGTGATGCTAATTTGGAAGGTTGTAGAACCTTTGGGACTGTTGCTCAGCTAGTTGAATTGGGTCGTTGGAGGTGATATCTACTTTCAATCCCACTCTGCTTCTGATCTATGGGACATGCTACAAGTTCTTACGATCGGGGAGTCAGCCACTTCATTCACCAGGCTGTCCCCCACCACAGTTGACTGCAACTGTGAACCAAACTAAACCTCTAAGTTGTCTCTGTCAGGTGTGGTCATGGTGACAAACAAGTAAAGATATAGAAAGATGATACCAGGCATTGGAGTTGTTACTGTGCTGATAAACCATTATTTTGTTTATTTCCTGTGAAGGAAGTCTCATCCTTGCAGAGAAAGGCTCACCTACCTATATAGAGGATGGCCTAATACTGCCTTCCCTTTGTAACGGGTCTACCATTCCTGAGGCTTCACTTATTGCTCCCGCTCTGTGCGGCAGGAAGAGAAAAGAGGTGTTGTCATCTTATTTTATAGATGATAGAAGAACATTGGAAAGTGCCTCAGTTAGGATTTCTGATGCTGTGATAAAACTCTATGACCAAAAGCACCTTGCCGGGTGGTTTGGGTGGTGGGAAGAGATTTATTTCATCTTACAACTCTCAGGTCACACTCCATCACTGAGAGAAGTCAGGGCAGGAGCTCAAGGAGGGAGCCTGGAAATGAGAACTGAAGCAGAGACTACACAAAGACACAGCTTACTGTCTTGCTCCTCATGGCTTGCCCAGCCTGCTTTCTTATATACCTCAGGACCACCTGCCCAGGGATGGCGCCACCCACAGTGGACGGGGCCCTCCCCCTCCCACACCAATCATTCATCAAGAAAATGCCCTAAAGACTTGTCTATGGGCTAATCAGTTGAGGCATTCTCTCAATCAAGGGTCCTCTTCTCATAGAACTCTAGCTTGTATTGAGTTGACAAAAAACCAGGGCAGAGAGGTTGAGTGATTCACCCAGGTCACGCAGCCTGGAGGTGGTTAGGAAGAATCAGGGTTTTGACATGCAGCTCAGTGGGAAGCACATTGACCTGAGAAAAAGATCTGGTTAATGTTTTAGATATGGTGAAAGCTACTTGTCATAGAGAAAATTAGAAGTGGTGGTTGTCTGGGGGAATCTATGATTCTGTTTGCTGGGATATGCGGCCATCCATTTCCCTCTTCTGCTTATCTCTAATGAGTAGTGGCATACATGGGCAATCCCAGTCAGGAGGTTTAGGTTGGGTTATCGTTTTGAGGTCAGCCTGAGCTATGGAGCAAGACCCTAGTAATTATCTGCGAGAATTCATTTCCTGCCTATAAGTTAGGAGAGCTAAAAAGGAAAAAAAGTCATCAGGGAATCAGCAAATCCCTCAATATCCTCTAACCTCCTTAAGTAATTTGTGCTGCAGAAATCCAAAGTTAAGCTCTGGTTTTGTACTAGGCTGCTGGCAAGCAGCCTAATTACGATCTGTCAGGAGTCCTAGTGTTATAACCGCTTTACCTGCAATTCTTTCTCCCGAGAGCTGTCACTTAGAAGGTGAGGAATGAGCCAGTGTTACAGTCTGCCTCTCGGAGTGTAGTTCCTTAGGACTTTATGTCACACAATGAAGACTCCTCCAGGTACCCTTCAATAAATCTATCTGCAACTGGATCTGACCCCTCAAACTGGCCTCCTCCCCTCAACTCCGTTGGTAATGAGACTCGGTTTTCCAAATAGAGCCTTCATTGCTCTGATAACCCACTAAAAGGGAAACAGAAAGATAATAGTTCATATCACACGGACGTTTTAATCAAATCCACATGAATAGCACCAGCTCCCTGGTACTCCAGCTCCGCCCAGCAACTGCCCACTCTCCTGGGATTTAGTGTTGCTCTGTTATTCTTTGCTTTAGTGGAGAGAGGTGGTAATTGATGTTAATGCTCTATAAAACAGACGAGGATAAACCAGAAACATCTTGGCTCAATTCAATTTTACCCGCCGCGTTAAGCAGTCTCTCTTATGGTTTAATTCTGTTCTGCTGGATTCTAAGGAATGCTAGCCTTTGATTCTTGCTCTGTTGCCATTCCCTGTAGATAAGAAATAAGATCTCTCTCCTGCCTTTCTTTCTACGTTGTTGGAGTGAATGGAATGAAGACACAAATTGCATTTGTTGATGGGGTCTTAGGACTTTGACATTGCTGATAAATAAATAGGGCCAGCAACCTCACTGACGGGTGACAAGGGGGAGGGAAGAAATTGTGATTGGCACCTAGATCTGAAACACCACAGAAGGTCATTCTGAAGCAGGATGGTTAATGCTGAGGAGCAACTCGACAGGATGGAGGAACACCTAGGAGACACACTTATGAAGGATTATCTGGATTCCATCAGCCTCCATACAGGCTGGTGAGGGACCCTCTAGATCAGACCAATTCAGGTGGGAAGACTTACTTTAATTGGTGGCACCATTCAGTAGGCTAAGGTCCCGGACTTACTGACTGAAAAGGAGAACATGACAGCCTTCTCTAAATGCCTGTGCCTTGCAGGGACTCCTCCTAGATACAGGCCGAGGGTTTGTCTTCTTTCTTCCACTTACACAAGCATGTAAAGGAAGACGAACTTACTTTTTCTTAGAATAATTTCTTCTAGTATTGTTCTAGGTCTAGGTCCATGCACCTCAAACCACGGATGTTCAGGCTTGTAGGACGCCTTAGAGGAACTGTTCCTTTCTAGAAGGATATCCATTTCCCACAACAAACACACCGGCGTGGCTTAAAACAACACAGGTTAATTTTTTGTGGCTCTGGAGCTCAGCGAGTTAACAAGGCCTCGGAGCGAAGCTTCCAGGCTTCATCTAGTTTTATCTGCCGTGGGGGCGGTTCTACGCCCGTGGGTGTGGTTTCTGCACCTGTGGGTGCGGTTTCTACACCCTAAGGCTCTGACACCACCCTCCTTCCACTTTAATTTCCTGGAGCACAACAGAACTTGCCACCCACAGAAGCGCCAGTCACTGACACTGCCAGCCCGTCCCAGCCAAAACACGGCCCTCTCTTGCCATCTTGTGGCGCAGTCTAGGTTTCGGTTGGTTGCCTTTTCCTTCTTTTTTTCTTTCTTGCTGTTGTTTCAAAGCCCAGTTCACTCACCTGCTCACTGCCCTCCCGGCCACCAAGTCAAACCACAATTTTAAGCTCACTCTCCCGAGACCAGCCCATTCTGTCTCTAACTGTTCTCAGGCTGTCATTGGTCCCTTTGGCTACTCTTGGGCATCGCGGTTCTTTTCCTGTGCTTGCTATCGTCCTTGTTCACTTTCCCCCCAGCCTTGGCTACTTAACTCCGTCTACAGATGTGGGTCTTCTCTAACCAATAACACCAGTGGTTTCCAAGCATGTGTGGCTCAACTCAGATCTGTAGTGAGAAATTAGCGTCAGTTTTGATCCTACACAGAGAAGTGAAGATATTTTTACTCTCCTAAGTGCCACACAGCATTATTTACTATTATAGGATTCCACACATTCATTCTTCTACTCTAGCTTGGATGAGTTGGTTAAAAAGTATTAGCAACCCTTGATTGGTTTTTACAGCGGCCACTGAGAAAGCCAGTAGCCTAAATTAGCACATAAATCTGTTTTAACTCTATGTGTACACATAAACCTGTAAATGAGTATGTGTTGACATTTGATGCCCTTCTCAGCCTCTTGCCACCAGGGATTCACCATCCCCTGATGGTTCTGGAGTTATAGGTAAGTGCTCTTGTGCCCAACTTTTTCATATGGGTGCTGGAGATCCAGACTCAGGCTCCTGTTTCCAAAGAAGCTCTTTACTGAGCCACATCCCCAGCCCCCACCTCTGTTTTAACTCTAATTTATTTCCTATTGACTTCCTTCCTATTGAGGGAGTAATTTCTCTCTCCCTCCCCCTTTCTCCCTCCCTCCGTCCCTCTCTCTCCTTCCCTCTCCCAGTTCCTTCCCATCCCTCTTCTCCCCCCACCATCCTCTGTCTCTCTCCCTCTGTCTTCCAGCCCCCTCTCCCTGTCCCTACAAGGTCTCAACACATAGACAACATAGACCAGACTTGCCTGGAACTCATAGAGAGCCATCTACCTTAGCCTCCCAGTGTTGGAACTAAAGGTGTGCACCACCACACCCAGCCATGAGTAATCTTTTAACAAACTAAATTAGATCTAGTTTTATAGTGCTTAGAGTCCTCCAATCCAGTTAGAATAAAACCCATCCACTCCCCTTGCAAGCTCCTTTAGGGAAAGCCCCGGCTCCAGTGGGATTTATGCTCACACTCACCTGGGATGTTTTGCTCCAGTGCCCGATCTGCTGGCTGCTTTGAAAACACCATTAGCCTTAGTCTTTGCCTTCTTCGACGCTTTCATTCAGTTCTCAATCTCACCATCATGTCCTCTGAGTGGCCTTCGCTAACCATCC
Source organism: Cricetomys ansorgei (assembly GCA_026225945.1). NCBI lineage: Eukaryota > Metazoa > Chordata > Mammalia > Rodentia > Nesomyidae > Cricetomys > Cricetomys ansorgei. Next base: position 8,127,966 of record JAMJFZ010000191.1, on the reverse strand, counting down.
TATCCAAGTCCCACCATTGTCAATTTTCGCAAGTCAATATCATGCCTAGTAGAATTGTCTTTCAGTATGGGGCAGGGGGGAAGGTTCCAAGAAATTCTCTCTCCACTACTAAGAGTCAAGGCTGCTCAAGTTCCTTATGCCAGTGATATGCTGTTTTCACAGCCTATACACCTCCCTGTGTATGCTTTAGAACCTCTAGATTATTTATAATACCTCATTCAGTACAAACGCTGTAGAAAACGTTGCTCTAATAATTGTGTTGCTTAGGAAAAGTCTGTACAAGTTCTCAACGAGCACAGCTTCCCCAAATATTTTAGATCCAGTTTGTTGAAGGCCAAGATGCAGAAAGCTTATCAATGCCTCTGACTGTACTTACTGCTCTTTGAAAGCACATACTGCTTTGCTTGCCCCCTGTGCCTCCCCTGTGCCTGTAGACTCCACAGGAAGAGGGCTATCCTAGACTTGGAGGTAAGAATTATGGGCACAGGCCTTGATCAAGGCCAGCTCTTGGGGTCAGGGGAGGGAGAGTCAGGACTGGGCAGGGGGTGCCATTCCAACAGTTCACTCACCCCCACCCCCTCCAGGGATGTCTGAGAAGGAGGTGACCCTTAAGGCTACCTAGATCTGGGCCTGTGGTAATTTGTAGCATGGAAGTTGGCTGCCCCAGGAGGTGACTTCTTGGATAGGACCCACTAAGTCTTCTATTACGCAAGACCTGCCTACCAGTACTTGGAAGAGTATCCTATTACACTGTTGCCATAGCTCCAACAAGCTTTGTCACCTCTTCTTTCTCGATTTCAGGTCCTCATTTAAGTCTCCAGACTCAATATCACCTTGCTCTGACCGTAGGTCACAGCTTCCCTCGAGTGTGATCCCGTTTCCCTGATCCTTGACAGATTTTAGCTAGGAACAAAGCCACTCTTACCGTCTTGAGCTGGTGCCCAAGAACTCAGGTAGTTCCAAATATTGCCAGTAGGTGTCAGTATTTCTCCAAGAGAAAAAGACCATTGCATTTTAATTAAAAGTTTATTTTGGATTCATTAATGAATAATACTAAATAGTAATATCTAATTTTTATCTTAACAAACTGAATAACATATTATAAAAACACGAAAGTGTCAATGCTGCCGATTCATTTATTTTCGCAGGCAACCTATTATACTGGGCAGGTCATCTTTGACTGGGAATGCTTCTACAGGAGTGACAGGACAGACTCAGCTTTTCCCTTTATAGGCAGAGAACACCAGCCCTGGATGACCACTATTGTGGAACTGGGTTGCTTCAGGAGGTAGGGTAGGAAGGAAGTATTAAAAATGAGCCTTGCTTCTGAGAACTATGCCGTGCACCTGGGGCAAGCGTTTTCTCTTTGTTCTATATAATGAAAAATGTCACAACGGTGATAAGGGCTTCTTTTACACACACACACACACACACACACACACACACACACTCACACGTCTATTTCTTATTTATATGTATGTGCCTGGATTTTATTATTTATTTATGTGTATGTACACATGTGAATATGTGGGTTTATGTGTACCACATACATGTAGGTGTCAAAGGAACTCAGGAAAGCGCATCAGATCCCTTGAAACTGGAGCTACAGGCAGCTGTGAGCCCCATGTAGGTGCTGGGAACTGAACCCAGGTCCTCTACAAAGAACAGTAAGTACCCATAGTCGCCAAGCCACCTCTCGAGCCCCTTTTGTGGATATATTATACTCCTTAACCTTTTGGGTTAAGGGTCATTATTGCTTCTGTTTTACAAAGGAGGAAATGGAGGCATGAGGGGGTTAAGTAGTTTGTTCAAGGTTATACAACAATTAGGTGGTCAGTTAGATGGGAACCCAGGAGTTCTGGCCAGAGGGGATACGCAGTATTACAGCTTGAATCTTAAATGTCCCCCAAATGGTCCTCTGTTTGAACACTTAGTCCCTAGCTTCTGGCTCTGTTATGGGATGCCATGGAACCTTTGAGCCAGTGGCAAAGCTAGCAGAAATGTTTTGCTGGGAGTAGGCCTTGAAGGTTATATTTATTTCTAATTTCAACCTGATGTATCTGATTTCTGATCTGAGAACATGTGGACAGGCCAGGCTGCAAATTCTCACTGCCCTTTGAACCAGCCACTATACCATGCCTTTCCCAGCCTTGTGGACTGTATTCCCCTAAGTCTGTGAATTGAAAACAAACCTCTTCTCTTTTAATCAGATATCCTGTCACAGCAGCAAAACAGTAACTGATACACCACCATCACCTGATTCTTTTTATAAACAGTTCGAAGCCCTGGCATACTACCAAAAGAGTTTTTATTGGAAATGCATTTTCAGACTTCAAATTTTATAGAAATCTGACAAATGTTTGTTGAAAATATAAATAGGGCATTTAAAACCAAGCACTACATTGGAGTTTGGTAGTGTTCTTATCTTTATACAAGCCCTACTTTTTTCTGTGCTATTTCTGATAGTGTGTGTTGTTGGGGAAATTTATTTCCAGTTATGCTCATGTAACTTTAAAGCAATTGGCTTGTGCATTGTTGGGGGAAGGACTGTGTAAGCCTTAGCAGTTTGCTTCCATCTACAGGTGCTGGCTTAATACAAATCTGTGATTTAGATGGTTGCTTCCTCATGACCTGCATCTGCTCATGGCTCCCTGACAGAGCCATTGTGATTAAGAGCAAAGCTGCTGTGGAAGAATTCTTGTAGTCCCTCTCCCACAGTCTCAGGCAACAAAGGGAGAACACTCCCCTTGGGCTTTGATCTCACCCCACCATGAAGGTAACAAGGCTCACCTGCTAAAGGCTTGTGGAATGAGACTAGGCTACAGATTTCCTTCATTATGCAATTAGGCCTCTGAATGAGAAGGCAGAGTTTTTTGTATCAATAAAACACCTGAGGAGTTTTTGTGTCAGTAAAAATCCCTGAGATCAGACAATCATGGTTCAGCTGCCCAGGAGGGCACTTGCCATGACACACTGTTCCCTCTGCAAAGGTCTGGCAGGTTTGTATCTATGAAAATGTCTCCTTGTTCTTGTGGAGCTACAAAATAGCAATCAGCTACAATGTGTACTGGCTAGCTTTACGTCAACTTGACCCAAGCTAGAGTCATCAGAGAAGGGGACGTCTCAATTGAGGAAATGCCTTGTTGAGATTGGGCTGTAGACAAGGCTGTGGGGCATTCTCTTAATTAGTGGTTGATAGGAAAGGCCCAGCCCATTGTGGGTGGTGTCATCCCTAGGCTAGTAGTTCTAGGTTCAATAAGAAACTAGGGTGCAAAAGCCATAAGGAGCAGGCCAGTAAGCAGCACCTCTCCACAGCCTCTGTGTTAGTTCCTGCCTCCATGTTCCATTCCTGTTTAAGTTCTTGTCCTGACTTCCTTCAACAATGGGCTACAATGTGGAAGTGTAAGTCAAATAAACCCTTACTTTTCCAAGTTGCTTTGATCATGGTATTTTATCACAGCAATAGTAACTCAAACTAAGTATGTCTTATAGTTTCGTATTGTGCTATAGGCTTATATTGATTACTTTTACTTGTGACTGTGATAAAATATGCAAAAAATAAAAATAAAGAAAGTAACCCAAGGTTGGAAGCATTCATTTGGCTCACAGTTTGAGAGGTGCAGTCCATCCTGGAGAAATAGGAACGGCACTGGGTATGGCTAGCAGCTGTGGCAGCAAGCGCATGATGCAGTCCAGAAGCAGAGCACCTAGAAATATCTCCTGTGCAAGTACTAAGCAGGTCCAATCCTGCTTAGCTTCTGAAATTGGGTATGCTCAGGGTGGTACGGTCACAGACAGTGTTTTGATTTTCTATACAGTTTTATGGAATGTTCTTCTTCTGATTCATTCTTTTACTTTGACATTTTGAAAAGTATATATTAGCCAGGTATCCTGGTAGGACATTTGCCCAGAACACAAGCAGTGGTTCTGACCTTCCTTCTCCCAGCTCCTTCCAGTCCCACTTTCATGAATGCCCTAATTGGCCCTTACTGCTGGGGTTCACTCCCCACAAGGCAGCCTCCTTGCTCAGGTGAAGAAGGTTCCAGCCCAACTCACTCTTGAGGGTTCTCCTTAACCCAAGGAACTCACTTATCCAGGCAAGTATGAGCTGCTTATTGAGTGGTCCCCGTGGGAACAATGCCTCTGTTGATAGACCTCTACACCAGCAGATAGTTACTGACCAAACTCTCCTTGAACAAACTCTATACAGGCTTCCTGACTAGGTCATTACCCGGGCTCTGTCATCAGCTGGTTTAGTCCAGTTTGGGCAAGCATCCTGCTGAGTCAGGTCCACTAAAAATTCTCCAGTACTAATACCTAATAGAATTGTTCACCCCCCAATCTTAATATCTTATCATCCAAACACATTTCTTCTCAGAGCCTGTTATGCAGGTCAAACAAGAATGACCGTAGCCTTGATGTTTCCATAGTAACCTTCCATCCACTTACCCCCAACCATCTCCCTTGGTTATTAATCCCTGACTGTCTTTGTTCTATTTGATGCTGATGGCCAGTCTCTTTCCCTACACTGGTTGGAGCCATGCCCCAAATGAAGTCTTCTTTGCCATCTTTAACAAATATGGGAATGAGTTCTTCACTAACATTGTATCAATCACTAATAAGATCGAAGAGTAATTGACATTTTGGAAGCCTGTTTGATTGTTTTGCAAAGGTGAACATTTGTTTGCCCATCACACAGAAACTCCCCAAGACATTCTTCCAAAGGGCATCAGAGTCTGGGAGAGGAGGTCGTACACGGGGAACCTCAGGGTGACGTCACTTGTATCACAGGTGTCCGATGTAAACATGATGTTCTGTGATGAAGACACCCAACGATGCCGCTTCTTCCAAGGATCTACTATTACAAAGCAAGGATGGTAGGTGTGCCTACTTCAGGGTGCTCCGTTCCCATATCTCTGCTCCTCGGAGTTCAGATACAGGCCCAGGTTGTACACAATTCAAACCGAAATATTGGCTTTATTGCTAGTGAAAATCAAATGTAGAAAGCACTTAGAAAATCAAATGTAGAAAGCACTTGTGGCAGAATCAGGCTCCTATATCTTCCTCACAATTGGAGTCTCATTCTGCACCCATCACCACTGACCCCCCTATCTCCCACTCCACCCTCCCCACGCCTGCCCTGCTCTGCTGTGATGGGCTTGTCACTTGAGAAACAAATAGCATGTGGATGCTGACAGGCCTTGAGAGCCATACAAGAACCCTCCTGTGATATGCAGCCAGCAGGAGTGGGTGGGAGAATGGACTGGGGAGCCAAGTGGAGGAGCAGAAAGAGAATGGGAATGCTATATGAAGGTTTTCCACCCGGAAGCCAGGCTTACCAGGGGAAATGCTCAGGACAGCATCAGCTACCTGATACTATCAGTAATTGCTGTTACAACTCACGGAGCAAAGCTGCTGCCTCCTTTACCCTAATGCAAGTCTCTGTCCTGATCCTGCCCCCAGCAGAATTAAAGCTCAGATACCGACTTTCTACATCTCCAGGTTCATAGAGTGCAGGACAGGTTTATATTGCATTAAGCATTGCTTAACTAATAAAAATGTAAAATCGAAGATAAATTAAAATACATTTAGACATCTGATATTTCTAGAGCCACAGACATATATGTATCTCGGCTTTAAAAAGGAGGAAGGAGGGGTTCTGTTGTTCCAATATCAGTCTCAAATATTCTCAGTGTCCTACCTGGATTGGTGGGACACTGGTGAGCCTTCACTCTCAAAGGGAACAGATGGCAGCTATGAGGACAAAGTCAACCGTATGCAAGTCAGGAGGAATAAAATATGAAACAAAACAAAAACACCAAACCAAACAAACAAAATGACAGCTCAAGGCAGTGCCTCGAGGCAGTGCGCTGCGATGGCCATGGGAAAATGCACTTTAACAGCTGTCTTTCTGGAATTTTTCTTTCAGGACACTAGAATCTATATTTATAAATCTGTTCTTTTAAAAACAAGCTCTCAGGACAATTCCTAGCTTCAGGGAGGCTGAAGACACTCTCAGGGAAATGTTAAGAAAGAAAAAGGTCAAATGCCTTTTTTACCACTGCCAACAAGATCTAGTGCATTGCAGTGCTTAGCTCACCCCAAGGTAATTAAAGTCTGAGAATACATAGATCATGTGCACAAGTTTAAACATGCAGGCATTGGAGCAGGACCAGCCCCCATACATACACACACACACACACACACACACACACACACACACACACACGGGATTGTGATCTTTGCTCCTTTGCAAAGTCACCATGGAGTTTGAGAGTTTGCACTTTGCTTCTTCCCTGGCACACCTCCCTCCTCTTGCTTCCACTCCCAGAATTCCCTGCTTCCAGCTCTGTATAAATGCCAGTGTGGGAGTGTGCACACCTGGGTCTCAGACTTCAGACCATGTTTCTCCTCACTCCAGTCTTGGTAGCCGTAGTCTGCATCTTGATTGTATGGGTCTTTAAGGATGCCAACAGAAGCCGGGAGAGAAAGAAGGAGGAAGCTCAAGCTCGCCCCTGGGTGGATGAAGACTTGAAAGACAGCACCGACCTCCTTCAAGTGGAAGAAGGTAAATGATTCACTGCAGCACCAAAGGCTTCACCCTGCCTGTGTTTGCGATGGTGTGAACTCATGCCAGGACTATGGAAAGCAAGCTACACAGTCAAACCTTGTCTCTCTCAGGTCACCTGTTGGTACCAGGCCCTACTCACTACAGAGCCATGGAGACTTAGATCTCTTCCAGCTCAGACCCTCTTCTGGGTAATACAGACTCTCTCTGGGGGGTTCTGTACTTAGTGCCAGTGAGCATGGCCAGGTTTTGATTGGGAATGTTGAAACTCAGAAAGTGGAATGTCTAGCAATTAGCTACTTTTAATTGTGCCAAGCCCTTTGGGTTAGAATCAAGAGTGACCTTGGTCTTTAACAAGATAAAGGTCCTGTTTAGGGACTGAGGTAAAATACAGCAGCAGACAAACCCTGTGGCTCTAGTATAAGGTGTTTAGGAAAGGCTTGGGGGCCTGGTGGGGCTTTGGGAAAGGACAAAGCTGACTTGGAGGGTGAATGGGTGTGAGCTGCAGGGGAGGGGCATGTCAGGGGAGGAGCAGAGAGCCCACACCTAGGGTCTGAGGCTTGGGGGAGATTCCAAGAAGATGGGAGGGTATGCAGGTGTGGAGGTGGGAAGGAGAGGGCTGGCTATGGCCGGCCCTAGAAGGAAGGGGTGACAAAGCAGGCAGGCAGGGAAGGGGGTTCTCGAAGAGTCTGGAGCAGTTTGCATCTGAGATGTGTTGCCTGAGCTGGGTGTGGGAAATAGAGTCTGTTTGGAAGAAGCTCTTTAATTTCCAGTGTCTTCACTTTTCAGAGGCTGCCGTGTGTGTGTGTGTATGTGTGTGTGTGTGTGTGTGTTATGTGTGTGTGTGTGTGTTGTGTGATTGCCCTAATCTCAGGACTAAGAACCTGCCACCCTTTGACGTTGACTGTTAGCAGTAATGCTGAGTGTCTACCTAAGAGTCAAGCCAGATAATTTCTCAAGAGGCCTACCTCTTACTTGCTGAAGGACATTCTGCTCAGAATTCCAGCTGTGCAGACATGCCTCGATGCATGATGCTATTACACCCTGAGAGGCCCACAGCAAGTTAAGAACGTTGTGAATTAAATATGCACTGGATACACCTAGCCTGCCAAACACCACAGTTTAGCCGGTCATCCTTAAGTGTGTGCAGAAGTTTACCACAGCCTAGAGTGAGGCAAACAGTCTAACACAGAGCTTCCCTTACAGCCAGAAACTGACTCTTGCGCAGTTTATCAAATGCTCCAATGAAAGCAAAACCCATGATCGTTACACGGTTGTGTTTTCTGTGACATCACAGAGTTCAAGACTTCTAAGTCAGACAGTGGAAATAGGGGACTGTCTGGTCCCGCCTGGGACCCATTTCCATTGACACAGCAGTGTCTGTTCTAAGCTTTGAGGACGATGGTAGTATGGTGTGTGTGTGGCGGGGGGGGGGGGGGGGCAGTGATACCTGAGTTACAATGAAGAGCATCAGGTTTTAGATACTGGGGAAGATGGAGGGAGTGGTTGAGATACTGCCATCAATGGATGAGGGCCCAGTTTAGAGGGTGATATGAGGCTGTGCTGGATTTATAATATCCCTGATGTTAGCTGATGTTAAATGGGAGATTCTAGCCAGAAAGACACCAGCTTGAGGTGACACTCAGAAGTTAGAGAACTAAGTTAGAGAACTAACTAGAGAACTAACCAAGTGAGTACTGTGAGAGAGAAGACTGAGGTCAGAACTTGGGAGGCACCCAAAGGTAAGAAGAATATGGCGGAGAGATGTACCCACATAGCATGTAATGGAGCCAGATTGTGTTGTGTCATCGTGGAGTAGGTCACTTCACCTTCGTGGTAATACAACAAGATAGGGTTTATCATTATATCCCATGGCACGAGACTGAGGCTTCAGTGGGGTACTGCCTGCCTAGGCAGGTAGGACTCTGACAGTCTGTTTCCAGGGCCCAAGCATAGAGCTGTTTGCTGGGTAGCCTCTCCCACAGAAAAGCCTAAGGAGGCATGAAAACAGAATTTCAGATACTGTTTTCTTCCCTTCCAAGGCTACATTCCTGGGAGCAGTCAGGAGCTCAAGAGCAGAGAGAAGCAGTACTGTTTGTTTTTAAAGGTCCCTGCTAGCTCTCCACTGGCGTCTCTGTAGGAGTTTGCTGAGCTCCCAGCCTGGATGCCACTCCACTGATTCTCTGTGTTAGCTCATTCCCCAGACAAGAGTGGGGATCTTCTACCCAGAGGAGGATGCAGGATTGGGTGGCCCCACAGTGCACAGCCTGGGAGAGTCGCTCAGGACTGGATATGATGAAGTCTCTTTGTGTGCCTTTGTCAGAGATAACAGCTAGCACTGGGAAGCCCAGTGCAGATTCTTGCTTCGTGGTACCACACCAGGAGAATTACCTTGAACTTGGAACCAAGCTGTGCTCCTGGGATGCCTATAGACTATGGAACCACTGACTGGGTCTTAAGAGTTGGTAACTTGTAATTTAAACAGTCAAGGGAGCATTCCATGCAAGGTTTTCTGAATCAACCTTACTCTTGCTGTTGTGGAAAGTGTGTGTGGACACCTGACAATGCTCAGGGTTGTCTAGGACTGACTGATGGCTAGGTTATCTGTGATGATGCTCTCCCTTACACTTACTTGCTCTCACTGGTCCCACCACCAGACACATCTCACAGATAGCTGAGCGCTGATACGGTACCGCTAACGCTATAGCTGGGTTTCTCATCTCTGAAGTCAACCTCTTTCTGGTTAGCTTTCCTTGCCTTTCTCTCCTCACATAGAGATCACTCAGGGTGTGATTGCAGCATAGCTGTGTGAGGACAGCCCTCTGCCTACATTCCACCCAGGGAATCTCTCAGGCCTGGGTCTTCCCCTCTCTTGCTTCCATTTCTATCTTGTGATCGTTCTTGTCTTCATTCGAGGGCTTCCAAAATGGCATCTGGCCTCCGGGCTCAGTCATTGACTCGTACACCACATACCTCTATTCACATGCACCTTAGTGTCAACAGACTGTTGATTTCTGCAACTTTAAGACCTGCGATCCCAGAATGGATCCTTTCTCAGTCTTCCCTAGCTCAGGAAATGATCCACCACCTACCTGGGTCCTGAAACCAGAAACCCGAGAAGGGTTCTTTTTCTTTTCTGCATGATATCAGGGCTCCTGATTTTTGTCACCAAGATGCTTCAGGAACCTACTGTGCCTTCTGCTTCCCTGATGGGCCAAGCCAACATCATCCCTCCTGTAAGATATGGCCACAGCTTCCGTGTGGCCTTCCTTTAGCATCTTTGCCTCTGTCTGATATGCCCCATCACAAGCGTGTTAGAGCGTGTCACTCCCCTACGTGCTCATGGATGACTTTCTGTGGCACCCAGCCCTGACCCACAGTTGCACTAGAAGCACGCTCTATGGGCCCATACACCCTGACTTTGGATGACTCCACCTTCCGTGAAAGCCCTCTCTTCCTTGTCCAGAGAGACTCAGCCACAGTTCCTTTTATATACTCAGGCACGCCTGAGACACATCCTTTCCCAATATCGCTCTCCCAAACAGACTATTAATTTGTTTTGTATTACAGAGTTCAGTGTTTTCGTTCATCGAAAACATTGTTAGATACCAAACAGCCTTCCTTTTCCTTTTACTTATTTGGTAATTTTGTGTGTATGTGTTTGTGTGTACAGGCATGTGCATGCTGTGGCATGCATGTATGCAAGTTAGAAGACTAATTGAGGAGTCGGTTTTCTCCTCCCATCCATCATGTGGGTCCTCGGGATTGAACTTGGATTATCAGCCTTGCTCGCAAGCACCTTTACTATTGAGTCATCTTGCCATTCATCTTCCCTAAACTGTTCAGGTTCCTCTCTTGTATTCAGCATCTCAGAAACCCCACTTTGTCCTTCTTTTCTTGGGCATTTCTCCAAATCTCTGTAACTTCATAAAGAATCAATCTACTTCGTTGAGGTGATCACAATGTACTACTCTACCCTTAAAAGCACTTGTTGGTTTGTTTAAATATATAAGTTCTAAGGGCATAAAAATCATGCTTATTTTATCCATAAATTCTCAATAAGGCCCTGTTGAACACATTACCCATTTGAATATTCTAGGAAAGTTATGGTAGTGTTGTTAAAGATGACTTGCTTATACACGATGTGCACGATATTTTGTGTTTGCTGCTATGTAATTATGACATGGAAAAACATTTCCCAAGTCACCCACTGGATGATCACTCTTCCCTCAGTCCAGAATCTCATCCCGACCAACCACGATAAAGTCATTGCTACCAGCATCTCCTGAGCACAGATCTGAAGGAGAAAACTGTTCATCCCACTCACTGACATAACACACTCAGTGCCAGGATTTGGCTTGCTTTGCTTCTTATAGCTGATGAGTGGCATGTATGTAACTCAAGTGTCAGCGAAGCTTGCCCTATTGGAAAACAAAACAAGCAAACAAAAGAACCCTCAACCAACTAACCAGCCAAACAAACAAACAAACAACAACAAAAAAAAAGTTTTAAAGTCAATCCAAATCCCAGGTACCTGGCATGAGCTGGAGAAGCAGAGACAGGGAGATCCCTGAAGCTTACTAACCAGCCACACTGGCCTATGAGGTATGCTCCAGGCCAGTGAAGGAAACCTATCTATCTCTAAAGACATGAAGGATGTCCAAGGTTGTTCTCTGCTTCACACACACACACACACACACACACATACTGAGTCTTCAACATCACATGCTTTGGGGAGACTGCCGCCTCTGAAATTTCTGAGCAGTTTGGGGGAACTAACCCCACAGAGTGGCATGCACTCTGAAGTTCAGGCCCCATGGGTTCCTGACTTCTTCTGTAGCCTGATTTACCCTTGCAGAGCTGCCATGGTTAATTTTCAGTGATGTTTCCAGGTCGCTGCCACTCATATAACAGGCTAGCATTCAGAGCATGCCCCTCTTCCTTCCAAAGGCCTTTTCAGACACACACTGTAGCCCTGCCTTTTGGGATTCTTCCCGAACACTGTTGCTTTCATGGCCTCCTCCCAACCCTACAGCAGACACTATAAAATTGAAGCATTTCTCTTTGCTTTTCTTCGTGTTCCTAAGTAAACTAGCTCTAGTTCTTGTTGATTTTTCTATGTTTTCTGTCTTTTGTTCTTTGCCCTATTCTAGATTTTATTTTTCTGACTTATTGTCCACTTACATTTTATTTAGGCAATTTAAGCTAAATAATTGCATTATTTTTTTTTCAGAAATTCTATTTTAATCTCTGCTATGTCATCTTTTATTCTTCCTTCAACAACATTACAGAGATTTATATGACTATCTTTTTTTCCTCCTCTAAGTATAGTGTCAGAGTTATATACTCTTCTGAGCCTGTACTTCTGGCTTCTAGTCACAGATGCAGATGATGCTGACGAATGGCAAGAGTCGGAGGAGAGTGTGGAGCACATCCCGTTCTCCCACACCCGGTACCCAGAGGAGGAAATGAAGACCAGATCTCAGGAATTCTATGAGCTCCTCAATAAGAGACGCTCGGTCAGGTTTATCAGCAGCGAGCAAATCCCAATGGAAGTCATTGACAATGTCATCAAGGCAGCAGGTTGGTAATTGCATGCTGAGCCTTGGAGAATGTAGCTTCTAGTGCTGTGACAGGAAGTCCAAGGCACACAGACAAAGCAGGAGTGGTGTGTTTTATCCGCAAAGGCTTTCCCACTGTTCGTGACTGCCAGAAGCACGGGTTTCTACTTGCTACATTTTGACTCTTACAAAGTTTTTGTAAAAAACAGATGTGATGACAGTTTAAAACTTCTGAAGTCAATACATTTTATGAACTTCTGTTTAAAGCCAGAAATTCTGAATATTTTAGTCTACATTGCAGGAGAAGCAGCTCTCCCATCCTTCAAACAGGCTCCTTCCTCCACATTCCGTTTACATTTGTGTATTTATCTTCCAGGAAACACACTTCATGACACTCTAGTACAGTAATTGGCTGAGCTAGCAAAATAGCAAGGTTTCCTTGTGTGGATTTGTAAAGTAAACTAAAGCAAGATGAATTCACTTTAAATGTAAATTACTATCTCCACTGAGGGGAGAGCTAAGAACTGTGATGCTACACACTCTTCTGTGGTTGTCTTGACTGACGTCTTACTCCTAGGGAAGCCACATGTAAGTACACGTGTAGCGCTAGCTGTATACCTACTGAGACCCATCCCTAATCCAAAAGCCGTCAGGAATATTTCGTTTCAGTCAAAACTACAGATGCCTTAGATAGTTGTATCCTTTACCTAAGTGGCAGCAGTCACTAACCCCACCTTGTGAGTGTGTGTGTGTGTTTAAATTAAGGTAATTTTCCCTTCTTCCTCTTCCTGCTCTTCTTCCTCCTTCTATAGCCTTTTGACACGAGGTCTTACTTGAACTTGTAATCCTCCTGCCTCAGCCTCACAAGTGCTGGATGGGATTACAGACACATATCACCACACTGCCTGAGACTGTATTTCCTCTTAGTGGATAGTTTTACACTCTTCTGCCGTCTTATGCTTATTTAACTCAATGCACAACAGGAACAGCTCCCAGCGGGGCCCACACAGAGCCCTGGACCTTTGTGGTGGTGAAGGACCCGGATGTGAAGCACAAGATCCGGGAGATCATCGAGGAGGAAGAAGAGATAAATTATATGAAGAGGATGGGAGACCGATGGGTCACAGACCTGAAGAAACTGAGGTACAGAGCTGATGGAATTAGGGGTGCTTGGTTTGACTGTTAAAGTTAGAAATAACCACTGTAGCTCCTGAGTCTGTGGGTTTTAGAATTATTTTTATTATCTTATTTTGATGATGTATTAATTATTCATATTAATATGGTTCGGTGTGGCATGTCACACATGTGGTTCGTGTATACAGTCTTCACAGATCTCACCCTGTTTCTGTTTTGTTTCTTCGTTTTATTTTAAAGTGGTTGTGAAAAGTCAGACCTCGCCTCTGCAAAGGTTCTGACCCAAATAATTGTTTCTTTTAATTATTTCTAAAAGTATTTTAAGATTTATTTTATATTTTAAATTATGTGTATGTGGGGACAGGTATGTATGTGCAGGTTCCCATAGAAACCAGAAGTATCAGATCCCTGGAACTGGAGTGCTAACTGATTGCCTGATGTGGTTGCTGGAAACTGAACTTAGGTCCTTAGGAATAGCAGAAAGTGCTCTTGATTGCTCAGCCCAGAAATAATCACTTCTTAGCTAAAAATGAAGTACTTTGCTTTCCACCAGTCTGGAACATAAGGTTGTGACATGCTTTTCAAGACTTTGAGTGTAGAAAATTGCACTTTGCTATAGTGACCGGGTCTTCCGAGCCAGGCAAGCATGGGCTTTAATTAAGGGCAAGCTTGGTAGACCTGTGCTGTCAAATAGACATTAGGACCGTAGGCTCCTCCCTTCAAAAGGATCGGAGTGGAATTGAGGGTGACAGGGGCAAGGTGGGTGATGGTACTGGCTCTCACCTCTCAGAAGACCCTAAAAGAGGAAAGTACAAGGTCTCAGCTCTCAAGAGTACGGAGAGGCCTAATGCCTCTGTCTCTCAGCTGTGGGCCTTCTGTGGCCATCTGTCACCTGCCACCCCACAGCGATAGGGGCCTGAGAAAGACTGATGGGATCAGAAGCTTGAAGACACAATGGGACTCTTAGCCCAGGAATGAGACTGAGAGTAAGGAGCCAGGACCACTTGGCCCTGCTGTTATCGAGAGGGGACAGTTTTCTCTTAACATGTTTATACTGTATCAGAACTGATGAATTATGGAGTGCATAAGACAATACTGAGATCCCAGATAAGTGTGGGGTATTAAGAAGGAAACTGTAACTTTTATTGTATGTTCATGGGAAGAAATGGATGAGTAAAAGTCAAGGTGAGCTCTGCATTTAGTGAAATAATAGACTCTAGCTGGACACAGTACCTTCAGAAAGTGTCACCCTTCTTGCTTCCTGTCTCTGAGACTGACTTAACGCTCTCTCATCCATGTGCCCACTGTCCTTAAACACACCTTCTGTGCATCTAAAATAGCTATCACTATGCAGCATTTTAATGATTAGTTTACTTTTTTCTCGTTTTATAGACTTTTTTTTGTTTAGAAATCCATATTATACAAATCAAGTCCTGTAGTGGTATGCTGCTGTGGTGCTCAGCAAAGAAGACAAGGAATCATTTATCATAGGTGAAAACTCTTCCAGACCTCAGCAAAGGGAACCACCATTCTGGCCAGTGCCACTGGACAGTGGAACCCTGAGCATCTGAGCTCAGCTGTTTATTGATTCAGAACTCCTCAGGTGCAGATCATAAGCGATCAAACATCCCTCACATTAATCTAACACCTGCAGACAATACAAAATGCCAAGGTCTAGGTAGTCTCTCACCCAACAGTGCACAAAACAATATTTTAAACATAATTAAAAATAAACTTCTACAACAATTTCCCTTTTCTGTATAAACAAATCAAAAAATGTTGTTTTATCTCTACAACACAATTTAACACTACACCAGCAAAACCATTTACAACAAAACAATTAAGAGGCTTCTAATGTACAGGACCAGGTGGAGGCCATTTCTGTGACTTCCTTGTAACCTTTTTCAAAAATCCCCACTTAGGTTTCAGAGTGGTCTCTTGCACTTGTTAATGTATTCTTCAGTAGCATTCAGCAGGCATCCTTTTGCTGAATATCAACTTGGTGACCACAAGACTGTAGGATCTTTCTTTGTCTCTCTCAGCATTTTGCATGCTTTGCCATGCTGACACACACTACTGTATGTTTATCAACTTCATTAACCTTATAGAAAAATATAAATGTGGCAAAAAATTAAAATTCCAGTCTTTTGCAATTAAAAAAAAAAAAGGTCAAGTAAATGAATATCAAAAAATCATAGATAAGCTAAGGCAGTTTTCAAAAAGAGGGGGAAAACCCAAAAATTCAGAGTAAATATTCTCCTGAATATTCTTTTTGTTGTTGTTGTTTGTTTTTTGTTTTCCCGAGACAGAGTTTCTCTGTTGTAGCTCTGGCTGTCCCAGAACGCACTCTGTAGACCAGGCTGGCCTTGAACTCACAGAGATCCACCTGCCTCTGCCTCCCAAGGGCTGGGATTAAAGGTGTGCACCATCACCCAGCTGCCGGATATTCATTCTACCCTTCCCCCACCCCCAGAACCAACTGGATTAAGGAGTACCTGGACAGTGCCCCGGTTCTGATTCTCCTTTTCAAACAAGTCCATGGCTTTGCAGCAAATGGAAAGAAGAAGGTCCACTACTACAATGAGATCAGCGTGTCCATCGCCTGTGGCATGCTCCTGGCTGCACTGCAGGTCTGTTGTCCTCAGCAGACCCAAGGGAAACAAGGGAGACACGGGGACAAAGAGTGACTTTAGTGGGAAGGTTTGGCCAAGTTTCCAACTTGGGGCCACTTGGGAATTGTTTATCCAAAGCTGAGTTCTTCAGAGCGATTAGCTCCGATGTGATAACAAACCCCGGAGATCTGGACTGGTGGGTACCGTGGTTCTGCAAGCTGGATATCTCCCTGGAAATCCACGTGTAATATCTCAGGGTCAGAAAAGCTGTTGCGTTTGCTTTCTTCCGTAAGAGCTTGTAGCTTGAGGGTTTGAGCAGTCAAAGGAAAGAAAGCCAGAGCCTGGAAATCTCAGAGATTCTCTCCCCTCATGCACATGCTTCTCCTTTCCAGGCTGGTGGAATGATGAATCAGCCACCAGGCTTTCTACCTCCTTTCTTGAGAGGTTGGCTCTGCTGTAGTGCCTCAGAAAGACAGCCATATGCTTATAAACTTCTTTTCTGCAGAGGTGCTAGAGCAACGTGAATGTGAACTAGCACAGGGCTGAGTTCTGCCTGTAAAACCATCTCTGGGAGACACCGGGGTTTAGATAGCTCATGAACAGTTCATCTGATGGACACTTGGGGTGGTTCAGGTGTGGGATGGAGGAGAGATGCTAAACACACAAATTAATGCAACAAACAATATTGTAAGAGAGAATGGTCCAGCTTTGAAAGAAGGGTCCATTCCATATATACGAGTGTAGATGAGCTTCCTCGTTAGCTCTAAGACTTTACTTGTGTCTGACACCTTACAGCATCCAGTTGTTGCTTCTCTCCAAACCATCCTGAAGAAGCTGGCTTTTGCTTTCCCTTTACACACCATAGGCAGTTAAGTGGAGGTGTCTTGGGACAATGTCAGACCATAGAGCACTGCAGTTGATTTAGGCATTGGGAGAAGCAGGATGAATCCAGGGCCAGCCCCTTCCCACAGTGCTCTTGGCCTCTGTAAAGGGCTGGCCAGACTAGCTTTCCTGCTGAGCTTTCTGCCATCTATTTTCCCTTTGCTGCCCTGCTTCAGGGAAAAGTGACATGAGCAGGAGTAGGGAAGATGGGAATGGACCCCAGGCTGGAAGAAGAGCTGTGTTTTTGTCTGACTTTAAAATGCTCATTTATTCTCCCTTGTTTCAGAACGCAGGGCTAGTGACGGTCACTACCACTCCCCTCAACTGCGGCCCCCGCCTGAGGGTGCTCTTGGGCCGACCTTCACATGAAAAGCTGCTGGTGCTGCTTCCTGTGGGGTACCCCAGCAGAGATGCCACAGTGCCTGATCTCAAGAGGAAAGCTCTGGACCAGATCATGGTGACAGTATAGTTAGTGCACCCAAGGAGATGCTGGGGTGACACTCGCTTCTCTCTTCTTGGGTCTGCTGGCTCCTCTTGCTCTCTGTGTCGGATATCCTCTGCAAACCAAGGAACATGTCTTTGCTCTGAAATAGAATTAGACTTGACAGGAACCAACACTCAGCATTTAAGGTCCTTTGAAATATCTAGAAGTTTTCAACATCTATACATACATATGCATGTGCATATACCTACATATATATGTGTTTCCCTCACCTCACTTGTGATCAGTATGTGTCCTGGGACTTTACTGAAATGAGCTTTCTTTGAATGATACTGTGGCCTTCAAAATACTCTCACGGGTAGGAATGGGAGCCAATTGCTGTACATCTTATTGTTGCATTAGGCAAAGTTTCTCTGAGTTCCAAATATCAGAATAATAAGCACACTTTGTTGTCACAGTATAAATAAACACAAACTCACACACACGCACACATGCCGCCTTTTCCTAAGGTCTGGAAATGGAGTGTAGGAAATTCTTTGGTTCTGTTTTTATCTGTTCTACTGAGTAAAACTGAGGGGGGAAGGTCCTATTTGTAGGGTCCCAACACAGGGGAGCTGGGCATGAGATGGAGAGGGAAGAGGGTGTGATTGTTCAACTATACAGCCACAAGAGAGGATGAAGAAAGTCAAGGATTCCACGTGAGTTAGGGGTCCTCAAGCAAACAGCAACACCGGGAGCTGCTCATCTTCCCATCACTGTTCCTAAAGATACATGACCCTTCCCATCACTGTTCCTAAAGATACAGGACCCTATTTGTTTCATGTTGAACAAAGGCACAGGGAAAGGCTGTGGTGGATGTCTTTCGGGGAGTGGCGGACTATAGTGATGGTGATGGTGGTGGGTGATTGTGGATAGAGAGGTGGTGATGGTGGTGGTGGTGGTGATGGTGGTGGGTAGAAGTGGTGGTTGTGATTCTTACCAGCTAGGGAGCTCTGTGGGTTTGATGTTGATAAATAATACATGTGTGACACATGACAAAGTATGTAGGGACAAAGCACCATGTATACCACTTACTGCAAAGACAAGAAGGAGCTTGTGGTACTCACACCTGTGGGAGGAGCAGGAGAGAACAAATGCTCACTAGTATCCTCCAGTACAGAACATACGTTGTTTTGGTTGAAATTTCTATCTCAGGAACACTGGGGACAGTCTCTTTCCTTTTTCTTATTTGCTCCTTATGGGAGAAGCAAATGCTTTCTCTGATAAGTGAAATTGGGGGGAAATGGGTATCGCATATGCACAAACATCACCAACATGTATTCCATTTTAAGCCAAATGGACAAACCAGGATGGAAATTCACCTCAGAAAGATGGTTCACCTACTCAAGTCTCTAAAGTTTAGAGTTGTTGAAGAACATTCAAAATTAAGATATTTTTTAAGTATTTTACATTTAAAACTTTTTAGTAATATTATCAGTAGATATTTTGCCTGAGAAAGACAAAAAATAAAATGACAATTTTCTGGCTACCTACAGAGTATTCCGTTACGCTTTGGGTGAAACTGAATTATGAAATACGATGTTGCCAATCTACACATAAGTACAAACGGAGAGGGATTAGAACAAAAGCTGCACCAACTCTGCCTCCATGGTGGCCCGGTCTCCCTGACTAAGACAAAGCGGAATGGTGCGAGCAGCCAACATCCTTCTGGGTGGCCTCAGCTAATGTGGAGGACGTGCCGGGAGGATCAGGAGGGGACAGTGTCCAAAAAGCAGTGCCGCCAAGTTAAACAGAGCGGAGCTGATGGAATGTGAAACGCTATAATCCCATTTTGGAGAGTTTCTTAAAAGTCACAGGAAGGGGAGCAGCATGTGTCATCATGACTCTAACTGTGGCTCAGCCTCAAATGCTCAGGGTTAAATGCAGCAGCAATGGACTGTCTTCAAGGCAAGACAGAAACATTTGAGCAGCGTCTGCAGAGAGCCGCAGCACAGCAGAAGCCTATGAGGTCGCACAGGAAGTGACATAAGCCAGGTAGAACTTCCGGTTTGAAACGCGGGTTCAAAATTGGCTTCCTTCTGAAGTGTACAGAATGGAAGCTCCTTGTCCGTGCCATAATAACAACAAACAAGGCTCAGGAGGACTAGCTCAAGCCTTTGAACCCTTCTTAGCTGATCTGAGACTCAGCCCTGCTGTGCTCCTGCTCATGAGCAGCAACCAAGCGATTCAGAATCCCCTGGGGTACAAAGCCTGTCCCCTTCTTGGGGATTTACCAAGTCCAGGGATGCGTAGCACTAAACACAGAGATCCATATTATTGATACTTTCAGCCTAACTTTAGGAGAATCTCATTGTGCTTTCCTTGTTTAAGTGAATTAGATGTTTAAAGAGTTCACAATCCAAAGCTAAGATGCAATATTGATGTTTGGATTGTGATTTTGACAGAGGTTTAAGGAAACATGACATAGCTCATTAACTATATTAGAACAGACTCATTATAACTTTATCTGAATTAGTAGAGATGTTTAGGTAGATGAGAATGCCAAGGCATGGTGGTACACACCTGTAATCCCAGCTACTCAGGAGGCTGATACAGGAGAATCCTTTGGTTTGAAGCCAATCTAGGCAACAGTGAGAAACCATATTAAAAATACGAGAATGGCATAATTGGCTGTAAGGCACCATGTTAATTATTAGAAATGCTAAAAATTCAAATATAATACATTTATACAAAGAGTTCAAAATTTTTAAAAGATTTTAATTTATTTTGTGTATTGTGTGTGTCTATGTGGGGTCTGTGCATGTGTAAGTGCAGGTGCAGGTGCCTTTGGAGTCCAGTAAAAAGTGTTGGGCCCTTAGAGCTGGAGTTACAGGTGAGTCACCTGACATGGAGCTGGGGACTTGGGGTCTCTGGAAAAGCAACTAGCACTCTTGCTGAACCATGTCTCTAGCCCCAGGGGTTGGACATTTTTAAGAGACTCAAGAGTTAATGGAATTTGTCTTGTTCAGCTTGAATTAACAAAGTGTTTATCTAAGCTGCTCTTCCCCAAGGGGATTAATTTTATTTTATTTAAGATTTATATAATAATAATATGTGTATCCAATCAGTTTTAATTTATAGTGTGCTGATATAACAGAATATTCACAATGGAGTCATTTATAAACAAGGAAAGTATCTTTGACTCAAAGTTCTGTAGGCCAAGGGGCATGTTTCACGGGAGTCTTTTTTATGTGTTATAATATGCCTGAAAACTTCATGGAGAGAGAGAGCAAAAAATCAAACTTGTAAGATCAAATATTTTTCATATTTATCATTAGTCATTTCACAGGGGTGCAGTCTTCCTTCTCTATATTTCCCATGAGGCCCTGCCTCCCAGCATGATTACCTAGGTAATCGAGTACACTTTTAGGGAATTGTTTTGAAGCCATGGCATGGCCAAAAAGTAACAAACAACCCTACGGTAATGACTTACACAAATGGGATTATTTTTCTCTCATCGTAGTTGGAGGAAGACATTCAGAACCAAATTCATCAGGTCAGAGAAATCAGGACCAGCCTCAGTGGTTCTCTTGCCCTGGTCTCATAACCACAGAGGCTACCATGGCCTCAACCATCATAACCAAGCTTAATGCTGGAAGCATGATAAGATCCCCAAAATATTGTGTGCATATTGATATATGCAGAAATATCAATCTATTATCCATTTATCTTCTCATCCATCTACCTATCTATTGAATCACAAAATTTCAAATGAAAGAAACAAGAGGGATCTAGGAACCTGTATTTAGCAGTAGCTGCAAGAGATTCTGCTAACCAGGTGGGGAGGGAAACATGGAGACCCATCTGCTAGACCCATCTAGCAGACATTCCAGTCTTAAGATGGTCAAGATTTTGCATCTGCCAAGGGGATGTATAACAGATGTATTTCCAGCCTTGGACCTTGCTCTTAAGCTCCAAACTCTCATACCTGACTGCTTTCCATGCCCTTTCCCATAGATTTCTTTCAGTCATCAACTTTCCCTGTTCAAAGTAGAACTTTTAAATCATCAACCCTTACCTGGACTATCAATTAACATTCCTTTTCAGGGAGTCCTAGTTTAGAAAGCATCCTAAATCTCAAACATTCTCTCACTCCCAACATCCAAACCCATTAGCAAATCTTACTGATTCTACCTCCAAATATTGTCCATGGCCAAGGAAAGGAGCATAAAGAAGCAATGTGAACAAAGGGCTCAGGTCATGTGCTGCTATGAAGAGTAAAATCTTTGCTCTGGTCCAGGAGTCTTGTGTCTTCATGTGTGTGAGTGTGTATGCGTGCCATATTAAACTCTCAGATCCATGACAGAACTCTGCACTAGATGCCCTCTCTATCCCAAATATTCCTATTCTAGATTCTGTTGTAGTTGGCTGCTTCTTATTGGCCATGTTTTTAGCTCAATTGTGACCTCTTCTGAGAAGCTTCTGCTGACTACTCAGTTCTTCTGTCACTCAGACAAATACCTGAGATAATTGACTTCATGAAAGACTTATTTTGGGTCCTGCTTCCAGTGTCTAGCTCACGTGCAGAGCCATTGTGTGCAGGCCTCTGCTAGTACTCTCAGGGTGTGAGCACATCACAACAAAGTGCCTTCCTTGTGGCTGGGAAGGAAAAGATAAGGGGTCCCACTATTCAAGAGGACATTTGCAATGACCAAAAGACCTCCATGTCATAATCTAAAGGTTCCTCTGACTTTAAGTAGCTATTCTGTGGGGATCAAGACTTTAAAATATGAGACTTCAATAACATTCACCTATATCTATATCTCTAATATTTAGACAGTGGTTTGCTACAGGTCAATGTGTTGAATATCTGAACAAATAGAGGCTGAAGAGTGCTGTGATTTGTTTAAGGTCACCCATCCATCAAAATTTGAGTCCCCACTATTGACTCCATAAAACCTGACTAAGAGGAACCAGCCAGCTATCATCAAAATAATCTTACCTATGTTTCCACATGTTCTGTTCCAGGGAAGAAAACTGAGCATGAACTCACATTGATAATCAAGGGCCCTTCCCACACTGTGTCTGAATTGGCAAAAGCCAAACACATGCTCCCAGTGCAGATCAAAATTGCACCTCCAGAACTTTCTTCAGCAAGTGACCTTAACCCTCATGTACCAGAATAGATTTGTAGAGACCCTGGATCTGTGGTAGAAGCAGGAGCCTAGATGGGCTAGAGCAAGGATGTGTGTCACTCCAAGAACTAACAGAGACTCCCTTCTAAAACCAGAGGTCACACTGATCTTTCATTTAAAATGCAAAGAAGGAAGCATGAGAAGGCTTCGCCCCTGCTCCATACACATCCTTGTGAGGGCCCCCTGGATGTTGCTTTGAGCCAAGGTGGGGTACCCTGAACAGCTCAGAAGTATGCACAGGCTTAGAAACTGTTGGCTTGTGTTTATCCTGGCTTTTCTTTCTAGTCATTTGCATTTGGTTTTCATCCCACATTGTCTTGGAGGCAGCTGGGGATGTGGATGTATAAATCACTTAATGAGCAAGCAAACAGCAGGGCCACCAAAGAGATGAAATATAAAACCTCCAAAGAGGAGTCAAAGAAGAGCAATTGGGGGAAGGAAAGAGAGTGAGGATGGGCAGAAAGAGGCTGAGAATGTGCTTTCCAGGAACTGTGATAGTACCTCCGCATACCCCAAGGATCAATCTTATTCCCACCCATTGGTTGGCTGAAGTAATCTCCTTTCTTCTCTTCTCTTTTTTCTTTTTCTTTTTTTTTAATACCAATTTTTTTTAGATAGACAGAAACAAGGATAAAGACAGGAGTCTGAACCCAAGTACAAAAAAATGTTAAAGAGAACAAGACCAGCTTTGAGGAGTTTGGCCATCATTCTGGTGTTCTGCTTCTCTGGAGGGACATCCAACAAAGACATCCAACATCCCTTTGATGTCTTGTTTGCCTTCCTGCTCAGAATCCCACTTCATGTCCTCTTAGTTTTATGATCCTATCATTGAAAGTTCAGCTTCATATCATGTTTTTGAAATAGTATCCCAAGACAGCCCAACCATGTTGGAGTGACCAAGACCAAGACATAGCTTATACCTCTCTTCTGAGAATTCCAGGTCCTTTCTTGGAACACTTGTTATCCTCTGCTTGGGCCAAACCTTCCCTTCCACTTTCAGCAGTTGGTGGACAAGAGCCAACTATACCACCTGTGTCTTCTCTCAGCACCTAGCACAGGGCTGACATATGATCCATCCTTGGTAAAAAACTAGATGGATGGATGAATATCATAGAGTCCCCATACTTGGAAGAATATCACAGGGTATTTGAAGATTTCATCAAAACCTTTTCTGAATTTTTGGTAGGAAACTTCTGAGAAGAGTATTTGAGTCTAAGCATTAGTAGCTAGGGGCTAGTGAGATTGTTCAATTGGTAAAATGCTTGTCCTGGAAGCATAGAGATCCGAGTTCAACCCCCGGAGCCCATGTAAAAATGCTGGACATGATGGCACATGCTTACTCTATTAGCACTGAGGAAAACAGCTGAGGTTGAACTCTGACCTACACATGTACATATTACATGTGCATACCTACGTCTTGGTAAGTCTGCATACACACGGAGCAGGGTAGGGGAGGGAGAGAGAAAGAGGGAGAGAGAGAGAGATTGAGCTAAGTAAAGCATCTGTGATGTGTTTGTGGGCTGACATGGGTGGGAAAGGGTTGAAATAAGTACAACCTCTTCACTCTTTGGCACTCACATTTCATAATTTAATTTCTGCTCACAAACTGGAGCACAGAGCTGA
Source organism: Cricetomys ansorgei (assembly GCA_026225945.1). Lineage (NCBI taxonomy): Eukaryota > Metazoa > Chordata > Mammalia > Rodentia > Nesomyidae > Cricetomys > Cricetomys ansorgei. The sequence goes on along the minus strand of JAMJFZ010000191.1, from coordinate 8,103,970 downwards.
CTAAACATTGTTTCTGTAAAATTTCTGGACTTAAAATGGATCCCAGGGGCTATTTCTAAAGTCATGGTTGTCCTTGCTATTATTCTTTGACGAGGGATTACAGATAGGAGCTGGCCAGCTAGATGCGATTCTAACTACTGTCAGAAGGGGACTTTAAAACAAGAGATGCTTGTGAGGGTGTAGGACATTCTGGAAAGGGAATAGAACAGTAAGGAGTGGGTTCATCAGCATCTGGGACTTCCAAGAAGTGGCCAGAAGCACAGGTGGCCTGCCAGGTAGGGGGTTGATGCCAAGGCAGAGCAGCCACAGTCAGGGAACCAGCTTGAGGCAGAAAGAGGGGGACTAACTTGTCCCTTTCCCCAACCGTTGGTTGGCTGAACAAACCTCCATTCTCCCTTTCTTCATTTCTTTTTCCTTCTTCACCTATTTTTTAATACAAAAAAAAAAATCAGGAGAAAGGGAAAGCTTATAGCTTACTAGCAATGCTAGCACAGAATATAACACATGAAAAAGTAAAACAAAGTTTTCTGACCCTGTGACAACTGTGGAGAACTGTCTCTCTTTCATCCTAACCCCAAAGCATCTGTGTAGACGCAAAACATGCTCCACATCTTACCTATTTCAGAGTTATTGGTGGCAGGAGCAGGTACCTGGAGCCACAGGACTTGGCCCCAGTCCTAACAGTGACCATGAATGAGCATTTCAACATCTCCATTAAGTATTTCCTCTATGGAAAATGGTGGAGGTGGTGGCTCACAGTCTCTGTCTCCTAGGGTTGAGATAGGGCTGTAGAGTAGAGGGTCTGACACAGCATCTGGACAACAATATGAGCTAAGTGCTGAGAAGACTCCTGTGGTGCAGGGACTCATCTGTCCTCAGACAAAGCCCTCTCTAATAGAAAACCCCTCCCCTGTGAGAATATTTGGGTTTGGAGATAAAATACAGTACATTCTTAGCATTTAATCAAATGTGCCTCAACACTGGAAATCAAGTGTTGCCTTGACATCTTGTCAAATATTGTGTGGCTCAAATGTAGCTAAATTAGAAGCAGAAAGACAGAAAGGCAGTGAGGCTCCTTTGGAATTTCAGTGACTGCCAAGCTCAATTCCTGCCCTGAGCACAAATCAGGTTCACCTGCTGCACCCGTGGAGCAAGGGACTGCAGTCAGCTGGTAAAGTAGCCATCCAAGGCCACACCTCAGTGCTGGATGAGCCTGGCAGGCCTGCTGAAGATGGGGATGCCTGGGTCTCACCACTGGTTGGCAGCTGGACCTGTTTATTTAAAACCTGTTCCCCTGAAGATGAGTTTATCAGTGAACTCTTCACTAGTTTCTGAATAGTCAGTCCTTCCTTCCTTCCCTCCTTCTTTCTTTCTTTCCCTTCTTTTCCTTTTTATTGTATGTATATAATATAGGAACACATATGTGCATGCATGTGTGCGTATGGATGTGTGTATGTGTGCATCTTACAAGTGTGCTCGTGCATGTGAAAACTAGAGGTCAACATCCGATGCTTTCTTTCATCATCCCCCACCTTATGAATTTGGGAGAGGGTCCCTCACTGATACTGGAACACATTGATTCAGCCAAGCTGACTGGCCAGTGACCTCTAGGGATCTATCTATCTTTGTCTCTCCCCGGGCTAGGGTTACAGACATGTAGGGTTACAGATGTATAACCCTATACAGATGTGTACGTTTTCAGATGTACACTGCCACATCCAATTTTTTATGTGGTTCTGGGGATCTGAATTCAGTTCCTCATGCATTACTGACTGAGCCATTTTCCCAGCCCTTCACCAAATAGTCTTTTGTCTTTCCTTCCTTCCTTCCTTCCTTCCTTCCTTCCTTTCTTTCTTTCTTTCTTTTCTTTCAAGATTTGTTTATTTTATTTATATGAGTGTTCTACCTGCATGCCAGAAGAGGGCATCTGATTCCATTATAGATGGTTGTGAGCCACCATGTAGCTGCAGGGAACTGAACTCAGGACCTTTGGAAGATTAGTCCAAGCTCCTAAGCTAAGACGTCTCTCCAGCCCTGTGTTTACTTTCTTTAAAGACTTATTGCTTTTACTTTGTGTATACTGGTGTTTTGCTTCCATGTATGTATGTGCACCATCTAAGTACTTTATGTCTGTGGAGGCCAGCAGTTCCTCTGGAACTGGCGTTACAGAAGGCTATGAACTGCCATGTACTGCTAGAAACTGAATAAATAATATATTTTAATGAGCATAGTACTGATTTGTTAAAGAATAAAAATAGGGGCCATGATTCGTAAGGTTTTATGATGTTAGATACTCTGTAGTGAACCCAGAGAAATAAACCAGGACTGTGTTAAATATAAGACTCTGCACAGATGAAGCATCTGTTTAATAAAATTGAAACAAGGTCTTTGAACTCATATCACAGATGTGTTGTGTGCCTGAAGCTAACGGACTTCTGTTTCTCAACGAGGTGTTTAAATGCAATTAAATTAACACCTCTGCAAATGTCCTTAATTAAGGGCCAAGGGAGTGAAATGATTTGACTTATGCCAAATTTCTGTCTGTGTCTGATCCCCCCCGACACACACACATTGAAAGCAGTTCTCAGAGTTTCCTAGCTTAGAGGCAGAAACTAAACCAGAGCCAGCATGAACCCTGGCAGTGACCTATGAAGGAAAACTTGTGGGGGAGAAGAAAGCTGGGGAGAAAATTCAGTTTTAAAGAGGCAGGATGTCCATGAATTAAAACCAAGGCGGGGCGTGAAAATCAAAGCGGATAGACAACAGCCTGCATCCCTCAAAGCTTCCAGCCAAAGACATGTCCAGTGGCTACAAGGCTGCACGGGGTGTAATCTGGTATTTGTTAAATGCGTGAAATCTCTCGTTAACTTCCTTCCTTCCTCCCTCACCCTTTCTTTCCTTCATTCCTTTCTTTTTTATTTTATTTTGTATTTGCAGAGAGAATTTTTACTCTGCAACCCAAACTGGTGAGGAATGCTGTGTAGCATCGAATTTAGGGCAATCCTCCTGCTTCAGCCCCCCAGGTGCTGGGATTACAGATCATCCCAGTGTCTGTGTGTGTGTGTGTGTGTGTGTGAAGAACAGGGATTGAATGGACAGATTCATTCATGTATGGTAGGCAAGGCTTCACCATTGAGCACTATCTTCAGTTCTCTTTAATTTTTAAATATTTACTTTTGAAAAGGTTTAAAGCAGTTGACACTACTGAGACATACTTAAAAAAGAAAAGAAAAGACCCAAAGAAAGACCATACAGTAAGGAAGACTGTTTGTGTAGAGGCGCATAGGCACATACCTCCTTATTCACACATGAGTGCAAATTCATAGAATTTAATTCCAGACGGTCACACTGCACTGAACTATCCAAACAGAAGTTCTCTTGAAAGTAGTCCCGAGTGTGGGGAGGCTTTCTGAAAGAGTACTTCAGTGTTTACTCTTCAGCTCGTAAACCTGAAGCCACGGCCAATTTTAACATGACACATGGCCTTTGAGTCCCAGCACAGGCTATAGACCACAGCCATTGAGATAAATGGCTCACTTCAAAATGATAAATGATGTCATCGTGCTAAAACAACTCCAAGCCTTTCGTGCAAACAGATAGAACTTAAAATTCCATTTGCCCTTCTAAGCCATGGTTCTGTGATTCATCATAAAAAAGAGAACCAGGGTTTGTGCCAGACAACTACCAGGTCTATCTTCATCAACAGCAAGGCAAGAAAGAAGAGATTCTTATGCTCACTGGCTTTATTCTCTAGCATGGGATCCGTAGATTCCCATTTCAAATTATTTATCAGATGAGGACTTGAAGTAGAGACTTCATGATATTTGAAAATTAGACAGCAAATACAAGTTTAAAAACTATTAGGTCAACATGGGCCAGGATCCTATTGATTAGAGAAAACCAGGTCAAAGGATGGATGCCGACAGCCAACTCTGATGTTCCTTCCATATAAAGATTCCAGCCACTTCCTGTCTCAGAAGCCCAAAGATAGCCTTGGTTTGGGCAACCTCATTTTGTGTGCCCTCACGCTTCCTTTAAGAAAGTCTCAGGAAGATGAGTGTTCACGAGGCCCTCAGTTCAGATTCACAGCACTCACTTAAAGCCAGACACGGTGGTGCATGTCTATAATCCTAACGCTGGGATGTTGGGTGGTGAATAGAAGGACAGGCAGACCCCTGGAGCTCACTGGCTAGCCTAGCTGCACAGCCCCAGGTTCAGTGAGAGAGGCTGTCACAAAAAATAAGCTGGAAACCAACCAAGGAAGACACTTAATGTTGATCTCCAGCTTACACATCCAACACATGTACATACATATGCACATATATAAACACCACACACACACACAAATCGACAGTTGTGGTGGCACACACATTTAATCTTCGAGGCGAGTTAGAGGCCAGCCTGGTCTACATAATGAGTTCCAGGTCAGCCAGGGCTACATAGAAAGACCTTGTGTCAAACAACGAACAAAAACAAAAACAACAACCAAAAAGAAAAAAGAAAAAGAAACAAGCTTTGTTTTCCAATAAAGTTTGGAAACGGAAGAAAAAGCATTGCAATGTCCTCACAGCGGTTCGCACGTCTTGGTTTGACTTGCAAAGCTGCAGCGGTCGACCCACAAGTTCTATAACGGTGAAAATGAGATTTGGACAAAGCTCCTGTCAAATGCAAGAGTGCAAGTCTAGCTCATGAGCCCTGACCCGTGAGTGATTTTTTTTTCTCTTAACTTGGGGCATTAAATAACTCTCACCAAACCCATTCTAGAGATCAAGATCAGTCCTCCGCAGTAAAGGTCTTCAGACATGTTGAGCGTCTACAGAAAATCATAAATGGCATAGCTGTCTATTTTCCCATGACGTAGGAAACTGCAATAGGACTTTAGAAGGCAAGAGAGGGGTTAATGGGCAAAGAGGAACATCTTAGAGAAAGGCAAGACCTGGTTTTAGAAGGATGGCTGAGGTCGAGAGTGCTTGCTAGTCTTCCAGAGGACCAGAATTTGGTTCCCAGCGCCCACAGCATCACAAGCTCACAGCTGCCTGGTACCCCAGCCCCAAAGGACGAACAGCCCTCTGCCGGCCTCTGTGGGTACGCACTCGCATGCGCAGCTGCACCACCTAGACACGCAATTAAAAATGAAAATTTAAAGCAAACGAAAGACGTGACAGCTGACAGTTTACTAGCAGCTCAGCAGGCAGAGGCGGGTGCAGAGACGTATTTTGGTGTCTGAGAAAGAGTTAATTCACCAAGGAACTTGCAACTTTGATCATTTCTACAGTTCTGGGTGAACAATGAAATGTTGCAAGACAAGAGAAGGTATGGTAAGTTCTTACTTATTTTCATTTATCTATTTATTTAGGAAAATTTGGACCGTGTTTGGAAAGCATGGAGGGAAAATCTTTCCCATCTGGCAACATAGAAATAATCTGTGCCAGGGCAAGGCTGGATTTCCCCCAGCTGTTACCAAGTACCGTCAATTTGCATAAGATAAGATCTTATTATGAGTTCACTTCCTAAAGGCCTGGCTCTTTAAATAGAAACTAATTGTTGGATCTACTTGGGGGAATCTGCAGACCAAAGAGGGCTCTGGTTTTCCCAGTGTTGTCAGTCAATGCCCTTCTAGAATACAGTATGAAGAATGTCATAACCACTTGGAAGTGATTTTTTTTTAATTGCATCTTTACTGACCTCCGATAAATTTATTGTGATAAGTTTAGATACCTGCAGTGACTCACAGCTGTGATCCCAGCTGAGACAAGAGGACAGCGTGTTTGATTCTAGCTTGAGCATCTGAGGGAAACTCCATCTCAAAATAAAATGTAAAAGGGGTCAGAATGCAGCTCACCGGTAGGGCATTTGCCTATTACAAGTGAGGCACCGAACTCAGTGCCTAGAACTAGGAAGGAAGGAAGGATGGAGGCAGAGAGGGAGAGAGGGAGGGAGGGGAAGGATGGAGGAAGGGAGGGAGGGACAGAGGGAGGGGAAGAATGGAAGGAAGGATGGAGGGAGGGAAGAAAGGAGAGAGAGAAACTAGATATGCCATGCTAATCTGTGATTGATTGGCAATGGAACTAAGACATGGTTCGGTGAAGCCAAAGAATTCTAAGAACCACAGCCTAAGAAAATGACACTTAATAGGAATTAAAACAAAGCATATCCTATAAGCTTCAAAAACCAGACCAACTGCCCAAGAACTGTAGAGTGACAGCAAGTCATTTGCTACACTTGGAGGTATTGGCTGTCTGGTGGCAAACGCAATTTGAGCAAAATTGTGTTCCACTGTCACAGAAGCACAGAATTCTTAGAGTGAATTATTAGAAGAAACACAGTAGGACAGCCCAACAAGAGTACTCACACTGGGTGCACATCTGCTCATACTTAAGATCTGTTTGGAAGGATGCTGTACTGGATAGTTTTATGACAAGCTAGAGTCATCAGAGAGGAGGAAGCCTTTATTGAGAGATGCTTGCATAAGATCCAGCTGTAGGAAAGCCTGTAGGGCATTTTCTTAATCAGTGATTGATGGGGGAGGGCCCAGCCTATTGCAGGTGGTACCAACCCTGGGCTGGTGGTCTTGGGTTCTAGAAGACAGCAGGCTGAGCATTCCACAAGAAGAAAGCCAATACGCAGCACCGCTCCATGGCCTCTGCATCAGCTCCTGCCTCCCGGTTTCTGATCTTTTTGAGTTCCTGTCCTGACATCCTTTAATGATAAAAAATGATGTGAAAGTGTAAGCCAAATACACGTCTTCACGGTGTTTCAGCACAGCAATGGAAATCCTAACTAGGACAGACACTGACATGTTTTTCTGCCCAGGAGAAGGCACCAAGAATGACAAAGGGACACAAGCTGTGATTGTATAGAAATGGCACAGTTCTGACGGTGTTAGCTTAAAAGAGAGAAGAAACGATAAACAACTTGACATTACGTTAAGGTTTGTCACATGGTCTCAAACTTTATACAAAGCTGTAAGACAGCAAACTTTAAAAGTGCTTTCGAGAAACTACAAAGAAGTTTTGGGTTTCATAAAGGATAGGTTCCCAGAGAAGGATGAATCAAGTTCAATGACTGTCGGATGCCTGGTTACATCAGTGGGAGGAACTTCTAAAACAGTCCTGGCTCCGAGAGGATGGTTCTATACACACCCTGGCAGCAGGGCACCCAAAAGCGCACAGTTGTGATTATTCTCCTATGGGCTGGGTAAGACAAGGGCTTGTGGTTAGCTTTAATATGTAGATATGCTTTCCATCCCCAGAGGCCATCTATTTATTTTCCAATAAATACTGTTCTTGAAAATAAAACCAAAGCAGAGTCTGGAGAGCTAGCTTGGCAGCTAAGAGCACTTGATGCTCTTGCAGAGGAACAGAGTTGAGTTCCAAGTACCCTGCAACTCCAGTTCCAGGGGGTCAAATGCTGCCTCCAGCCTCTGTGGGCATCAGCATGCTCATGCACGTGCACGTGCACAGACACACACACACACACACACACACACACACACACACACACACACACACATGCTTGCATGTAAATAAAAATAGTATATAGGCATCCATCCCCAAATACAAAAAATATTCTCTATCTTGTAAGTGAAGTAGGGTCCACTTTCAGTTAGTACTTGGATGCAAAACATAAATAAGAATAAAATAAGTCTTATACAAAAACCAAAAATAGTCATATATGGTAGTCCATACTTTTAATCCCAGTATTCAAGAGGCAGAGGCAGGTAGACCTCTGTGAATTTGATGCCAGCCTGGTCTATATAGTAAGTTCTATGCCAGCCAGAGCAACACAGAGAGACCCTGACACAAAACACAATAAATAAATAAATAAAATCAATAAGCACTTAATAATATTAAGATGGCTATCATAATGCTTTAAAAATAAAAAGGCAGTGGTTAAAAATATAAAGATCTTAGGATCACAGGATGGTTTGAAAGAGAATATTCCCTCATAGACCCATATATTTGAATATTTCTAGTTGGTGGAACTATTTGGGAAGGATTAGGAGGTGTGGCCTTGTTGGAGGAGGTGAGTCACTGGGGCAAGTTTTGAGGTTTTAAAATACTTCCACTATTCCCAGTGTCTCTCTCTGCCACCTACTTGTGATTTTTAGATGTGAGCTCTAAGCTTGTCCTGCTGTCATGCCTTTACCCTACTATATAGACTCAAACCCTCTGAAACCATAAGCCCAGTCAAACACTTTCTTTTAAAAGTTACTTTGGTGTCTCATCACAGCAATAGAAAGGAAACTAAGATAGGACCTGTATACATTCCTGGTAAGAATGTAATATGGGTGGAATAAATTAGCTGAATAGTGAGTGGTGTGTGTGTGTATGTGTGTGTGTGTGTGTGTGTGTGTGTGTGTGTGTGTGTGTGTTGCTGGGGATCAAATCCTGGATCTTATACATTAGCAAGTATTCTATCACCAAGTGCTTCTCCCATCTCTGGGAATATAAAGTGGTACAGCCACTGTCAAAAATAACACACTAAAACACAGAATTGCCAAGTGATCCCATAATTCCTTTACCAGCTATATACCCGGGAGCATTGAAACCATATTTATGCAGAACCTGCAGATCAATATTCATGGCTGGATAGTTAGAAATAACCAAGAAGTAAAAACAACCCCAGGGTCCATCTACCAAGGGGCATACAGCTAACGTGTGGACCATGATAAATCATTGAACCATTGGAGGGATAAAGTGTTATAATGCTACCAGACGGGTGAATTTATAACACTATGCCAATGAGGGAAGCCAGGCATTAGACGTCACTGCTGTTTGATTCAGTTCATATGAAATGTCTGGAATGGACAAGTCCACTGAGACAGAAAAGAGATCTGTGGTGGCTAAGGTCTGCAGTAGGAAGGGGTTAGTAGGGAATGACCACTGTGGACACGGCTTCTTCTAAGGCAGTAACAACATTAGAGATGTAATCTGAGCTAATAACTGCATGGATTTGTGACTAAACTAAAAATCATGCAGCTGTACACTTTAAAACAGTGGTTTCAGTCTGTGATGTATTAATAAAAAGTATCACTGTGAACAACATCACTGGGATACTCTAGTTCCATAAGTATGAATATGTTCTAAAATATACATTCTGTTTCAAGGGTCTCTAATTTTTTTCCTCAAGGGCTTTGGTGATGCCATACTTTTTTCCCCAGCTCAGTTATTTCACAATGATTTATAGTTACTATATATTTAGTTACTACCCTATAATTTTCATTGATGTTTCCATGGATCTTCTTGGAAGGAGCAAATGTTTCAAAGCAACTTGTGAGATACATTGTAACTCTTCATTCCTTGGGGATTGTTTTCTTGTGTTCCTTCTCTGAGCTTCTTTTAACTCTATCATGGTTGGTATTACGCTCCCCTCTCCTAACTGGGAATGTAGGTGACTGAGCAGGGACCTGCATAGACCTGAGCACAGGCCAGATGTGGGATACTCCCAAGTAGAGCAAGAGAGAGGCAGAAGCATCGCAGACATGCAATCAGGAAGTTCAGTAACAGAGTAGTGGACAAGCATCGGTCTCTGCTTTCATGAAGGATGGCCAGCGAAGCAGGGAATTCTCCTGTATGGTCCAGTGTTAGGTGAAACTAGCACTCTCACAACATCCTGGCACCTACATTAAGACAAAGCAAAATTGGGCAGCAATTCTCCCCAGCAAGCAAACTTCTACAGCGCAGCGGCTGAGTCTACATAGCCATTGGGCGCTTGGTTCACTGCCATGGTACATTTGGGGGCATGGAGTAGACTCTTAGGCACGATGACATCAGCACTGTGAAATTTGGCGTCTGTGTCTGTGCAATACTCATGAGCTGCTTGGGCCAAGAAACTTGAAATCAACCACACGAGGGTGCCAAGGCTAGCCTGCTGCAGTCTCCTTTCACTATGGCAGGTGGGAAATACAAAGAAGCCACACTTGTAAACTCATTCTGACTCTCCCCTCCAGCTGCCACTGAGGAACCACTAGATGGCACAGCTTTGCCAGATGTGAGCCAGACCAGGGCCAACAGGAACAATGAGTCTTGCTAGGTAACGTCATCAGACACTTAAAGGAGCTTGGTTGACCCTTTGTCATTTTCCCTCAGTTCTCCTATGTGTTGGCAATTTATACCTTCCAGATCGCGTAAATACAGATGTGCTAGAGTTAGTCATCTGAGTCAACTGTCCGGTAACTAGAGCCAGGCTGCAAAAAAATGCCACTTCTCTTTGTTTTCTGTTCAAATATTTTGATGATTCCTCGGTCACACATTCTTTAGTCTTTCATGCGGTTACATCAGCATCCAGGGCCTCTTTTCTTGGTACACACAGAGATACATAGGAAAAATTACTCATCGTCAGTATACAGGAAATTCTTTTACAGCAAATAAATTTCCCATCTCTCTTAAAGATGTCACTTTCCTTTGCAATGTGTGTTAAGATATTCCTGGTGAAGATGTCAGGAAAAGGAAATGTCCCAAGACAAAAAGGAAATGACTACTTTGTTTTTTCGTTTAGGAAAAAAAAAAAAAGTTTTAATATTTCATTATTTATTTATTTATTTACATACTTACTTTCGTGAAGATGTACACGTGTGGACAACTTTCAGGAAACAAAACAAAACTAAACAAAAACCTTTCTCTTTTTTTCCCCCACTGTGTGTGAGGGGGCCTCAGAGATCAAACTCTGGAAGTTAGGCTTAGCCACAAGAGCTCTGAGACATCATGGAAGCCCATGGTTATTTTATTTGCCCATCTTTGTGATTTTTCTCCAAAAAAAAAAAAAAAAAAAGTAAAGGAAAAGTTTGTTCACAGTCAGGAGCTGTGCCAGCAAAACCAGGCGGCTTAGTGAACCTATGTCCATGAGCTTATGTCCATGGTCATTTAGCATAGGACACCTGAGCCCATCTGTGGTCCCTACCAGCACCAGCTCATGCATGCCGATGCCAGGGAAGAAGTCTGCTAGGGCTTTATGTGGACAAGTTCAGAGACAGCAAAGGGAAGCAATGGAAGCCACTTAAGGAAGGAGAACAGGTTTATTTAGCCCAAGCTCACATACTGTGGCCAGCAGGGAGCCTGTCCTGTGGAACTGTGGCATGAGAACAGCTTGGAGGTTCTGAAATCCAGTGGAAGCCAGAATTTGGGGCACTGGGTCCTTGCTGTTGCTCCACCCCCTCAAATATTGGCATTTGAGAGCTCATAAAGTATGAGGAAGTCCCACGGAGGGGGTACAGTGCTTGCTATGCAATCACGAGGATCTGAGTTTAGGGTAGATCGCCGAAGCTCACTGGCCAGCCAGCTTAGCCAGCGGTCCCAGCTCCCCGTGAAAGACTGTTTCAAAAGAACAAACTAGATGGCAGGTGGACATCTGAGGTTGACCCCTGTCCTTGACAGACATGCGTGTGTACACATATGCTCCCCCCCACACACACACACTCACCCTCCCAAGTCTCAAGTTGAGGTGGTAGTGGGCCCAGAGTGGACAGTGGAGGAGACAGCACATCCAAGGTTGGAGGTGAATGGGGCGAGCAGACCCATTGCTGGGTTCTCTCCCATGTCTGGGGAGCAGACTCATTGCTCGGTTCTCCCCCATGTCTGGGGAGCAGACCCATTGTTCAATTCTCCCTCGATGGATGTCTTTGTGCCACTTGGCTTCCTCAGTGAGAGGACAAAAAGAATAGAGTCTGAATTACAAAGCAAGGGTGTGATCTAGGTTTCTTTTTGGTTTTTTTATGGGCTTTGAGAAACAACCTTTGATCGCGTCAACAGGATTGTAGGAGCTGTTTATAGGTGTGTTACTGCAGTCTTTGGAGATGACCTTTAATTCTAGACCTATATGGTTAAAGATTTTATTTTTAACTGGCCCGCTCTCTGAGATATAAAAAGAACCATGTGGTGCTTTGATAACTGTTAAGCGGTATGACGTCTTTAATTTTTGAGGATGTGCGATCAATTTTTATACACTGTTACAGCATCTTTATAACCTTCATTCACCCTTTATTTTTAAACTCTTCCTCCCTCTTGTCTATTCTTTATACAGATGTTATGAAATACGCTCTGGCATTCGACGTCGACACCTTACAATTATGGCCTGGAGCTTTGGCATGCTTACATTTCAAACTGCACATCTTACAAGAAAACACAAATATTAAAGAAAGGAGACACGGACTCAGTTTTGTAATAATTTAATTTAATCTCAAGGTGGTAGAGACTTATATGATCTGTTCCTAACATTAGCCATAGAAAGTAATGATGGACACAGTCACAATACACAACACATGTTTCAGAGACTGGCACAGTGTGGGTATACTCGCCACACTCATCATGGGGCAGCATGGACCTCTCAGGCAGCAGAGAGGGAGCTGAGCTCCGTGCACTCGGGGATCCAGGCCCTTTCCCTCTGGTTCTCGGCAGTCCTCTATTGCCTTGGCTCCTCTACCAGTGCTTTGCTTCCTTCCTATCAAAGGGGTTTAAAAGATGCATGTGTGGGGGGTAAGGGGGAACAGAATGGAGATTCACAGTCCACTGAACTGCCTCACGCTATAGGCGACACATCATTTCTGCTTATATTCCATTGATGAGAACTGGACCTCAAGAGCCAACCCAGGGAGAAGTGAGCCTGAGCATCTGCATAAGATGTTCCGGCCTCTACTATCTAACAGAGCTATATGAAGGTTAAGACTCTATAGCTTAAGGGTAGGAACCTTCCTGCTCTGCCCTTTGATACAGTCGTTCAACAGAACCTGCCTACTCACACCATACCCAGACACGACTAAGAACACACTAGCCCCAGGAAATAGCTTTCCCTATCTAGTTTGTGTCTAGTCTAAGGAATCTATGTGAGGTCTTGACCAAGGAAGTATTTTTCTAGGAAAAGTAGATTTTTTTTAAAGTCAACTCAAATTCCTCTTTATGAAAGTAAATGTAGGTCCTTGTTTCTGTAGTAGTCTCTTTACACATACCCCTGCTTAAGTCTTTTTGTTAATGTGGACACCCCGGGATTCCTGCCTCCTGATATTCACCCTGTGTTATCTTCTTCCTGGTTGAAGAGGGCTGACTATGTAATCAGTAAGATATTTTGAAGATGATGGAGTTTGGTTTTTGAGAATAGGTCAAAGACATCTTTGTGGATCCATTGCTCTTCCTTAGCTGACTTGCTCTAGAGAGAAGCTAGATGCTATACTGTAGCAGTACGCTGCTGTGGCAGCTCGTCAAGGAAGAGGGCATATTCATATGTGAAAGCCCTGCCAGACCTCAGCCTAGGGGACCACTACTCTGGCCAGCACCATACTGGACAGTAGAACCCCAAGCATCTGAGCACAGGTGTTTTTATTGACCTGAACTCCTCTGATGTTCTACTGATAGCACCTGCAGATCATTAGAAATCAAACATCACCCACATAAACCCAACACCTACAGACAATACAAAACCCAACAGTGCACAAAACAATTACTTTATGCATAACAAAAAACAAACTTCTGCAACACTATACTGTGAAAATACTCAAGGATCTCTATGGAGAGAGAAGTCCACGTGTCAGGGAATGAAGTATCTTTCTAACAGACAGCACCAATGTGCCAATCATGTGAGTGTGCCATCTTGGAATCAAATCCCCTGGTGCCAGTCAGAGCTGCAGATTACTTCAGCCCTCAGTGATCTTCAGCCTACAAAGTCCCATGAGACCCCCATGCCAAAACTGCTCAGTCAGGCCTCTCCCAAATAGATAACGGACCATTGTTTGTTTAAGCCACTAAGTTCAAGAGCAATTTATTCTATGGAAACTGCTAGCATAGTCTGTCTACACAATCTCTTATCCTGTTCTGGGTCACCAGGTCGGCAAAGGCAGGAGAATGGACTCCTTGATTCTATTCTTTTGGTTAGAAACTGATTTGACTTAAGTAGATTCATTGTCTTTTTTTTTTTTTTTTTAATACTCATCAAAATGTTACCACTTCATCTAGATAAAGTTTGCTAACATGTGATTTACCTTAGCCAGTATATTAGGTAGGGTTCTCTAGCGGAAGAGAACCAATAGAATGTGTACATATTACAGAAAGGGATTTATGAGATTGGCTTGCATATTAGGGGCTGGGTAGTCCAGTACTTTCTGTCTACACGTTGGAAAGACAAAGACCCCAGTAGCTACTCATTCAATGGAGCTAGATGCCCAGAGAGCCTGGTGCTCAGTTCATGTTACAAAGCCAAAGAAGTGGAGTCTGATAAGAGTGAGGTTTGGCAACGGTAGCAACAGGCACACTGCCTTTACAACTGGGCGTCTCACTGGAAGGTACCGTCTACTTCCCCTGCTTAGTTAATCTTTTCTGAAAACATCCTCGGTGAGTTTAAACCCCTTCAAACTGACAGTCAAGCATCTCAGCAAGGTTGTTGTACTTCAAACTTTTTAAAAAATAAGACTTTATTTTCAAAATTTTTGTCCATGTATACAATGGAATAGGATCTTACCTACGCCCCATTTTCCTCCTCCAACTTCCCTTACATCCCCCATAACATATACTCCCCAACTTCATGTCTTTTGATTGTATTTATTCTGGATTTTGAACATTTATTTTGGATATCTCTCCAGTCCAGTTAGTGCTGTCCACGTGTACATGAATGTGAAACATGCATGGGAGCATAGGAAACCTACCACTGGTCATAGTCTCAATAAAGAATGACTTTCCTCCCTAGCAGCTCTCTACTGCCAATAGCATCCTCAGTATGGGATGGGGCCCACCGATCATCTACCCCATCTGCACCAGGACATTGGCTAGCTTGACCTTGTGTAGATCTGGTGTACCTAACCACAGCTGCTGTGAGATCAGGGCTCTAACAGCCATCCGGGTCCTGAATACAGCATTTCAAAGGACTCCTTCCCCATCCTCTGCTTCTTCTTCCACAATGTTTCCTGAGCCACATGGGTGGTGAGGTTAAGATAGATGTCCTGTTTGAGGCTAAGCACAGAGTCTCTTACCCTCAGAACTTTGACCTGTTATGCATCTCTCTCTATTGACTGCTGTCCACTGCAGAATGAAGCTTCACCAACCAATGTTGAAAGCAGTCCCAGTATGTCTGTCCCAGGAGCTCAAGATTGATTTGCTTTTTGAGAAGACATCACTTAAGTAGAGTGCTATTCTTTTAAATTTTTACATGGGACTTAATTGTGAGGCTACCGTCACTTACAGATAAGCAGATGAAGTCTTGGAGTGTTTAAAATACATTAACCATGTCCTAAGTTACAGTTGGTACTCAAAACCAGAGGAGTACCATTTTAGAAGGAGCAAGTGTTTCATCACGGACTCACCTGACGTCAACCAGATTTCTCTGTGAAGAGCGAAGACCTCACTGGGAAGGCATCGTCTATTGGAGCAATTTAGATGCTGAGTAGAGAAGAACCCAGTTGTAGCATGAAGTCAGTTTAGACCAGTTTAACAACTATTTACTTAGCACAATCTTGGAAATGTAAATGCCCCCTTGGATCTCACTGGTTTATAGATTCTTGATAGTGCTGATGTGGTGGTGGTGACCATAACCTGCTATTAACCATATTTCAGATACTACTCTTAGTCATTCAAATGCATTAACTCATTTCACTCACAATTGTATGGTAAGAGCTGCTGTTATCACTCTTTACTCATGAGACACCAAGGCAAAGACAGAGGAAATGACCTGCCCAGTGTCTCCTAGAGTAAGAGATGGATCAAACCCAATGAGGCTAAGTACATAGTCTGCTGCACGCTCATCTGACTTGTGCTGTGTGCCTATCTAGGCTACTGAATTATCAAATTAGGCTTGTCCTACTCCTGCTGGCTTGGCAACAGCTTCCTTACCACACCTTATGTCTCACTTTCTGAGTCTTGCCACTGTTCAGACCACTGTCCGTATTTGCTCACCTGCACCTACAGGAGTGCAGTGTGATCTACTAGGCTGCTGATGGCTCTCTGTATGCACATATGTATGTTGTGACTCCTGGGAACATGTGGGAGCATCTTTGCTCCCTGTTGTAGTCAAGCATATGGGTTCTAATGGCTGTGTTCCCCAGACTTGCCAATCTTCCTGCAGCCTTCATCAGTGAGCACTGAGAAGTCTGTGCTTAATCAGGGAAGCAGGTTCTCAAGCTGTGGTATGAAGGAGAATCATTTAGAGGATGGTACCTCCTGAAGAAATTCAGAGCCTTTGGTGAGGGCTGGTTATAAGAGGTAGGAGAGGCATCCTTGGCTCTAGTTAGAACCTTATGCCAGGGAAAGGTACCCTCTTCCTCTCATACCCACCCATTCTCCTTTCCAAGTTGTTCCACATGTTTCAAGCATCACTTCATGCTGTTTAAGATTATTTCAGATGCTGGAACACAATTTCATAGATGGTTTGGTTTATGCAGAGCAGAAATTCATTTCTTACATTTATTTCCTGAAACCTTGGAAGACATTTGGCGTTAAGACAGATGCCGTGTCCGGTGAGAGACTATTCTTTGGTCCACAGAAGATGTCTCCTCCATCACTGCATCCACACACAGTGACTGGTGTTGTGGAAGTTTATTTTCATTTGTGTTTAAAATAATTGTTTTTGTACACTGTTGGAAAAAAGGGTGCATAGGCCTTGGCATTTTATCTTGGTTTGCAGTTGTTGGATTCCTGTGGGGGTTGTTTGATTGCTTATAATCTGCACCTGAGGAGTTCTGAATGAATAAAAACACCTGAGCTCAGATGCTCGAGGTTCCACTGTGAGTACGGCTCTTGTGTCAGTGGTTCCCTCTGCTGAGCTCTGGCAGGGCTTCCACCTATGAAATGCTTCTGTGTCTCCTTGCTGAGCTGCCACAGCAACATGCTACTACAGGCTGGTACAAGGAAGCTCTTGGGGTCTTGTTTTATAAGACGACCATTTCATTCATGAGGACTCTTCTCCCTCATGGCCTAATCATCTCCCCCAAATTCAGTTATATTTCCCACAAAGGGCCACCTTTTAGGTGACTAAAGGTCTAGCCATAGTCTAGATTGGGGTTGGCAACTATATACATAGGCCCAGTTTGACCTTCCCTCCCATCTGTTCTATAAGAACTACAAACTACAAATAGTTTTTACATTTTTAAGTGATCATATGTATCAAAAGATGAATAACATTTTATAGTGCAATATGAAATCCAATGTCAATTCGTATGAATGAGTCTTTTATTGGAACAGAGCCACATGTGTTTATTTATATACCGGCCATGGCTGCTTCTGTGAGTTGAGTTGATGCACAGCGATTATGTGCCCTGAAAAGCTCCAAATATTTACCAGCTGGCTCTGGAGAGCAGAAGTGTGCTGACCTTTGGTCCAAGTGGAAGAGGTGCGCTGGCCAGAGGCATGAGGCCAGAAAACACAAAGTGTATGGAAAACTGCCTGCTTTGAGGAAGGGGAGGGGGTATAGAAGAGAGAGGATGTGGATCAAGATGCCACATCATTAGGTGATCTGGAGCCTTACCTCAACATCACCCCAACCAGAAGGGAGCTCTGGAGATCAGGGAGACGTGGCAGAAAACTGAACAGCAGGGCCACAAGTTGGCCATTTGTCAAAATGTATTGGTTACCTTTATAATCATGGTGATAAAATGCCTGGCAAAAACAAAGAGGCATCGTTTCTTGGTCCATGATCTCAGAGGATTTCAGTCCGTGGTTGCTTGACACTATTTGTTTGAGCAGAAGAACATCCTAGCAGCCAGACACAGAAAGCAGAAGGCAAAACCAAAGGAGGACAGGAACAACATACCTCCAAGGACTCACCCACAGTGACTACTTCCTCTAGGTAAGTCCTCCCTCCTGCAGTTTCCAGAACTTCCCTAAATAGTGCCACTAAACAGGAACCAAGTATTCGATATACAAGCCTGTAGTTGTACCTACAAGGTGGCTCAGCACAGGAAGACAAGGAGCTGTTCCCATAGGTGAAAGCCCTGCCAGACCTCATCTCAGCAGAGGGAACCACCATCCTGGCCAGCACCATACTCAATCGACAGTGGAACCTCCAGCTTAGGTGTTTTTATTCTTTCAGAATTCCTCAGGTAGTCTACTGATAGCACATGCAGATCATTAGCAATCAAACATTTCCCACAGAAATCTAACACCTGCAAACAATACAAAACGCCCTCACCCAACAGTGCATAAAATAATTATTTTATGTATAACTAAAAATGAACTTCCTCAACACAAGCCTGCAAGGGATACCTCATATTCAAGCCATGACAGGCGGTATGATGGCAGAAAGGGAAGAGCAGGATGGCAGAAAGGGAAGAGCAGGATGCACACACAGGCAACTGGGCAGTGTGCAAGAAATGTAGTTCATCTGGCACGTCACAGAGGAAGAGCGACACCCAGATGCTATGCTTACACCATCTTGGGTTTTTTTGGTTTAATCTAGTTAGTTTGAATAACTATGAACAAAGGTCTTATCTGTGTTGCTTATTTTTCAAGTTTCATAGGGAACATTCTTAGTGGGAAGTTATCCTTTTGCATGTTCTGACATCCGGGTTCTGAAAAACAAATGGTAGCATACCCCAAGGGCAATTTATAATCCATAAAAGAACATAATCATTGATTTCCTGAGGCACAATCAGGGCAAGGTCATACAAAGCAGGGCAGCGAGGGAGGGACAAATGCTACCAATTCTGCACTACTGATTGTATCTGCACTTTATCCCAGAGGTGACAGTCGTTCATCATCCGTTCAAAGTCATGTCTGTGACTTTCAGCACGCACTTGCACCCGCAAGTCACTAGGCTAGCAGACAGATTAGCTACCTCCCACATCCATGTTCACAGAAAACATATCCAAGACTTGCTCACTTGAGGGACTTCTCAAGGATGGCTTTGGAAGGGAGGGCTCTGGATCCATGACTTAATGCTTGGTCTTATATGGTAATTAATCACTCAGAAATTCTTCCAGTAAAAGGCATGGACTCTGTGAAGGACAGGAACTGTGGGAGGGAGGTGAGGAAGGATGAGGTACTTCAGAGAGTCGTCTTAACCTCAAGTATACCCAGGGAGCCACGAGTCTGGGCATTAAGACGAGCCGGGTGAGGAGGAAGCCACATGAAAAGCTCTCTCAGCGCTATTTCGCCTTCCTTTATGTTTTGAGGGGGAATGAAGTCAGAATTATTTCTAAATAATATTATTTTTAAAAAACCCGAACCATTAAAAGTTACAAATTAAATATTCATAAGCACGAGCCCGCATCCTTTCTAGGCCATCTTCCACCTCTTTGTGGGATGTCTTCCTCTTAGGCAGGGAGGAACTTGGTCTCAACTGGAGTCAGCCCGTGGGGATCCCAGACCCAGCCTCCATTCCCCATTTGCCAAATCAACCGTTCTTGGACTTTGAACACTGCCCAGCACGCTCATATTTCTTTATCTTCTAGATTGTCTGGATTTCTTTACTCCATTGCCACAAATGCAAGCTTTGGTTGGTTAAACTTGTCATTTTCCTCTGACAATGTTCTTTGCAAAATTCCCCCACTTGTGCTGTATGTATGGGAAGAGTCAGCTTGGAACAGCGAACAGAAACCTGCGGTGGTGGGGGTGCCCTTCTGAGCTGACTGGGGGAGATGAAAGGGAATGTTTTATTTCCACTGGGCACAGAAGCCCCAAGATCAGACTAACTCCCGTGACCTTGACCCTTCCTGCCACCTTTAAAAAGGGGGTGAAATGGCTTTTGGAAGCTCGGTCTACCTAATGTGGCAGAGGGTTTAAGTCACTAGAGTGGATTCCAAGCATGTGTTCGAATTAATAAACAATCACACAGGGAGCAAAAGGTTCTGAAGTGTCATTTAGAACCAACCTCTTCTTAACAACGGCCCCCAAAACAGGAACAGCCCTGAAAGGTTAAGTGCAAAATGAAAATCAGGGCTTCCTATTATTAAGACTTTCACAAAAAATAAGAGCTTATCCAAGGTGGACCGCCACGCCTGTGGCCCTTGCGACCCTGTGCACGCAGTCGCACCTTCTGCACACTCACAGAAGTTTAATGCAACTTTCAAAATGTGTCTATTTTTCTGAAGAGAGTTCATCCGACTCCTAGAAATCTGCCTTGCATATGTAGAACTCGGATGCACTGTCCCGAGCTTGCATAGGATCAAAAGTTGCTTAGTTCAAACACACCTTGGCCAGCGAGGAGCTCAGGGAAGAGCTGTCAGGCCTGGGTGCCTAGAGAATTCAACACTTCAGGTTGAATGAAATCTGGATGAACAAATCCATAGAGTGAGTTTTGTAAACACAACCCTGGGTTTTGTGAACACACTTGTATAAATGTCAAGGCTCCTACTTTGTTTCTACCCATTCTACTGCCGAATGCATCCATTTCCGGCTCCCAAAACTTCAGTCTATTTAGGTTCTGTTTTGGAGAACTGTTACATTGAAGTTATTTGACAAAAATAGAGAGTCAATAATGTGATTTTAGAGACAAGGCAAAGGTTCGGCAGGTAAGGCAAGGTCTTCACCTTCTGAGGTCAGTATAGATGTGAGATCTGACGGAAAATGTGTACTTCCCTGGGGAACATGTCTGGAGAAATAAAGAGCGGCCTTCTCAGAAAGAAAGAAAGAAAGAAAGGAAGGAAGGAAGGAAGGAAGGAAGGAAGGAAGGAAGGAAGGAAGAAAGAAAGAAAGAAAGAAAGAAAGAAAGAAAGAAAGAAAGAAAGAAAGAAAGAAAGAAAGAAAGAAAGACATTAAGGAGCTCTAGTTCCTGATGGGGAGGAGTTGGGGCAGGATGGTCCACAGGTGTTAGTTAGGGAGTAAGTGGGATGCTAAGTGGGTGACCATTCAGCAACCCTTCTGCTCTATAGCCCACGTAGGAGACAGTGCAAAGAGGGCAGGAGGTTGCTGGGCCATGGTGCCCATCTCAAGGTCCATAAGTGGCGAAGCTCCTTGGGGTGAGCTGGTAAGAGTGCCACCATGAGCTCTGCTTCCAGGTAAAGAAAGTTCCCTTAGGCTCAGCACCATCCGCTGTAGTAAGACCCTTGAATACCAAACTCTCACCTCTGGTAATTGCTGAGGGCATCAGACAGGGGGACAGTAGCAAACTTGGGGGGGTCCAGGGAGATTGTCTAGAGCATTGTGAGGCTTCCCAGCATCCAGTATATGAGATGTGACTTGTTAGCCTAGCGCTCTGCTCTCCCTCCCAGGGAAGCGATGGTCTGGTCCACTGGCTGCTGGGACCTGGATCAGAAGTGACAAAAGCTGAGGGCCAGGCAGACTGTAAGAAGAAGTGTCTTTTGGGAGCCAAGAGCCCTGAGCAAGAATGTCCTTTGAGAGGGTCCTGCAGAGCCCAGGATCAAGAGGGAAGGGGTGTCTGTCCCGTCTGGACAGCTGCTCCATTTGATGGTGAGTAAAATCGCATACATAGATGAACATAAAAGCACAGTGATACTGAGCAGTGGGAGGTTGAAGGGCAAGAGAGGAAGCAGAAAGGCATGGAGTAGATATGCGCGGAGCACATCATCTACCTGAATGGAAATAGCCTTATGAAATGCAGTACAACGACCCAGGAAAAGGCCTCCTCTGCGCTGTCCTTCACAAACCAGCCAGTAATGGTCCCTTCGCCAATAATGCAGGGACAACAGCACTTCTGTGTGTAGAATTCAGAGCGTGTCGTGGGCTTTTGATTAAAGCTTCCTCAATGTATTGAATAACCAATTCATATGTACACGGTGCCTTTAAATATTTAGATCAAGCTGTGCAGAGCTAACATCCCTTCAGGATGTGACCTTGTGGATCTTCTTGCAGGAAGAGGCTTCAGTAACAACAATGACGAGAAGGACCCCACTGCCCCAACCTTCCCTGCTGCTGAGCCAGCCGCGAAGGGCTGAGGCTCAGACCTGCAGCTCTGCCTGCAAGAGATGAACCGGCCTGCACATGTGCTTGCATTGGGGTAATTATTCCGCTCTTCTGGGGGACGATGTTAATGTATGCATTAGGTCGCTCAGCTTCACCTTGCTCACCACCCTTTCCTAGCACCAAAGGACAACAAAAGGCTTGGGGTTTTTGTTTGTTTGTTTTTTTAAATTTTTTTCCATCTTGGACTTTAGTTCACAGTAAAAATGTAAGAAGCCAGAGGGACTGCGTTTATTATATAAATAAATGTTTGAGCTGGGGAGATGGTTTCGTCAATAATGTGATCGCTGAGCATGCACGAGCACCTGAGTTTGGTCCCCAGAGCCCATGTTAAGTAGAAGCCAGGCATGTGTTTGCAACCCAGCATTGGGTCAACAGAATCAGACAGGTTCCCAGGGTCTGTGGCTAGCCAGCCTAGCCTGCTCAAAGAGCTCCGATCCAATCCAGAGACTCTATTTAAAAAAAAAATGAGATGGATGGTAACTGAGGAATGACACTGAATGGCCCTCTGGCCTCTAGGCACACACACACACAGAGAAACGTGCACATGCTTGCATACAGACACATACACACAGACACATGCGCACAGGCATGTGCACACTCACACAGACACATGAACTCATACACACTCATGATCAACATCTTGGGCTCATGGTGAGACAGCATATCACTCACTGGAGAGGTACATGGTGGAGCAAAGCCACTTATTACTTGATAATCTGGGAAGTAAAAACCAGAGAGGGAGAAGGCGGCACAGGGGTCCTGAATCTCCTTTAAGGGTACACTCCCAACGACCTAATGACACCCATCAAGATTCCATCTCCCAACATTCAAGACCTAAGCCATGGCAATGAGCTGGAGAGGAGACAGCACAGAGTGAGGTATCTGGGGTATTTCCTGCCAGGTTCCAGGTGAACTATCACCCTGAACCCGATGGTCTCACTTGGGGCTGTTGTCTTCTTTATGGGGCGACAGCCCACCTAAACCTCACCAAGCATCCCAGCATCCTTAAGGACTCTGCTTTCTTGTACAGGAGTTAAAAATACAACCACAACTTTCCCTTTCTCTAGATGATGGAATCTGTAAACTTAGCTTTATGTTTAGACACGACACAGAGCTCAAATTTCTACCTCCAATTTAATTTTAGAAAGAATGGAAGTTCCTATAAGACAAAATCTGGTCATTGATAACAGCAGGATCCTTAAGAATTAACCTTATCTTCCTTTGGATTCTGTGACAACAAGCATGACATGGGGCAACATTCCATCCCTGCAGACAAGTAGGGCAACGGATGAATGTCTTTATTCAGGGTGAATGGTGCTCTGTTCAGATCTATGTTGAGGGAGGGATGTATTATTTAGCTTGGACACAATGTGGAAGATGCCCATCGAAAAGGAGGGCATCACTGTGTGCTACAGCACAGACCACCGGGAAGCTAGGAAGAGGAGACAGCTGCTCAGATTCACACGGAAAATGATAGGATCATTTCCTAATAATAGAACTGGTCCCCTGGAGGCAGAACCTGCTGTCTCTCCTTCTCTTCTCGATCTTTCCCAGTCAGGGTTTCATTGACACTACTTACAACACCACTCTCATTTTGGTCTGCTGCTATAACAAAATACAGGAGGTGGGGTAGTTTATCAAGAATAGAGGATTTGTTAGCTCACAGGTCTGGAAGTGGGGGTCCAGGAGCAGGCACTGGGATCTGGCAAGGGCCTTGCTTCATTATTACAGGGAAAAAGGCATGCCAAGACAGAACAGGTCTCTCTTGGCCAGTCACCAAGGCCATCATGGGTGCCCAAGCCTCATGGCATCATCTAGTCCTAGTTCCTTCCCAAAGACCTTATGTCCAAATGTCATTAAAGTAGGAGTTTCAGGATGAAGTGCCCAGCATTTAGACTTTGGAGTCGCATTCAAGCCGCAGTGTCCTGGCCCATTTTCATCCAACCAGAACAGCAGACACTTTTCAACCCACAACAGCATTTAGGAAATTCTCACTTTTCAAACACTTGCTTTCCAGATCAGCAATGACGTTATTTTCTTTTTATCCCACTGGCCTGTTGTTCCCAGGTTTCCTTGTGCTCCAGCTCAGCCTTAGGATTCCCAAGGTTCAGTTCAACCAAAATCATGGGAACAAATGTTTATACATTGATGGTTTCCAAACTCTTAGCTCCTATCCTCCCCCTTGATCTCGGTTAACTATCAACCTGACCCTAATGAACATCTCAAATTGGGCATGGAGGAGCAGAACTATTGAAGGCTTCCTTCATACAGATCCTTGCCCTGTCTCTGTCAGTCCCGTTAGATATGAGAGCCTTTTTCAACTTTTGCATGCAAATGTCTTAAATTTGTATCTTCTTGCTGGTAAACAAAACAAATAAACAAAAAAATCCCGGAACAACATAAAATGAACAAAGCCATGGTCTAACCTAGAGAACGAGTCAGGATTAATTTTAGGAAACAAAGTGTAGACAGTCAAGTAGAATATATTCAGTGAATTATGAATGGATGGAAATAGGAAACTTAAATTGTCATACATCTTCATGGGTCCATTTATCTGGGTAGACATTTACCAGCATGTGGATCTTCTAGGATCTAAAGACCTTCTTCTCTGGCTGCCCAGACTTCTTGCCTACCTTCTGTGGACAGGAAGATGCCTGGACTTTTAGTCCTGGGATGACTTCAACAAATGGTCCCTAAAACTGTGGTACTGGTCTAACTTTTTTTGTTGTTGTTGTCTTGAGACAGGTTCTAAAGAAGTCCAGGTAGGCCTGTAATCTGCTTAGGCCAAGCATGAATTCTAAATCCTAATCCTCTAGCTTCTACCCTCTGGAGTGTGTGTGTGTGTGTGTGTGTGTGTGTAAAACACCTTATTTTAGGTAGTGCTGGGGATCAAACCCTAGTTTGGAAGAGAAGCTCTCTACCTACTATGCTACACCACAGCTAGAATTCTGGTATTGAAAAGACAGCTTAAATTAAAACCCTAGGTAATGTGCACTAAGGTCTCAGATACCAGTCTCCACACCAATTCAAAGCCTTTCAAGCTGACCACTTGACTCAGTTGCCTTTCAAATAGCTGAAAATAACCTTAGATGTGAATCTCGATGAGTGTTTAGAAGTTCAACTTTCCACCCACCCCAGAAAATTGCATGGATGAAGAGAAGCCGCATGTCAAGATGCTAACTTAGTCATCTCTCAATAAGCTTTTGAAAATAAAGTGAATGGCATTTATGTAAGTCAGATATATTGCCTAACCCCTTGATATTACCTTCCTTTGGACGATCATCCTTTAAATGACCCCAAACAATTCTTACTATTATAAATGCCAGTGATGACGGAATCAGGAGTGGGCCAGAGAAACCAATTAACAGAGGAAGTGTGAGGTCACTGAGGGCTGACATCACGTCTTTGCCTCTAGATAAAAACCTCTCATTACATGCTGCAGGCTCTTTTGTGAGATACGAGAAAGGGCCAAGCCCTGCAACAGGCTGCATTGACCTTACTGATTGAGGAAACCGGCCATTCCCTTAGCTTGGCAGACCTGTGACTAATCGGAGGTGAGAGCTACACCGGATGTGGTCTGAGGAGGAAGCAAGGGCAAAAGAAAAGAGAAAGGATGGGGTGGGGGTGGGGGTGGGGATGTGCTAGCTCTGCTGTAACCCTGGAAACCAGCCTGGGCTCCTCACTTTCTCCGGGCACTTTCCTCTGTTTCTGTTATATGGTTCTTTTATCCCTGAACCCCGATTCTCCCTCTTCTGCCACTTTTGGAGTTGCAGCCTCTGTCCAGGTCTTCTCAAGTATGGGGGCGGGGCAAGCGTGGAAAACCTCCTCTGCTGTGTCCCATCCCCCATCTGGCACTTTCTGATTGGGATTCATCCCCGCAGGAAACTTCCACTCCGGGAAGTGTGGAGCTGCTGACTCAGGTACCTCTCACAGCAGAACCAGTAGCAGACGTAGTATGTCCAGGAGCTAGTCGCTCTTCCCGGAGAACCCCGCTTTAGGTCCTCACAGCCCAAGTTACCAAGCCCAGCTCGCTGGCAACTTGCCGCTGTACGCAGCGGGCCACAGTGGAGATGTGGGGGAGGGGAGCCTTCCTCCGTCACCTAGCAGGGTAGGTGAGGTGAGGAGCAGAACCAAAGTGGGGAATCACTGTGGTAGTGATCTACCACTATCTGATTGGATGTAATGTCCACTCCAAGAGAAAGAACTCATGTCTCACACTGCTCAGGGTGGCCAAGAATCTGAGACTAGACAGACCATGAACATATTGTTCTGCTGAAGGAATGTAGCAATAAAATGACTCCTAACGGCATTCTGCTGTATGCATACACCAGTGTGTCACTCAGCCATCTCCGGAGAAGTTCTCCTCTGCAGTAGACGGGAACTGATACAGAGACCCACGACTGGACAATGTGCAGAGAGACTGAGAGACCTTGGAACACTCAGTCTAAATGGATGTCTCCATCAAACCCCTCCCTCCCTTCATGGCTCAGGGAACTTTGTGGAAGAGGAGGAAGAAAGCCTGTAAGAGTCAGAGAGATGGAGGACCCCAAGAAAACAAGGTCTTCTAAGTCAACATGATTGAAGCTCATAGGAACTGAGAGAGACTGGGGTATCGTGCATAAGGCCAGACACAGATCCAAACCAGACCAAACCTAGTGCTGAGAGGGTACCTATGCGACCCCCTACCCCAACCAAGACGCTATCTGCAATTAACAATGGCTTGCAAGGGAAAAATTAGTTTCTCCAAGGGAGTCTGGCTGGGAATACAAACCACACTTAAGGGCAGGCTCCATGCCCAGCAGTATATAGCCAACAAAAAATGCTCCAGGTACTTTTGGAGATTTTTTTTTTTAACTAGTCTTTTGCTTGTATATCATGGTTTCTGCCCTTTCTTAGGTTTTTGTTGATTTTGTTTTATCCTTGTTTGTTTGTCTTTTTATTTACCTGTTTGATTTTTTTTTTTTTTTTTTTTTTTTTTTTTTTTTTTTTTGGAGACAGGGTTTCTCTGTTGCAACTCTGACTATCCTGGAACTCACTCTGCTTCCCAAGTACTGGTATTAAAGGCCTGTACCACTATTGCCCAGCTTGCCTGTTTGACTTTTTAAGAGAGAGAGAAAGAAGGTGTGGAGTTGGAAGGCCCAGAGGATCTGGAAAATGAGGGAAGAAAAACTATGATCAGAATATATTGTATGAAAATTACTTTATTTTCAATAGAAAATTAAATTAAATTAAAAAAATAGGTTATTTATAATTCAGCATAACACATGTCAAACGTATTGATTGTTATCTGTCCTCAGAGCTAATCTTTGCACTTCTCAGTGACTCTCTGGAAGGAAAACAGGACTTGTTGGCTGCCACAGTAAGTCTCCTGTATGTGGAGCTCATTTATCTTCTTCTATCAAGAAGATGGGGATACCATGGACAAGAGGTGTTCAAGTCAGAGCTGAATAGAATTCACTCAATAGAAAAACTTTAAGCATACAATTTATATAAGTCACATTCAAGAAGGCCAGAAACTCTAGAAAAGGGCCCTTATTCACACAAGGGACCGTCAGAACCTCTTCAGTGCAGCTACGCTTCCATTGGATTTGAAATCATCCTAGTGAGCAGGTGAAAATAAAAAGTGGGGCCTATAGGTCTGAGCCAGGAGACTGACAGTCATGAGACGAGGGTGTAATTGAAAGCATAGGCAGGCGTGGGATCCATACATGCGCAGAAGACCTGGGCAAAGTGAAAGGAAAGTGGAATGACGTCTCGGAGACTTCGCTGTCAATCACTAGGGCGTGAAGGAGGAACTGTCAAGAGGTAAGAGGCACGGGAAACTCAGGGGAAAGCAGGCACAAGGAAGCTCACGGTGAACTACACCATGTGATGCTGGGCAGCCGGAAGGCCCAGAAATGTACATCAGCTTTGCTCACACAGAGGTTATTGCAGATAATTCTTACCACATGTGGCAAACAACAGCCAGATGAAACTGAGTGGTAAGCAGGAGGGCAACCTGTGGAGAAGAGAGCAAAGCCATCACTGGGGAAGTTTGATTCTGAATGACAGACAGCGAAGGGATATACACAGTTAGGTTTAGAATAACCAATCACGTAAATAATGGCAGGCAAACACTGTGCAACACTAAAACCTGAACTATGCTACGTCCATGGATTTAAGTCCAGGTATTAAAATGCATCTGCTGTCTTCCTCTCTTTCAACTTGCTTTTAAGGAACCCAATCTTTCAATGAAAAGAAATGGTCCTCTGAGGTCCAATCTGTGATGGCCAAAGTGGAGCAGGTCTTCTCAGCGCCTACCTGAAGCACCCGGCTGCACTCGGTCCAAACCACCAAGCTTTGTAAAGGTGGCAGGGTGGTGGCACACCTGGTAATGGGTGAGCATTGGACCATGAAATGTGTTTGTTCGTCTGACGTAAGCTGCGGAGATCCTTAAAATATAAAAGCACAGAAGAGAAGAAGGAAGCACAGGAAACCTTGCTGTCGGAATGCCATACCTAAATTTTTACAAGCTGATTCTGCTGCTTGGCACGTAAAAACAAAATGAAACAAAACAAACAAACAAACAAAAAAAACACCGAAAACCACATTATCTCTAAAGTTGCCCAGTGACCAACACAAAGAGATATGAAAGACAAGCACAAGAATCACAATGTCGTTAAGAACGATGTCTAGATGCCCGAGATGCTCAGGGACCCTTTAATACAGTTCCTTATGTTGTGGTGACCCCCAGCTGTAAAATTATTGTCATTGCTACTTCATAACTGCAATTTTGCTACTGTTACGAATCGTAGTGCAAATATCTGATACGCAGAGAGTCTTAGGCGACCCCTATGAAAGGGCCATTTGACACCCAAACGGGCTGTGACCTTCAGGTTGAGAGCTAACTAATCTGAGCAAAACAAGCAGGAGAGAGAAAAGCAATTTCCACACACCCAAGGTGGCTCTTTAAATGACTCTGCAAGCCTCTTTGCCAAAAGGTTCTTACCTTCTCTGGGACAAGGAACCCCGTCTTTTTGTATTTGTACAAATTTGATACACACTTACTACAAAACAATAACAACCTTGATGAAATTCCTAAGTACAAAAGTATAAATTTCAGTAACCCTATTCTTCAAAAAATAAACATTGATTCTTCTGATTGTTTTATGCATGTACGTGTTGACTTGTGCATATTTACAAAATGATATCATAACCCATTGTTATGGTTTGGGTGTGAAACATCCCCCACAGGCTCCTGTGTGTGAATAACTTGGTCACCAGCTGGTAACGCTATTCAGGGAAGCTATGGCACCTTTGGGATGTGGCCTTGAAGGTTATACTGCTCCTGGTTCCCACCTGCAGCCTCTACTTCTGGACAATCATGGTATGAAAAGCAGTCGTCTCTACTCTCACTGTCACAAACCAGTCACCAGGCCTTCCCTGCCATGATGGACTAAAGTCCTCTGAAACCATGAACCAAAATAAAGCTTTCTTCTGTCACAGTGTTAAGAAAGTAGCCAATACACCCAGTTAAAGTTTAAGCTTCTACTCTTAATAGATGGGCAGACATATCAGATGGATGTAAACTTAGTGAACTCTCCCTTATATATCTGAGTGCTATCGATTGTTTCACTATTAAAAATGAAGCATCAGTGAATTTCCTGCAAAATCTAAACCCTTTTCAAAGTTCTTTTGAGACTTCTCCCGATTCCCTCCCCATACCTCCTCCTGCCATCAGACGGAGTATGTTAGCTCCACTTCTAAAATCTTCCTTAATGTCACCAAAGTTACCTCTTTTCTTTCTTCCTCAAGGCCCAGTCTCTCCTGTCGACTCATTCCTTAGAAGATGACAGTTCCCAGCAGGCAGAGTGTCACCCAGCACTAGAGACTTTGGCATTCACTCTCCCAGTTAGTGCCCATTTCTATGGCTGTCAGGTACTTCTAGCAACATATCAGCCTTTCAAAAGTGAGAACCAAGAGGCCAGGTGAGGGGTCTTAGACCAGAGACAGCAAGTGAGAGTGATATGATGGTTAGCTTCATCTAGCACCTTGACACAACATAATATCACCTGGCAGGAAAGTCTCAATGGAGGATTTCCGGTGTCAGGTTGGCCAAGTCTGTGGGGGACTGATTTGGCTGGATGTGAGAAGACCCAGCCTGAAAGTGGGTGATGCCATTCCTGGGCTTGGGGCCCTACACTGTTTAAGAATAGAGGAGTAAGTAGGCATGCATTTCTTTATCTTTGCCTTTGAGCATGGGTGCGAGGTAACTAGCTGCCTCTGGCTCCTGCTACTATGTGACTTCTCTGCAGTGGTGAACTGTACCCTGGATACGTGAGCTGCAACATATACTTTATCCCATGAGTTGCTTTTTGTCAGGCTAGTGTTATCACAGCAACAGAAATGAAACTAGGACAGTTGACCGTGTAGAAACTGAGCCAGGGTTGAAAAGTCACAGACACATCTGGAATACATGGGGTCCTCGGAGCACAGTGGCTGTGGAGAGTTGGGAGCTGAGTGCTTGGCCTTGGCTCTAGGATCCTGTACTGTTGTGTGTGTGACCTTGGACAATGATTCTCTCTGCTTCCTTTTTCTCAGATTAGAAGTAGATTAATAGCTATGAAGACCAAATGTGTGGTAAGTACAGAGTCCTTAAACCAAGGCTGGCTCACAGTCCACCCAAGTACAGGAGTCCCTACAAGTCCACAGGGGATTGATTCCAGGATCCTCTGAGATACCCAATCCTAGACACTCATGTCCTCTATATAAAGTAGCATGGTGTTTGCACTGAACCTGTGACCATTCTCCTGAATACTTTAAACCATCTCTGGAGTATTTCTAACAACAGACACGATGGAAATACCATGTAAGTAGTTATGCTGTTTTGTTAAGTAATGGCAGAAAAGGAAAAGTATATACTCAAAGCAGACACACATTTTCCCCCAAATGTCTGTGTGTATGTTAGTGTGTGTGTGTGTGTTTGTGTGTGTGGGGGGGCGTGACCAGAGGACAACCTCAGTGTGCTATTCCTTAGACCCTCAGTCACTTTCCACATATTTTATGAGACAGAGTTTCTCACTGGTGTGGCATTTCCCAAGTAGACTAACTGGCTAGGAGATCCACTTGTCTCTGCCTCTCCGGTGCTAGATTATAAATATGTGCCACCATATCCAGCTTTTAGGTAAAAACGTGGCTTCTGGAGACTGAATTCAACCTTCATGTTTGCAAGGCAAGCACTTTATCAACGAAGCTATCTCCCCAACCCTTCCAAACAGTTTTGATCTGGTGTTGACTGAATCTATGAGTGAGAGCCCGGGGATGCAGAGAGCCAAGTGTGTGTTTTACAAAGCAAGTATATTCCACTCTTAGGTCACCATTCTTACTCTGTGTCTCTCTTACACTGGGCTCACACCTAGGGTTTGCCAAAGTCAGGGCCTAATTCTTCCATGATGACCTAAGTCAGCTCTTCAGCCAGGTATGCACCTGCTGCTATGCTCCGAGATTGATTTTGGTTGGACACAATTTCACAAGTACCATTGAAAGCATTTTATCATTATAGATATTAGTATTTCTTTGAATTAATTTATAATAGTTCCAAGATTAGCACAAGATTAGCATAAGAAAGAGTTACTCCTGGAGACTGGGTTTAGTGAGAGACCCTGCCTTAGAAAAAATAAGGTGGATAAGTCATTGAGAAAGGCATTCAGTATCTATCTCTGATTTACACATGCACACACACACACACACACACACACACACGACATAGTTACTACTGATACATTTATAATAGATCAAATTCTTTGGATACTAGAGGACATGAACAGTACCGAGTCACTTGATATTAAGTGTAATTATTTTATATGAGTTTAAAATTTTTTCCAACTTTGTTTGAAAACAAATGTGACATGACAGACACCACAGGAGGAAAGAAAAATACTCCATCAGTGCTCAGGGCACCTCCCAGGACAGAGAAACTTTTCAAAGCAGGTCCTCAGTCTGCTCAGACTTTTCTAGGCTCTTTTCCAAGTCAGCCTAATAAATCAGTTTTATTATTTTTTGGTGAAGAGAGACGCAACAATGTCCACCTTTATTCACCTACAGAAGCACATTCTAGAAACATCCTAGCAAGTGCTTATAAACAATGACCTTCCTATGCTCCACATGGCCTGCCACGGAGCCATTACCAGGTGCTCTGGGAAGACTAGAAACACAAAATAGGCCCATAAATATACAATCTAAGCTCATTCATTTCTTCTGGGAATTTATTCTGGGCTACAGTGCCTTCTTCCTTGGTGACCTGAAGTACAAAGCAGATTGTCTCACACAGCCAGCTCTGCAGAGAACTGTGACCACCATACAAGCAAAATGATAGATTTTGGAAATCACACCCCAAATCTCCTACAGAAAGTGCCTCGAGGCAAGATTTAATTCTTTCTTTCCTTCTTCCCTTCCTTCCTTCTTTCCTTCCTTTTTTTAAAGATCTGGCACATAGTACCACTTGATTATGATCTAAATGTGCCATAGTTGTGTAGGGGAAGCTAATGCCATTCCTTTGGAGTGCAAGAAGAAGTGAGACTTCCACCATCTTTTGGGAGGAAATGTTAGGGTTTTTTTCATTAGTTTGGGAATTAAATGTATGAACAAATGCAGGAAGCATACTCTGGTAGGTACTGCTATTCTGATAGTCAGCCCAGCAGCTGAAAAAAAAAAATTAACAAAACAAATCAGTCAAAAATTGTTAAGTTTAACCAGGGAAGTTTCCTGAAAGTAAAGAAGGTATTGTGGAGCCAGAGCAGATGGCTGTTGTACATTTCATGAGCAGTCAGAATAGAGTGGCTTGAAAGCTGCAAGCACAAGGGAATGATAAGAAAATGGAAATCATTGGTTAGTACACATTATAGAAACCAATTGAGATACACACTGTGCTTTACAAATAGATATGATTACCTGTTAATTGAAAAAAGTGATGAAAACATGCACACACACACACACACACACATACACACACACACATACAAAACTGCTACAAATCTGTCAGAGAGGTTTCTTCTAGAAGGAAGAGTCCCGTGGAGTCCAACACATATCGGTACAAAACATTGTCTCTCTCTGGCTCATCTGGTATATCAGCTTCATCCTTCACCTAACTCTGGTGTCAGCGGTATAGACAGAGGTGAGGAGCAGAACTAAGGGCCGCCGGAAGGACGGTGAGAATGGAGCCCCGGGACTTGCTGCAACCAAAAGGAGGCTTGAAGGGCTGGTGAGACGGCTGGGTGAGTAAAAGCACTTGCTGCCAAGCCTGGAGACCTGAGTTTGATCCCTGTTACTTGCATGATGGAAGGGGAAAATTGATTCCTGAAAATGATCCTCTGACTTTCATATGTACAAGTTGCGAGCACACACACACACACACACACACACACACACACACACACACAAAGTAAGTTAATTAATTAATTAATTAATTAGATGTCTACTACAAGCTACAAGGAGTCTTTAATAATTATCACGATCAGACAGTGAACTTTTCCTCTAAAATGCAACCCTATTCCTCTCTCCTTTCTATTTCTGTTGGTTGCTGTTTTTTTGCTTGTTTGTTTTGGTTTGGTTTTTGAGTTCCTATTTAAAAATAACCCCTACTTTGTTTTGGGCTAGGCCACAGAACCAATCAATCACCCTC
The DNA here is from genome assembly GCA_026225945.1 of Cricetomys ansorgei. Taxonomy (NCBI): domain Eukaryota; kingdom Metazoa; phylum Chordata; class Mammalia; order Rodentia; family Nesomyidae; genus Cricetomys; species Cricetomys ansorgei. The sequence continues at coordinate 8,070,478 of JAMJFZ010000191.1, read as the reverse complement.
TCTCTCTCTTTTTTCCTCCCAGTTTAATTTTATTTCTTTTCATTTATGAGCAAGAACCCTTGGGCTGACCAACAGGACAGCAAACGGTAATCTGTGAAGTTTCTTTTCTGCCCTCTGCTCTCTCTGGGTTTGTTTACCCAGGATGAAAGAGCTGTCTTCACAAGGTGCGTTTCTGACTCAGCCTCTATCTTCTGTGATTAATTTCACTTTTATGTATTATTAACTTCTCTCCTGTGGTGTTTGGTCTCTTCCTTAGCTCCTTATGGATTTAATCATGCTGTGGATCATCCATTTTAGGCTGTAGTTTCTAAAGGGTAGGAACTATACCTACTCCAGTAATACTGCTGTACCTGAATGTTTATGTCCTCAAACTTATATGTTGCAGCTCCATGCCCAACAGGATGGTATAATGTGGTGGGCCTTTGGGAGATGAGTAGGTTATGAGTTTGAAGCTCTCACTAATGGGATTGATGTACTTCTTTGATCCTCCTCCCATGTAAAGACAAAAGAGAAGGTATCATCCATGAACTTGAAGATAAAGTCTCTCAATAATCACCCACCCTGCAAACAATGGGACCTTGCACTTTCCAATCTTCAGAATAGTAAGGAATAAATCCGTGTCGTATATGTTTATAGCAGTCTAAATGGCCAACGAAGGGTTCCTATGTCTCTACTGGCTCTTCCTAGAGCCCTGAGACTGGGTTCAAATGCCTCAAGTATTCCACTGATCAATCGTTTTTCATCACCTTAAGGCTGCAGCTTTCTCAACTCTTTGTTCCAGTTGAAAACCAGGTGTCCTCCTGATGCTTGGTGAGGAGCCTCACTTTAAAAGGCAGGTAGACTTGAGTCCATGTTGCATAGAAAATAAGATACTGTTATCAGTGTACGGGCCTCCACACATTCTGGGAGGTGTTTTATGGTTGATTTTCTTTATGAGAGCCATGCTATCAATTTGTTTCCTTAAGCTTGTCTAACTGCTTTCCCCAGTGCAGAAACATTTTCAGTAGGTAATCTCATTGGTCAGCTCCAGGAAGCAGAGTCAACATGCCCACTTGACACAGGACGTTCAGGAATGTAACTTAATGGGAGGGTGGAGGGGAACGACAAAAAGGCTTCTACCTGCCCAGGTGTCCAAAGCTCACAGATAAAGGTGGGTGGTGCAGACAGGTGCCACCCACACAAATCCCAGGATAAGCGTAAGGATGTGAACTGTGGACAGAACTGCTCACCACACACAGGTTTTATCAGCGACAGCGTGCGGACGCACACAAAGCTCTTTGTGGGCCACCATGAACATCCACAATTAACCAAGAACAAGAGCTTCTGTGAGCTGCAGGGGAAGGTGGAGACACCCAGAGGCAGCCGAGAGGGGAAGACACCCAACTCAGGAAGATTTCAGCACCTTGTCCTTCGAGAAGGCTTTGACAAATGAGAATGGGGGCTGTTTGCTTGCATAGCTGAGTCCCTCGTTGCTTGATGTGACTTTGCAGGTATCTGTCGTCAGGGAGCTAATGAATCATAACAGCCCATCTCTGTGAGAACAGCAGGCCTGGAAACTGTTTGTCCAATTGAGGCATTCAAAATATTTCTTGCAGCATGGAACAGTGATATTTTTAAATTTTAAAAAGGTGTTATTTCTTTAGCTCAGGACCCCATGTTGCTAAGAACCTCTGGCTGAACAATTCTAGGCCCTAGGGGGAGAACATAATGCTATTATTCTACTAAATGAATACAGTATTGAACCAACTTCAACTGGTTAGAGGAGGAGGAGGAAGTTGTTTCCTGTCATCCTCAATTGGCAGGTAGGTTGACTGCTAGGACTTCTCCTGGTTTTGCAATTGTTCCAGGGAAATGACCTTGTCCCAGGCTGTGTTCCTGCTGTACTAGCTACATTGGTGAGCATAACCCTCACCCCAGCAGCTCCACCCTGGGAAGAATGGCTTTCAACTATATAAGCCGGAGAACTACCTACATCCACAGCGTCAGCCCTCCCTTGGTCCTTGTCTCGCAGAAGTCCTCCTGCTGACCCAGGTTCCTTCCTTTGTATCAGGCTGTCTCCATACCTATGACCCGGGGCCCACAGCAGGGCCCACGTGTGGCCACTGGGCTGTCGGATGCCAAGTAGCCACCCATATTTTTGGATTGTTTCCTAATGTCTGTGATTCCTGGCAACTGCAAAGGGCTTCCAGGGACAGGGCTTAACGGCAGGGCGGAAGAGGGGGAGGAAAGTGATGCCAAGGCTGCTGACATGGTGGAAAAGACTGCCCCGGGGCCGCTGAATCAGTGGAAGGACACCTTCCTTCCCGTCCCTCTGCAGTGCCGGGGTCAGCAGTTCATGCATAAGAAATCGGGATTCTCTGGAGCCGCTCATGCTGCCCAAATGTACACTGACAGCCCAGGCCCAGCCCACTCCCTAGGTAGGAGAAGGTCACTGCTCTGCAGCAAGCATACTTGACGGTTAAGGGATGGCGCTGAACACTTTAATCAAATCACTCGCCTCAACGTCACAGTACTTGGTGTTACTGACAAGTTTACAAGGCTTTCCCTGCACAAGCCGTAAAGTGGTGCCTGGTATTATGTACCTTCTGTTCTGCTGTCCGTCAGGTTCAAGGATGAAAAGGATACCGATGTTAAGGGAAGATGTTTGCATTCCAATTACCCATGGGGAGGAAGTGGAGAACCCATGTTAGTTGTCTCAGAGGGTAAGTACCTGGCTCCGGCTTCTTCCTTTCCATATCCTGCTCCCTTATATTGCCTTTTCTCCAGGGATGGATGGTCCCCTGAAGGGAGACAATGGAACTACAATCAGACATCTATCTAATCATAGGCACTGTGAGGACTGGAAGGAGGCTCCAGGCCGACTGAGGGGTTGGCTACGAGCTGGGCTGAGCCTGGTAAACCTGTACCACTGATAACAGAGCTGGCCGCACAGACAGACACCTGGATACATATTTGAAATTCCATTCAGTTGACACTATGTTTGCTGCTGAAGTGGGGAAAGGGCTGAGTTAAGGCTCTGGCTGGTGGATAAAGAAGCATGTAGACCAGCGGTTCTCAACCTTCCTAGTGCTGCAAACCTTTAATACAGTTCCTCATGCTGTGGTGACCCTCAACCATAAAATTATTTTCATTACACTTAATATAATTTTGCTACTGTTATGAGTCGTAATGTAAATATCTGATATGCAGATGGTCTTAGGTGACCCCTGTGAAAGGGTCCTTTGGCCCCCAAAGGAGTCATGGCCCACAGATTGATAACTGCTGTTCTCAACTGTATGTTCACATAAGACAGGGTTGGAAGACATTGGTCATTTAAGAGACAATTAAGTTTCCCCCTGATTTCCAGCCCCTGCTACAAGCCACAAGGATGCCCCCTCAATGGGATGGGGAGGGTCAACTCACGGAGGTGTCAAAAGTTCCGTGTGGAGGCAGGAGGCAAATTCAGCCTCAGAAACCTTGCAAGCTTTAATGGTCACCGATAACCAATTCACTGATGACACTTGTGTGTGTGTGTGTAGGGAGGAGTATTGGCCATATTTACTGGGGTCTCAATTGCAAGGACCCAACAAGATTCTTTATAGTTTAATGCTTACTAATCCCCAAGGCATGCTACAGAGGAGGTCGCCCAGAGAAGACACCATCTCTGCATGTGAACTGGAGCCTAGAGCGCCACCCACCCAGACCCATGAGGATGGCACCAACAGGGTGGAAACCATGTAATCAGTCTTCTTCTTTTTTGGGGGGGAGGGGAGGTTTCGAGGCAGGGTTTCTCTGTTGTAATTCTGGCTGACCTAGAACTCACTCTGGAGACCAGGCTGGCCTAAAACTCACAGAGATCGGCCTGCTTCTGCCTCCTGAGTGCTGAGATTAAAGGTGTGTGTCACCACCGCCCTGGCTCAGCTCCATCCTTACAGGGACTTCCTGCCTAGCGCTGCCCCTCCCCTCCTACCTGGCTTGAGCAAGATTTCCCCAGGGTGTATTAGTAACTCTTCTCATTGCTGTGACCAAGTATTTGGCAAGAAAGCGGGAGCGCTTATTTTGCCTCATAGCTTAATGGTTTGGTCCACTGTGGCTGGGAGGATGTGGTAGCAGGAGCCTGAAGCAGCCGGTCATTTTGCAGCTACAGTCAGGAAACAGGGGACAAGGAGTTAGGCAGGACCATGACACTTCAAGCCCCGCCCCCACGACCCACTTCCTCCAGCAAGACCCCACCCCCAAAAGGTTCGGTAACCTTCCCAGACAGCTGGGGGTCAAAGGTTTAAACACGTGAGCCCACGTGGGGGCATTTCACATTTAGGTCACAACAGGAAAAAAAGTAACATTGCAGGCTGTGGCCTCTCTGCAGGTGAGAATTTGTGGTAGAGAGGACAGATCACCTGGAGAAACACGGGTCACGGTGAAGGTCCTCTGCTCCTGTCTTCTAACAATGGAACAAACGAAACCTTTTTCTTTGCTTAGTGTATCGCCCCAGTATTTTGCTATAGTAACACAGAGCTGATAATATACACCGCGGGACAAATAGAATTAATGATTAAATGACTACGCATTTCAGTGTCACCCAAAAAGCGAGTTTCAAAATTCTCACAAACACGTTGTGCATTTGAGGTGGTGGATATACTAATTAGCTTGATTTAATCGCCCTACATTGTATTAAGCAATCTTGACATCTCTTCGTGTCCCCTGTGATAGTTATACAACCAATGAAAACCGTCATGTACTTACAACAAAAAGAGTAGACTCTTCTGAAATGCTTGGAAAAGGACATGCACTATTTTTCTAAGTGCTTTATAATAATTTATTTAACCCCACAACAAGCCTAGGAGTTTAATACCACTCTTCCCATTTGGTAAAATGATGGAACTGTGGCTCAGAGAGGGTAAGTGATTCACCCCCTGTCACACAGTTCCCAGGAGCCAGAACTTGAATTCAAGCTTACAGATCTGTCTGCTCTGTGAGTGTTGGCTCGCAAATATGACATTGTCCTGCTGTCACTGAGTCTCTCTCTAGCATCTCTGTTCTTGGATCTTCAGTTTAACCCAGAAGTCTATAACATCCAGTATCACTGTGGGGGTAGAGAGAACTGAGTCCCCTCAATGATGCAGGAAGCCACAGGATGGAAGGGAAATCAATACGACGTCCGGGTCAAGCCTGGATCCCAGGGCCTGATTCTGCCCTTTTTGTTTTGTTTGTTGTTGATTCTCCCTTATCTCTGCTGTCTGGTTGGTTCAGACAAGCCCCCGGTTTTCCTCTATTTAAAAAGTTCTGGATGAGAAGTTAGTAAACAGTTCAGTAAGTGACCAGATGCTGAGGAAGTGGAAACAGCTGGCTGGGCCAGAGCAGGGGAGAAGGCAGGCTTGTTTTGATGTGGAGGAGTCACTGGAAACGTTTCAAAGGTGGCCTGGAGTGTCCCCCTTGCTCTTGTTGGATTCACAACCCCTGCCCCTCCCCATCCTCTCTTTCCTCTTTCCATCCCCCTCCCTACCCCTGTTCCTGCCCCCATTGAGGATAAGCATGAGCCTCCCTTCCCCCATCCCCTCTTACTCTGGGGTTGAGGGAGGAGGTGGCTGTCACAGTCACTGTCATCTGAGACCCTCTAGGACTCAGCAGTAGAAGAATGAATTCTGTCACCCATGGTTTTTGTGGCTGGGATGACAGCCTCCCACAGCCTCAACCCTAGGCAGCTGCAGAAGGATGGGCCAGGACTTTGCTCGGGCAGAGGATGACTAGGGAGATGACCGTCAACTAATGGAGAAAAAGGAAGAGTAGATGAGCTCAGCACACCCTAGAGCTTGTAGTGACAGTGTGGAGCTAAACTTAAAACTCCCTTGTCATTAACAACAGTGGCAGTAACACAACCACAGCAACACAGAACTGCCCTTATGTTCAGCCACTGGCCTGAGCTCTTCAGACAGAGCTTCTCCCAGCCTCCTTACAGCAGAGGTGCATGCATGTATGCATGTATGCCTTATTGTTATTTTTGTTTTTCTTGTTATGTAACAGGAAATGAAGAAACGAAGACACAGAGAGGTCAAGTCACTTGCTCAAAGACACAGAACCAGCATATAACTAAGGCTTACAACAAGGCAATCTGTCTAGAGTTTGAGCTGAAAGGTTTGTTTGTAATTGTATGTGGTGTGTGTGTGTGTGTGTGTGTGTGTGTGTGTGCGCGCGCGCACGCGCGCACGCAAGTGGCTATGTACAAATGACTACTTGTGCTTGCGGAGGCCAGAGGTACAGACCTCTATGTAGGTGGAGCTACAGACAGTAGTGAGCCGCTTAACATAGTGCTGGGAACTGAACTCAGGTCCTCTGGAAGAGTAGCAAGTGCTCTTAACCCCTGAGCCATCTTTCTAGCCCTCTGCCCTACCAAACTGCAGTTTGAAGAGTCTGTCCTTACGGCTCGTACAACTGCCGTATGAGATAGACCACCCGGCGGATGTCGAGTTTTCTGCTTGTGAGTGTTTGCGTGTGACACATCTGAGCAGGATCTGCTTGGTTTTTAATCTCCTCATGGTTTTGCATGTGACCTTCTGCATGGATACAGAAGTCTGTTACTAGACGTACTTTTTCCCCAAGGGAGTTTCGTCGGAGTGATCTATTTCCCTCTTCTGAGGGAAACTCACAGACAGGCAAGTTACCTGTTCACTTATTCATCTACTGCCCACTTGTTCTGAGACTGAACCAAACGCTAAGGATACAGAAGTGGGCAAACTTGGTCTGTTGAGAAGACAATGAAGTGAAAGCATCAAGTGTAACAACAACTGTAAGACAAACGGGGGTGTAGGAGTCTCCCCACCCCTCTGGTAGGACACGGCAGATGCGGTGAGAGGGAGATTTGAGAGGAGAGTGGTGGTGGGGATACTCATCTTGCTTCTTACAAGAGCACATTTAATTGTAACTTCTGGATCACTCTGTGTATGTGTGTGTGTGTGTGTGTGTGTGTGTGTGTGTGTGTGTGTGTCATTGAGAAGGAACTATACTCCCCATCCCCGTACTTGATATTGACTGAACCCCATGCACACAGGCACATGCTCTACTCCTGAGATATATCCCAGCCCTATATTTTTGTATTAAATTTAGAGAGAGTATCTCACTAAGTTACCCAGGATGGTTTTGAACTCACTTTACTGTCCATGCAGGCCTTAAACTCTCTCAGCCTCCTGAGTGGCTAGGGTCACAGGTCTGTGCCACCAAATCTGGTTCTAGTTTTTTCTCTTTTCTCATCCCAAGTCTTGATCATGGCCAGTGAGAGGTGGTCCAGGTGGCTTTGTACGGGACTTTTCAACACAGGTTAGGGAGAAACTCCTGCTTCTGCCTGGGATGGCTGTGGACTTCCTAATCCTGATACAATCTATGAAGGACTACGTTAAAGTGAGGTAATTAGTGTGGCCCTTATCCAATCTGGAGAATCCTTATATGGGTGGAAGATTAGGGCTCAGAGTGAGGAAATGAGTTTCCAATGACCTAGGAAATCACCTCACCCAACTGGTCTGCAACATAGTGGATTCCCCACGTCTTTGAAGCAGGGTCTCACCCTGTAACCCAGGCTCTCTTCCAACTTGTGATTGTTCTATCTCAGCCTCTCAAGTACATATGCCGCCACCCTCAGAATTTTAAGAGCTCCTGTTAGACCCATGTCTTTGTGGAAGCCCCGCTCTGAAAGCACTGTAGCTAGTAAGTGGGGGACACCAAAAATGATACCCCGACTTTCTTGTGTTAAGTAGTGTTCTTGTGATGATCCTTGAGAACATTTAAAGTGAATCAACTGAGATGATTTTTCTCCAGAATGGTAAGAGATAAAAGTATGTTCCTTCCCCTGATCTGGCATGATTTAGAAGGTGATTATAAGCTATTTATCCCAAACTCCCCATTGATTTCTAGTAATAAAATAAGCAAATGTAAACACTGTTCATTAATCCTAGAAATCCTTTGTAATTATCATGACGCTATAATTATCTGTCAAGTAAGGGCATTTTTGGAGAAAGAGGAAACTATTAAAAACTATGCCAAGACCGTCAGAATCCTGGTTTGTTCTAAGCAAGCATGCAATGAATGCACACACACGCACATGCACACGCACACGCACAGATGTTCCATCCTCACCCACAGCTGCCTCTGAGGCATTGCCCAGTGCATTGTCTCATCATAAGAGTCACAGGCACATTGTCTTTTTATCAGACACAGTTGTTTGGATGAGCTCAGGGTATCACGCATGTGTTTGTTTTCCCTGAAGTGTTGCCATGTGAACACTGCACGTTTGCGTAGCACATCTGGGTGCTGGATGCTCAACGGACCACAATGCTGCTGGTTCATGAAGCACTGGGACTTGATAGCAAGATTCATAGGCTAGGAATTAGGAATCCAAAATTCTAGTTCCAGTTTGGCCACTCACAGATGTGTAGATGGAAACTTTCTTTTCCTATGGAACACGGGCTGTGTGATCTCTCGGGTCACCTCCAGTGCCTATAGCTGCCTCCATAGAGGGGCTAAAGAGCAGCAGTGGAGGTAGGTGAAGCTCTTCTCAAGCCCAATTTATAGAACTCCTCTTAAGATTGAGGTAAAAACTGAAGTGAGAGAAAGTGTGGTAAGAAAGCGTACAGATGAAAGTGTCCGGCATTGCTGCCTCCAGGATTCAGCATTGAAGTATATGCATTCCAGATTATTTATAAGCACAGGGACAAAATATGGAAGGAGTCGCTGGCCACACATTGTGATGAATCTTCAGTATTAAAATTATCAAATGAAACCAGGATATTGGTAGCTAAATGAGTAGATTTAAAAAAAAAAATCTGTTGAGGATTTCATTTTTCATAAGTAAAATCTTAAGAGTGAGTCACATGATAAGGGTATTTTAAGACATCGCCAAACTGGTTTACAGCATCGTTATCCCGCTTTAGACTACCACCAGCAATTGTAATGATCCCGCCATGCATTTTATGTGAATTTCTCTGAAGACTAAATGTGCTGGACACTGTTTCTCATGATTATAAGCCATTAATAATCCTTTGCGAAATATTAATTCACTAAGAGTTCTTTGTAATACATTGAGAATATTGTCTCTCAAATTGTGGCTTGTTTGTTCTGTCGTTCAATTTTTAAAATTGAACACAAAATTTAACCTTAAGATTATATTATCATTGATTAAAGCCTTACACGTACATATATCCAAATGCATATTTGTATGTTTATTATTTAACTGTATGGTTTATATGCTGTGTGTTCTTTTAAAAAGCTTTATTGTTTTACTCTTCACATTTTTAATGTAACCACTGTCCTATTTAAACTGTCCTCTTGTCATAGCCTAGAGTCTTTCGAGGAAGAAAACCTCGATTGAGGAATTTCCCAGAACAAACTGATCTGTAGCTATCTGTCTGTGGGGGATCGTCCTCATTGTTAATCAGATGGGAAGGCCCCACTGTGGTTGCCATCCTTCCTGCGTCCTGGGATGTGTAAAGGAGCTAGCTGACTACAGTGAGGAAGCCAGTAAGCAGCGGTGCTCTCTGTAGTTTCTGCTTCAGGTGCCTGCTTGAGTTCCTGCCCTGATTTCCCTAAATGGTGGGCTGTGACCTAAGAGCCAAAATACAACCTTTCCTCCCCTTAGCTACTCTTGATCAGAGTGTTTTGTTTTGTTTTCCCCTTTCTTCACAACAACAGGATGAAACAAAATATCCCTTGGAACTGATTTTTGTGTATGAGGCAAAGGTCTCAGTTCCTCTTCTGGTCCTTAAGGATATGGATCTAACCTAAAACCATTCATTAAAAAGATACAAGATTTTTTTTTTAACCTGCTGATTACAGCGTTTGTTTTCTTATCTTTGAGTTGTGCTCTACTTTGCTTTCCGTTTATGGTTATAATAAACACCATGGCCAAAAGCAGGTTAGGGGAGGGGAGGAAAGGGTTAATTTCATCTGACATGGCCAGGTCACAGTCCATTACTGAGGGAAGTCTGGGCAGGAACCCAAGCAGAAACCAAGAAGGAACATTGCATACTGGCTTACTTACTGGCCTCTCTTAACTGACTTTCTTACACAGTCCTGGCCCACTATCTTAGGGATAGTACCGCCCGCAGTGGACTGAGCCCTCTCACACCAATCATCAACCAAGATAGTCTCTCATAGACATGGCCACAGGCCAATCTGATCAAGACAATTCTTCACCTGAGGTTCCTTCTTCCCAGTTGACTGTAGGTCAAGTTGAGAGAAAGTAACTAGAAATTGCAAGAGTTTTTCTTACTTTAAGACTTTGTTGGGCTATATGTACCAAGGACATTTCCACCCAGTCTGTCACTTGCTTTCATTTCCTGAACAAATATCTTTCAAAAAGCAGAATTTTACAATTTTCACTGCCCAATTCATCAGCTTTTACTTTATGATATGTGCCTTTTTGCGTCCTAGGAAATCTCTGCCTACTTTACAAATCACAAAGTTTTTCCTGCCTTCTTTTCTGGTAAAAGTTTTATACTTCTAATTTTACGTTTAGTTCTGTTTCGAATGAACTTGTGTATATGGTATGAAATGAAGGCCAAAGTTTAATTTTTTGTTATGTCATTTATCAATAGTTTTGTCTCTTGAAGTGTTCCAGATTTACAGAAAAATTGGGCAAAGCACACAGAAGGTCTTTGTATGCTCCGTGCCTAAGTTTTCCCATTGCTATCATCTTACGTAAATATGGTACCCATGTCACTGTAACAAGACAACACTGGCACATTACCATTGCCTGAAGTCTATAATGTACTGTGTTCTCCTTAGGTCTATTGCCTGCTTCTTTTCTACTCCAGATCCTATAGCATTAGCAGTCAGGTCTCCCTTGTCTCCTCTTGGCTGTGAGAATGTCTCCAATGATGACCTCGATGATGACCTCGACAGTCTTAAATAGTGCTAATTAGAATGTCTACAAGCTACTCATACATTTGGATTTGCCTGGTGTTTTTCTCACATTGATAGTGAGGTCAGTTTAGGGGGAAGTTAGCTAGAACTCCTCGGAGGTAGAGTGCTGTTCTTAATCTCATTGTGTTAAGGTTGTATTTCCAGCAATGTGAGTGGTGTCTGTTACTGTTGGCCTTAGTCACTTCACTCAAATAGTAGGTATCGCATCTCCCCTGTTATTCTTCCTCTGGTTCCCATACTATGCTCTTTGGACGACAGTGTATGTGCACTGCTCACATTTCAGGCGTGAGGACTCACGCCTGCACACCAGGTGGAGTATCCTCTGATCTGGAATTTTTTTAAGGATATTTATCTCTTTTTCAGTCGTTTGTTTATAGTGTGGTGAGTGGATGAGTGTTTATTGTATGCTTTGGGTTATAGTCTGGTACCACTTGATTTATTTTGCTGCTCAGTTGTCCCTATGGTGGCAATTGAGAGTCACCAATTCCTGTGCCCCAGGCAGGGAAAGAAGACACTCCCACAAGTCCTCTGGCATATGCCTTCTCTGAGTGGTTATGATTTTCACATTTTTTTTAATGTGAATTTCCAGTACTTTTTTATTTTTTTGTAAAGATTGCCATTTTCTCCATTGACACCTGGGAAGCAGTTGACCATAGGTATGGTCTCTGTGTTCGTCTTTGGCCATTGGTGCTACTGTATCCATTCACCCTCATTTGGGGGAAGAAAAATGATGGGCTATATGCTGCAAGATCATTCCACGGCTGCATACACTCTTTCCCAAGGGGCCTTTGTATGCTTCCAGCCCTGCTGCCCCCATGAGCATGCATGCATGACCTCAATGGCTTCTAAAACAGTGGTCATCCAGTCTTGTGGTCTGATGTCTTGGGCCAAGGACACTGAGACAGTCAGTTGACTGCCATGGCATGGCATTTAATAGGCCTCTTGCTGTTCCTTGATGCAGAGGGATCTCTTAATAGCCAGAACTCCCAGACCCACAGGAATAAGCTCCTGTGATAGAAAGCATGGATACCCCCGATGTTCCAAAGGACAAATACAAGAAAGCCAGTGGGTCACTCCTTCTTCCACGTATTACTTTGTGGGTCTGTTATGCAAACTTTCAGGGAAATGGCATTGTAGCATGGTTGTTGATTTGGGGTCAGGGATTCATTCTTTCAGGGTCACCTCCACATGGGAACTGTCCGTGCTTTCAAGACTCAGATCCATCAGACAAGGACCTTCCAAGTGGTACATTACATCATGGGACCAGTGGATACTACAGTCTTGCACTCACTGCCATTTGGGACTCTGGTTACCTCCTAGTGTGGCTTATACTTCTACTTTATTTAGATAGCCCTAAATACATGATCATCTAATGGTTCATGAGCAAAAGCTTCATCGTTTTCTTAGGCAAGTAGCATAGCAAGGGATAGTTCCCAAATTCTGTAGAGTATTTTTTTGCAAAACTGTGGTCATGCTTCACATTGAGATTCTCCTATTGGGTTTGCTTTATTCTTCTAATAGTGGCCTTTCCCACCTAGATACCTCTCATATCACAGTGTCTGCTGAATCAAGTGGCCTCAGTTAGGGATGTTTGTATTTCTGACTGGACTTATGCAGGGGCTTTCTCTGACTTGACCTGATTCAAATCTTGCAGCGTCCAGAGCATTCTCCAGTGTGAAACATCCTAGTTCCCCAAAGAGAAGAGGCCAGCTAAGAACAGTCCTACCTTCAAAGTGCTGAGAAGGAACCGTGCAACAATCTGTCCTTTAGTTTGACGGGATGTTCTAGCATGCCTCTAAACACTTCAGCGAAGTTGCAGGCACCCCCAATCTTCAGAGCGCATCTTCCACTTTTATGGTATACACTCAGGCCTCTAACGGACTAGCTACATCTTCTTCCTTCATAGCGAACATTATGATTAACATAATGCTATCCTCTGATAATGTCATTGTGTGATGAGCTAGTATGATAAATCCCAGTGTTGTTGGGTTTTTCTTGTTTTGTTTTTTTAATATATCCCTTTACTCATAATGACAATGTCAGCGGTGTTCATACATTTTTGAGATAATGTTACAAAAACAGCATCATCCAGCCTGAATAAGATCTGTTGCTGGGCCTTCTTTCTAACAGGGGTGGAGAAGAATGCACTCACCAAATCAACAGCTGTGACTTCAGCCTGAAATTGTAGGGATCCGTTCCTACAAGACCCCACCTCCAGCGCTGCAGCTGCATTTGGGGCAGGGAGAGAGAGCGTGTGTGACAGGAGGTGAGCCTGGAGCAGTAAGACAGTGTCGGCCACGGATGGTGCTAACAGGCTCACTGTGGGATCAGACTTTACAAGGAACTCAGACAGAGGCCCTTTCAGGTTTCCAAGCAATGCCTTCTACCCACTCACTAGTCTCAAACAGAAAGCAGTGATTTCTTACATTTTGAGAGCTTCCAAATGAACTGACTCACCAGGAAGAGTGGGTGGGTGGCCTTGCCCACCTTCAGGACCAGAACACATATTTCTGCTGCCGGAAGTCCTGGCTGCTGGAGCCTCACGGCTGGGTCCCAACCACCATTATTCCTGGAATAACGTGTACTTTCAATCCTCTCTGCCCTTGCTACTCCTTGTCTGGAATGTCTCTGGAATGTCATATCCATTTCCTCCTCCTCAAGAAATGTCATCGATCCCGAAAGACCGTGCAGGTGTCTCCTCTCCCTCCAAGAAGGATTTCTGTTTTCTTCTGTTCCCAGAGCTCTTTCCTCAGTGTGTAAGATGGAGGCATTATCTGTGCATCACCTGGAGGCTGCCATTGTCTCGGCTGCCCTATGCCTTGTCTGATTCCTTATGTCCAGGCAGCTCCCATGGATCTTGCCGCCAGAGGTTTGCCAGGAACTAACACTGGTAGACATTCAAAGGATGATTATTGAACTGAATGTTTTATTTAATCAAATCTGGTTCAGTGTAAGGGGGAAAAAATCCAAGACTGCCATGCATATATTCATGGTCTCATAATGCAGGTGTTTGCTGCCACACTACAGGGGCTGAGGCTCTTGCTTGTGACATTTATTGGACTGATTCTGTAAAGTAAAGCTGTCTTAAGTCTAAACATTTCTTCTTCCTTCCATCTGAATCGGATCCATTCAGCATCACAAATTTTGCATGTTGGGGAGAGGGTACATGTATACAGGGGTGTGTGGCTAGGGTTCAGAGACTTCAGGGTACTCTGATCTGTTCTGCTTTTTTCTTCAAAACATAACCCTTGGAGTAATGAAAGCAGGGGCTGGCAAGATGATCAGTGGTTTAGAGCACCCGCCCTGCTCTTGAGTCAGACCCATGCTCAGCTCCTAACACCCACAAAGCAGCTCATGGTCATTTCTGACTCCTGTTCCAGGTGATACAATACCCTCTTCCGGCCTCTGTGGGCAAAAGGTACACATGTGTTACACAGGCGTATTTGCAGGTGAAATACCCATGAGCGTACTTTTTTTTTAATTAAAAAATTTAAAAGAACAATGAAGGGAACACAATAGTGTGGAAAGCAAACATATTTTTATTTAAATAGTTTTAAAATTACAACTGAGTTTTCGTTTTAGTACAAACCTTATTCATTTTAAAGTTTTCATTGGAGCTGAAATTGCATACCCCCACAAAAAAAAAAAGAAAAAACACGAATTTGGCATGTGTTTACAAACGCTCAGGTACAAATGCTCAAAGGAAAGATTCCCAGCACAATAAAGTTCAAGTCGATATTTACGTAAAATTATGAATCACAGAAGCAAAATGCATCCCTTTGCTTGTGCCTGCCCTAGAAACCAAGTATCTGCATTTTTTTTTAACCTTAAACAAGATTTTTAACCAAAGTACAGCCTTTGTGCTGTATTAGACTTAATTTCTGTTAATTTTAAGATCCCAAGCAATGGTTGTTTCTGTCTCTGCATATAGCGATGGGTCCACACTCACACAGTCATTTCTTTTTATAATTAGGAACAAAATCGGACCCTCGGTTGTTCTCACTGAAGTTCAACTGAAGTACCTAAATGTTCACTTTTCCTGTCTTCCTGGAATGAAGAGGTTTCCATTAGAAAACAGAATTGGTTTTAAAGAGTTTAGCAGAATAGCGCAAAAGAAGCAGGGCTCTTCATCCTGTCAGCTCTCTCAACTCCTCCCCAGGCCCCCCACACTCTGTGGTTGAACCTAGTCCAGTCCCATTCTACAGGTCCCATCCAGTTTCCCCCACGCAAAGTTTCTGCTCCAATTAGCTCCACTTCCTACATTGTAAACAAGGGTCTAGTCTCTCTCTGCAACCCCTGTGGCACAGACAAGGTGAATGTAAGTAGGTAGGACAACAACTGAATGTGTGTGTGTGTGTGTGTGTGTGTGTGTGTGTGTGTGTGTGTGTATGCATGCACGTGTGTGTGTCCATGTTCATGTGAATGCAAGTATATGTGTGCACATGCATGTATTCCCGTGTGGAGGACAGAAGTCAACCTCCCATGTCATTCTTCAAGTGCCATCTACCTTGATTTTTGAGAAAACATCTCTTACTGGCTTGACATTGCCAAGTAGTCCTGTCTGGCAGACCACTGGCCCCAGTGACCCGCTCATCTCCTCTGCCCTAGCACTAGAATTACAAGCATGCGCCACCATTCCTAGTTTTTAAAATGTGGGTTCTGGGGATAGCACTCAGGTTCCCATGCTTGCAAGGTAAGCTTTTTACTGAATGGATGTCTTGCCAGCCCTCTCCTGGTCTTCCTCATGGTGATTTCTAGCAGTGAGGTAGAGCAGTCCAGCCTGGCTGAGGACTGAACCCAGGTACACACTTGAGTTTGTAACCACGTCATTTAATTTCAGACTGTTTATAAGAACCAAGCAAACCAGTCACTCTGTCTACCCAGGGACTCCTCCAGAAGAAAAGAACACACTCGTGGTGCCTTTGCCCGATCCAGTCATCTCCTCAAAGACTCTCTTTTTCTGAAGTGGCCACTCACCTTGACAGAACAAGGAATCATTCCTGCTTCCCAGTTGCTTCCTGAAGGATAAACATTAACCTAAAATCTTCCTTGTCAGTAAGTCTGGAAGGAGCCTGTCTTCATGTGAACACTTTCCGGTTTTACAGAGGTTGCTTGTAGCCTTAACCACAAGGACAGGATGTTTCTCTCTTAAGCCTCTCATCTCTTAGATATCCTTGAGCAACCAAACAGAAATGACATCAGTCTCTAATGGTTCCCATCTACACTCGAGGAGAATAAAATGTCTCCCTCTGACGGTGTGGCTTTGTCTCACGGGGAATGTGCACATGTGTGAGTATATACATGGGTGCCCCAGATGTGTGTGTGTGTGTATGTGTGTGTGTGTGTGTGTGTATAAATATATGTGTGTGTGTGTGTGTGTGTCTGTCTGTCTGTCTGTCTTCATAACCCTACCTACCTTTATATCCCTACATGAACACTGTTGTGAATCTCATTGAATCCCGAGGGTAACTTGACCATGTTAGCACCTACCAGCTACCAAATAATAGCATGTGTCCTGTCATTCTTCATGGCAGGCGCTATTTTATAGCTGAGTGAACTGAGGCTGTGAGTTCACAGCTCTGAACTGTCTAATATCCGATGTCTGATGTCCGATGTCTCAGCCTCTTGGCCTCTCTCCCCTCCCCTCTCCTGCTCTTTGCTCCAGCTGCTTCTTGCCAGCTGTAGAATCTACTGCCTAAAACTTTCATCGGACTAGCGCTCAGAACTCTTGCTTTTAGTGGGGCTCACTGCTTATACCACCTCCCAGGAGAGGACCATCAATATCTCTCACGACTCCACGTCCAGTGACACAGTGGCCATGGCGGGAATATTTACACCACAGAAACTGTCAGCAACACAGATCAGGGCTTTACTTTGGGGAAGACAGTTGCTAAATAGGTTATTACCTTCTTATGAAAGTTTAAATGAGTACCATTTGTTTAGGTCCCATATGTTCTAGGGTGACCCCATTTGTCCAGAAATGTCTCCTGGGACATGAGTTTTCTGTGCTAGAACTAGGGTGGTGCTAGACACACCTGGAGAGTTGCTCACCAAGACTAGGGCCCACAGAGGGGCGAACGCCTAGATGAAGGACTAGCAAGCAAGTCAATGTAGGAGGCATTGTTGCCACAGAATAAGATGACAGCTAGAGGTCCTCAGTAGGGGTGTCTGCAAGAGACCCCCCAAAGCATTCATTGGTAGTAGCTGTGCATTTGCATATCTCCCAGAAGGCACTAGGGCAGGTTACACCTCTCCAGAGTGTTGTATGACTGTCTATGCCTTTTCTTCTCCAGTTCCCCCATGATAGAGCCACGATGCCCTGATACAGGATGATAGAGCCACGATGCCCTGACACAGGATGATAGAGCCACGATGCCCTGATATGGGATAAAGTCCTTGGCCCCTGCTGATACGGCGCAAACTGAAAAGTCCTGGGCTACCAGTTGCCTGGAAACCATATTCCTTTCTGGGGAGGCAGTAATCAATGGCTGGGAGACACGAAGCAGAAGAAAGGTTCAAGGTTCAAGCCCCTCGTCAGCACTTGGGACAACTGTAAGTGTCACCTCAGATTCAGAACTCTCTGGGCTTTATGAAGACGACTGTGCTACAGATCTGTGTCACTTCCCACCTTAGCCCCAGGTGATGATGGAAAGGTTTTATCCAGAGGAAGGAAGGACAAGTGCTTCTGATGGGTGAGGGTGTGCAGAGGAGGAGGATGGGAAGAGGTTGGACTCAACACCTGCTGAACTCAGCTCAATCAATAGACCATTTATAGTACCTTCTACTGGCTCTTCCACTGTTTCCCAGATGGGTAAAATCTTGCTATTTTTACTTCCTAATTCACAAAGACCTCACAAAGAAACAAAAGATAATTCAAGTTCTGAGATAAAGATAGTCTAAGGTCTCGATGTACCATAAGATCAAACGTGTCCTCAGAAAAGCAACACTTAGTTGACCACAAGTCAGGATGGGGATTTTATCAGTGTCCCTTAACCACCCAGTTAGTCATTAACCCAGATTGCCAAGGGGGGCTCAGACTATCTCGCTGATAGAAACAATTCAGACTGTGTGGGAGCCCTGAGTGAATGTGCCTGTTTGAATTCTAGCCTGGGCTTCTCCTGGGCCTTTGAAGACCACTGATCATATTTGGACAGGGGCACACATGGGTTTGCTGAAAGGTACTTTATGTGTCAGGCCGAGGTCACGTCTCCAATGGTCATATCAAGAACGAGAAACCTCAGTTTGTTGTCTAAGGGGCGTGAAAGGTTGCAAGCTTCCACCCTGCCCCACCCCAAGTTCTTAGCAGGTGTTCCAGACACTGGCGTATTTGAGACGTTTAGAGAGCCCAAGAAATTAATGTTCATTCATTCTGTGTTCACATTACAGCTCTCTCTCCCTCCCTTCTTCCCTCCCTCCCTCTCTGTCTTTCCCTCTCTTCCTCTCTCCCTCCCTCCCTCCCTCACTTTATCCATCAAATTTGTTCTGTTTGTTCGTTTGTTTGGTTGGTTTTGGTTTTTTTTTTCCCGAGACTGGGTTTCTCCTTTGTAACTCTGGCTGTCCTGGAACTCACTCTGTAGACCAGGCTGGCCTCGAACTCACAGAGATCCTCCTGCCTCCACCTCCCAAGTGCTGGTATTAAAGACACGCACACCACTACTCGGCTACCAAATTTGTTTTAAACACCATTTTTTCCTGTGAAGCTGTCTGGGCTAATTCCTCTATGAAGGAAATATATACACATACACATGCATATATATTTATGTATATATACATATATGTATACATATACACACATATATATGCATACACACACATATACATATATACACATATATTTAAATATCTTTTAAACTCAGGTGAGGATCAGAATGTTGGATTGGGACAGAAGATTCCATCACACATTTTTTGAAGGTAAGTGAAGACATGGCAGCAGAAAGGGGCTTACAAGTTAGCGATAGGATTCACCCTGCTGACACAGGGCAGACCGCTGTAACTTAAAATGTGATCATTCACTTTAGAATGGCCCACCGCTTCAGTAGATGAGAAATACGTTTTCTCCTCCAAATAGTCCTGAACACAAGTTCCTTCAAATGTCATCTCCTCTCTAATAATCCCACACCTGTATTAACAACTCCTCAACAGCTCTCCAAACCTTTTAAGGTAGAGTGTTGGGGAAGTTTAGTTTTAGTTAGGTTTAAAATGTTTTTATGCCCTGTTGGGTGAGGGGCTACCCTAGGTCTAGGGTGTTTTGTATTGTTTGCAGGTGTTGGATTTCTGTGGGGGATGTTTAATTGCTAACGATCTACATGTTCTATCACTAAAATACCTGAGGTGTTCTGAAAGAACTAAAACACCTGAACAGAGATGCTCAGGTTCCATTGTGAATATGGCACAGGCCTTGATGGTGGTTCCCTCTGCTGAGGTCTGGCAGGGTTCCACATATGAAAATGCCTCCTTGTCCTGTTTGCGGAGCTGCCGCAGTGAGGTACTACTACAGAAGAGTGCTTCCTGGCACCACCTCGTCTCCAGCCTCATCTTCTCAGGGTACCTGCATCCTCACAGACCACATTTTTCCAAGAGCCCCACCGTCTCACTGGTACCTCCTCTGGATGCCCCTGCCGTTTTACATTCCCACCCGGTTACTGGTCCTGCCATCTTGCCAGCCCTCCCAGGCCTGGCAGCCTCTCTCCAAGCCCTCGGTTTCTCATGATCCAACCTGAGGACATCGCTGGGTGGGTTTGGAATCCAGCACTATGCTGGTTGTATAGAATAAAGCCTGTGAGCCCTCCAAGATCTTGTTTCCCACAGGGAAGTAGGAGTGGGGGCAGAAGCAGCTGTCTCCAGATTACCCCCCAACACACGCAAAGCGCACAGCCATTTCAACCAAGCACCAAGTCAGTGGATACACTGTTTAGAGGTTTAGGGTATTCCTTGAAGACATTTTCAAAGTATGAAATATCTTTGTTTTCATGGAGAATGTGAATGAATGAATGAAAAAATACAAACACTCCCTAGAGAGAACTCAATGGCAATGTCATTTTGCTGGGGAGCCACCTTCCCTGTTATAATGTCTGATCATGTCCTTTTCATCAGCATAATAAAGTAAATATTTATGCAGCCATTTGCTCAGCATCTGTCTTGCCAGCTACAATGTGCGTTCCACTCCCCTCTCCGCTGTGTTATCCCAGCACCTGCATATCATGTAGTACAGAGGCAAAAATCCAAATAAATACCAGTTGAATGAATAGCTACCTTCTTTCGTTGCTAACATATGGTCCGCAGATCTTCAGCAGCTCCCTTCACCTGGAATCTTGTTTGAAATGCAAATTTTAGGGTCTTTTACTCAGTCCAGAAACTGCAGTCTCCGGGCAGAGTCCAGCAATCTATTTAAATAATAAACCCCACCCACCCCAGGGATCCTGGTTCCACCCTCAAGGGCTCTGACAGAATAAACTAAAGCTGAATACAAGACTGTCCCACGAAAAGGCTGGAATGATAAGTAGACAGAAAGAACTTACCTTTTAAGCTTAACCAGGACTGGAGGGCACATTATGGGGGATGGGGAGTGCAGCCTGGGCACAAAGAATGGAGACACACTGTAACATCGGCTGCCCCTGAACAGACAGCCCTTCTGACTTCCCTTCCCTTATGGTTTTAATGAGAAATGACCCCGCCCCCACCCCCGGGCTCCTATGTTTGAACACTTGGTCCCCATCTGGTAGTTCTATGTTGTGAGGCTGGGCAGTGTTTGGGATGCAGGGCCCAGCTGGGAGATATAAGACCATAGACACGGGGCTGGAGGGTTATAACCCTGCCTTGCTTCTGGCTTGAGCTCTCCTCTCTGCTTTCCAGTCTACTGAGACATAAGGAGCCACATGCCATAGCTGCCACAACTCCCACTGCCACAGGCTGGGCCCTGGCTGACATATATAGTCAATATGGATTGACTATATACCCTTAAGCTGATCGGGCTTTACTGCCAGGGAAATAAGAAAAGCAAATAACACATCCCTCCTCTGCCCAGTGTTCTAAATTCAAAAGAACATGAGCACCTAAAAGATGTCCGCTGATAGGGAAGTCTCTAACCTCAGCATGGAGGAGGCAGAGGCAAGTGGATTTCTTTTGTGAGTTGGAGGCCATTGTGGTGTAAACAGCAAGTCCCAGGCCAATCAGGGCCACGGAGTAAAGACCCTGTTTCAAAGACACACACACACACACACAGAGAAAGAGAGAGACAGAGAGAGAGAGAGAGAGAGAGGAGGTTTTGGTGTAAAAAAATTACTTGGGGCTGGAGAGATGGCTCAGCCATTAAGAGTGTTATTGACCTCGCTGAGGACCCTATTCAGTTCCCAGCACGCACATCAGGCAACTCAAACTGCCTGTGACTCCAGTTCCCGGGCATCTGACTCACTCTGGTCCCCACGGTACTCAAACTCACACAGGTAATGCATATACATGTAATTTTTTTAATTAAATAAATCTTTCAAAAAAAATCAAAGAGTTCACACTAGTACTATTGAGTGAGTGGAATGGGTGTTGAGAAATCTGGATACAAGCTCACCTGGCTCACTGCTCCCAGTGAACCAGAGCCAAGGTCACCACCGCTCACCTGGACCGGATGTGTCTCCTGGAGAGCGCCCACTGCCCTGATACAAGAGGGTTCCTCTTTCTATTGCTCCTTCATCTGCTGCTGCCCTCGCTCTTGGTCACCCCGAGACCATCTCCATTCCTGCTTAGGAATCCCAGAAAGCCAGCAAGCTGGAGCTCAGCCTACTCAACACAGCTGAGCAAACTACTTTTGTGACCTTCTGCCTGATAAGAATATTTGGTTTACTCTGTCTGGTCATGTAGGAGTGTGTGTGTGTGTGTGTGTGTGTGTGTGTGCTGTTTCTTTTATAATGTGAGACCATTTAATTCATATAATGGGATTTACACTAAAGTAAAAAAAAAATCAGTGGGGAAAAGAAGGATCCTAAAAACAGAAATCCCTGACCTCAAGTGAGCTGGGCATTATCAATTCATGAGATCTTATTGGTGCAGACACAATATATCACTTTGGAGCCATGTTCCAGAATAAAATCAAGGGAAGGAGGCTTCCTTGTGTTACACACACGTGAAGATGGCTCAAGCCCTCATAATCACTGATCTCAGAAACTCTGAGCCCCTCCCTTTGCTCGAACTTGTGACTCAAAGGTGGTCCCTGTTACTCTAGATGAGTGGTGTTAAGCTACCTGGTGTAGCAATTTAGAACCAAACTTAAGTCTCCTGCAAGAGCAGCAAGGCCTCCTTATGGCTGAGCCATCTCTCCAGCCCATGATTAAGATGTATTTAAAGTATCCAAAATGCCTTTGAAAATGACCGGCTTTATTTACCCTCACAGATCATTCATCTGAACGGCTCTATTTACTCTGCCAGATTATTTCAGATCATGAAAACGCTCCTTTCAGAATATTCTGAAGTCAAGGTCCAAAGAGTAAGAATAGAGAGAAAATCATCAGAGCCTGCACAGTCTGCGGTCCTCTAGAGTTCACGACCTTAACAGAAATCACTTTTCAAAGCTCTGTATTCATTCCCCATGGGTGTGCCCTGGATCCCACTGTCAAGACCCTCAGTGACCACAGCCATATCTTCCTATGAAGGCCCAGAACAACCCCACAAACCCAGCAGGGCCAGTGGGAGGAGTCACGACCTGAACAGATTCTTCTCCCTCTTCCTGGCCAAGGATCTGAGTCCCTTCCCATAGGTGAGACATGCTGTGAACCTTTATTTTTAGTTATGTATAAAATAATTGTTTTTGTGCACTGGGGTGAGGGGCTGCCTAGGCCTTGGTGTTTTGTATTGTCGGCAGGTGTTGGGTTTCTGTGGGGGACGTTTGCTTCCTCAGGATCTGCACGTGCTATCAGTAGAACACCTGAGGTGTTCCGCGTCAGTAAAAACACCTGAGCTCAGATGCTCAAGGTTCCGCTATCCAGTATGGTGCCTGCCATGACAGTGGTTCTTTTTATTTCATTTCTCCGCTAATGGGACGCCAGCTCTCAGCTCTCTTTTCCTGCTGCAGATACTTGTGTGTATATCCTGGGGTTCTCATGTCTATAGGCTAGATTCATAAGCACAGAAATGCTTGCTGAGTCAATCATTTAAATTCAGTGTGTGCGTATCATGCCAGATTGCTTTCTCAAAACAATGTAGCAGTTTCCACTTTGCGGTGATGCTCCACTCCAGGGGAGTGCTGTCGAGTTTGCTCTGTTCATTACTTTGTTTTTTGCCTTCCCTTAAATTTCATATGTATTCTTCATAAACCAAAAACAGTGCCTTGCTCTGCTTTTTTTACTTAGCAGAACCACTGGCAAACTCAATCCATTGTGCTGATTTATGACTCTATTTGTTTCGCCTTTTTGGTCTTTCGATTTTCTTTTCTATTTGCTCTTCCTAGGTCAGCCAAAATAAGTATTCCTTTCCAACTGTACTCTGCTTTTAGAAGTCGCCTCTGCTTCACCATTAGACTAAAGGTTACCCTTTACACCCCTAGCCTCATCATCCAACCCTTTTCTACATAGCCAAAGAGCACTGAGACTCACCCTCCTTCATCCATGCAGAAGAGAGTAGGGTGCGAGTAAAGCCTTTCTGTACTGTCCAACCACCTCCATCAGCTACGTCACAGTGAATGGTTTAATTGGAATACATTTATTCATCGGATTCCAGTCCAGGCAGGAACAGAAGATTTCTGTGAAAAGTGTCTGTAGGCCTCAGTTGGTAAAGTGCTTGCCTTGCGAGCATGAGGACCTGAGGTTGGTGCCCTAGAAACCACTTTAAAAAACTGGACATGGTGGTGCATGCGTATAGTCCTATCCATCACTGAAGAGGCAGAGACAGGCAGGTCCCTGGGACTTGGTGGCAAGTCAGTTTAGCCTACTTAGAGAGTTGCAGGCCAGTGACTCAGTTATAAAAAGAAAAGTCACCTGAGAAATGATACCCCTAAAGTTGTTCTTTGCCCCCTCCACAGGTACACACACACACACACACACACACACACACACACACACACACACTTGTACCCAGTTGTGCACCTGCACACATACGACATACACACTTTATGACCGAATACAAAGTTCATCACAGAAGACCTCTATCCTGTCTAGCTTGGTAACTCAATCAATCCAAGAGAGAGAAAACAAACCATGCAGAAGATCTGGAGAGCATCTGCAACATCAGGAAAGAAAGAAATAAAGAAAGAATGAAAGGAAGGAAGAAGGAAGGAAGGAAGGAAGGAAGGAAGGAAGGAAGGAAGGAAGGAAGAAAGGAAGAACAACCCAGAGATTTCATGATCATTTTCCTAGAGAAGACCACCCTTCATCTTGAGATACATATTCTTGTGGTGTTCTGTGCAGTGTGGTTTTGTGTGCACATGCATATGGAATTTTAACTCCTTCACGTTCTGTTGGATCGTGCTGTAGCTTCTTAACCTTTCTCGGACCTCACGTACTCTCGTGAAAAACAGATGTAAGGCAGAGCTGACTCAGATTGTTGGGAAAGTCAAATGGTGTGAGCAATCTCAGAGCAAGCTCTCTGTGGGTGTGAGTGTTCCCGTTTCCTCCTATTTCTTTCCCATCCCGGGTGGCTTGCCTTATACCGTACAGAATTGTAGAGACAAGAAATAATTGTTGATGTCGTCCTTGTAAACCACAAAGTTCTCAGTGGACTTCTAGCATAATGAATGCTGCCATTCCCATCATACTGGCAGACTAGACTAAATGTTCCCTCTTCCAAAAAACAAATTTGGTAATCACCACTATGTCACAAAAGCTGGGCAGACTCTGTGAGGAATATGAGAGGGTTAGACACAGTATGCCTCCCTTGACTCCTAAGAGCCGGATTCCTACGCTATTCCCTACGACTACAGTCAACAAGTCATACTCCAACATTAAGTAATTAAGCAGTGTGTAATCGGCTCATGGTTATGAAAAGAAATCAGCAGAATGTATTAGAAACATCTTCAAAGACAGACAATCCTTGTGCATGCGAAAATTCAGCTAATGAGAACCATGACATTTCAAATGGGTGGGCAAAAGAAACTTCAAAAAAAATAGTGTTGGGGAAATCTGTTTTATATTTAAAGGGAAAAAAATAACAAAAGCCCCTAAGTCCCTCTGCCCGCTTCACATAGCATATGACAATGAACTTTATATAAAGAGTTTGACCAAAAGTTAAACCCCAAATAAAACTGAGTGCAGAAGAAAATGAAGGTGACTTAGTCCTTTACGGCCTTGGAGTAAGCTGTCCCAAAGGTTGAGAATTTAAGATGTGATGATTGACATTAGCTGACTAGTCTCTGGAGAGTCTGGGCACAGTTCAACTGATCTGGACAAAGTGTGACTCGTCTCCAGGAGGCTTTCTCAGTCAGTTGGCAAGTGGACCAAGAGCTGGGCATCTGGGATGACTTTGCTTCTGTAGCCACCATACTTGGTGCTGGCACGAATAAGAGTCCCCTCTTTTACCTTCTAATATGACAGTCTGGCTCTTTCACACACAGTGGAAAGGCTTCAAAGAAGAGAATGCATAGTGTACTTATCACTTCCATTGGCAGAACAGTGGTCCCAGCAAGGAAGTAGACACCATTGTCGATGGGAGAAGCAGCCAAGTTGGATTGCAAAGATCATAGATCCAAGAAATAAAACCAGTGACTGTCTGCAATGCTGCACAATATGAAGTCAGTTTTTTTAAAGTTTTATACTTCCAGGATTGACTTCATAAAAATTTAAGATCTAGGCACAGTAAAAGATATAAACGATGTTTAAAAATGAATATAATATTGAGAAAAAATAAGAGCAGTGTATCTGGCAGACAAAATGTTCCCATTCATCAATAAAATGACAACATTCTAATTTCAACCCAGGCAAAAGACCAAGATGCTCAAGGCTATAAAAGAAGAATACAAATAGTAATAACTTTGGGAAACGATGTTTAATCTGGTAATGTAGAGGAGGAAATCTAAAGGAACACAAAATAATGATCGTTACGGAAAGGATAGGGAAAGTCAGAAGTGATTCAGGGTTCAGTGACACAGGGGTCCATGAAAAGGACTCTGTCTACTTTGGGGAGCTGGGAACTTGTAAGTCAGCAATGTGCATCAAAGTATATTTAAGATGCATGTGGGTGTTCTGCCCCAGCAAACCCTTCCAGGGATATTTCCCAAGAACACAATCAGATAATTATTCATAGCAATGGAAAACAAGCTCAGCATCCAGCAATGAGAACTAGATAGTCAGATGACGGTATACACCCATAAAACGTCATTTTGAGCCATTAAAAAGAGCAGGGCAGATTTCTGTGAGCTGTGGGGGGGAAGACAGCATGGCTGGCTGTTAAGTGAAACAAGGTGTAGGAATCAGGCTGTGGCTATTCTATTGCTGTGCTGCTCCAAGCTGTGTGGAACAGAGGCTTTCAGGCTTTGTGCCTTGCCCTGGGTGTCTCTATTTTACAAATCAGCAATTGGGTCTATTTTTAGGCAAATACAGTGACAGAACAACACAGTGCTGTAGCAGGTAAGCTACTATGTGGCTTAGCAAAGAAGACAAGGAGACATTTTCATAGGTGCAAAGCTTGCCAGACCTCAGCAGAGAGAACCACCTGTCATGGCAAGCACCACACTGGACAATGGAACCCCGATTGTCTGATCTCAGGGGTTTTTATTGACACAGAAGCTCCCCAGGTGTTTCCTTGATATAAAAACTCTGCCCCTCATAATGGCTCTTCCAGAGAGCAATGAGCACGTGCAGATCATGAGAATTCAAACTTCTTTTACATACAACCAATATGTGTGCACAATACAAAATGCCAGAGTCTAGGCAGCCTTTCCCCCGCCCCCAAAAATGCACAAAACAACTATTTTAAATATAACTGGAAATAAACTTCTTCAACACAGCATTCCATCTCATTTGTACATGTAGACACAGCTACCTGTCTGACATGAACCATGAGGCACAGACTAATGAATACTGTTTTCTATTAATAAAAAATAATATATACCACCTATTAACCCACGGAAGTGCTTGGAAACTACATAGAGATGTAGGTGTATTAAAAGAAAACCAGAAAACCCTCATCTATAAACTTACTGAGCAGACAGGGAAGAATGGGACATCCTCACCTCAACCCCATAGAAGGACACCAAATATCTTGATGTCAACAGCCCCATAAACCTGTCATCTGACCATCTGAGTGTCCTGGGGTGTTCAGCTCAGTATGGTCCTGACTACTTGATGTGGACTAGTCAAACAACTCTCTGTCTGTCCATTCATCCATCCATCCATCCATTCATCCATCCATCCATCCATTCATCCATCCATCCATCTATCCATCAACAGGACCTTTACTTCAACAACACAGCCCATGTCTCTGTGGATCTGCAGCTTGGTCCAGCTGCTAGGCTAGTCTTTGGCAGCCTTCCAATGGGCTCCTTAATAGCCTATCTAATCATCTCTGACTCTCTGCATCTCCATCAGCTGCCTGCTTATTCCTTCAATAAGGCATGTTTAAACTCAGTAGCCTCTCTAACCCTGTAGTAGCCATTTTGTAACCTATATAAATACATACACACAAATACAATATGCATAGATAGACATATGTATACAACTGTAAAATATGAGTGTTAGTAATAGTGACTAATACTGGAATAAAAGAACTTGTGATGCAGTAAGCCATCGAGAGAAATTGGGAATGTTTGGTAAACTGTAGCCAGTGAAAGTGACATAGCTTGTGAATTTATTATTACACAACAAACTATGATATTATAGAAAGATACAAACATCTCCGTCTCTCTTATACAGGATACTCACGACAAAAATGACAGTGTGCTTCATATGACCCTGTCTTTTGTTGAAGGCCATGCTATGGTTTGAATGTTTGTGCCCCAGAGTTCTTGTATTGGAAGCTTAATCCCCAAAGCAATCTGGTAATGGCCTTTGGTGGTGAGACCTCTGCATGATTAAGTCATCAATTAATGGACCAATGACTCACCGGTTCTTGTGTGAGCGGTCTGTTTTAAAAGCAAGTTCAGCCATCTCTTTCATGCATGTCCCTTTAGCAAATGATGAACTACCTAGCCTCAGTGCTAACAAAAAGATCCTCATTAGATATGGCTCCTTGCCCTTAAGCCTACCACCCTCTAGAAAGTGAGCAGAATAACTTTTCATTCTGTGTAAAGTACCCACTCTGAGGTATTCAGCTACAGCAACACAAAGCCAACTAAGAAAGCTTTATATTCCAAGTTCCAGGACTTTCCCCATGTGTTTTTCTCCTCGTTAGAAATATTCTTCTCAACTGCAGATCTTCCCAAACACAATGTGACAATCCATCCGGAGCAGCCTCCAGATGATAGCCCTTCCCTGCCAGAAGGCCCGACCACTTCCTTCTGTGTTCTCTCTGAATGAGAAGAAGGGAGAGAGGCATGAAAGGAAAGAGAGAAGCAATGAAGAGAAAAGGAGGAAGGGAGACACCAACAACTGTATTTCTAACGGAAAAGACGCGATTGTGAAAAATGCTTCTGAGCCCTTGCTAATCACCGATAGAATTCCCGGTGCTGTACTGCACACTTGTTTGGCTTCTGGGCTGTAAAGCATGTGTGTTTACACTTTGTTAAAGTGTAACCATCTAGCAATACACTTTCCAAATCACCACACCTTGAAAAACATTGTATGCAGTGATTAAATTTTAAACCCTCTCCTTCTCCCTCTGCCCACCCAGTGTGAGCCAGGAAACTTTGTCAAGTGACTTTGTTTTCACGGGAGCATGATTGTGCAAAAACGTGTGACGATTTTCAGACACGAGGCGAGGCAGTGTCTCAAAGCTACTCCGGGAATAGTGCTGACCAAGTATGGGAACGGGTTTAGGCTGCATTTAGAATAATGACAACTGAACTACAAGCAGGATAACAACAATACACATAAGCTTCATGCCCCTTATTTGGCATAAGCATTACAGAAAGCTGAGAATTAACCCATGATCATGTCCTTGGTGATTTCATTTTAACATGGGAACTCCATCTTAACAGAGGCCTCTATGGTTTCCAGGAATTTTACATACCAATGGAAATTCACAAGATCTTGTGACCAATGGGGTCACAGTCATCCCACTGTTAAGTATATGTCATTCCTGAAACATGGAGTTGGGCTGTTACTTCTTTGCCAAATCTATATTGTCTTGGTATTTCTTCTAGTTTCCTAGGAAAAGATTCTGTAAGGGAAGGACAGAAGCTGGAGGTGTCTGTGAGATGAGGAACTGGCTTCATCCAGGCAGCACAAGACAAAGAAGTGTGCTTTTCATTCTTCCATTGAGAAATATCAAGAACTGCCACTTGGGAAACTCACCCGAATGAAGATCTGGCACCATTTTACTGACATCTTCTTAGCCAACAATCTGACAAAAGCATCATCAGCCTCCACCAGTTCATGAACTCAGTTGCTAGGGAAACTTTAAAGGGGCAAAACCCATATTCCTTCCAGGCATTTCCTAAAGATGAGGGCTTCAAAAGCCTGTGCAGCCATGGACTTCACCATCAGAGGTCTGGTGGCTTTGATGCAAAGACTGTGATCATGTAAATGTGGTCCCCTTATTTTGTTAAGATGTCTGCAGTCTCCGTGGAGACTGTGTCTTCTACCACGTTTGGCCTTTGCCAGACCACGCCAGTTCAGAAAAAGCCTTCACTGTGCCTTCTCTACCCAGGACTCCTCTGGCTGAGAAAGCCAAGAAATTCGGTGGTGTGTAGTTTCTCTTGGTTCTGTCCAGATTTTGACAATACTCAAGATGTTAGCCAGGAATCTAACATTGTGTCCTTGGCTTTGGGCGTACTTAGTGGCTACATGCATTCTGTAGAGACCTTGACAGTCCAATTCTTCTATAGCGTTTTCTTTCCCCAGAGCCCTTTTGGGGAAAGACTTGACCACTGGGTCATTCAAAGCACGGATTTTCTCAAAATGGTGACTCTTACTGTAACATTCAGGTTTGGAGTCAGTAACTGCTGGCCTCAGGCTGTATGCCCAAGCATGTCTTCTTGGTGCCAATCCAGGATTCAGAGTGAAATACCTGGGCTCCAAAGTCAGTTGAAATCATCTCACACACAGCTGGAAGGAGAAAATTTGGCTATGCAAGGAGGGAGTGGGGAAGAACTGGAACATGTGGAAAGCTTTGTTTTAAAAGCCTGGATGTAATGATGATATCCAAGCATTTGGGAGATGGAAGCACTAATATCTGGAGTTCAAGGCCATCCTGGGCCACATAGAGAGTTTGGGCAAGCCTGGGCAATTTGAGACCCTATGTGTGTGCGTAGGGGGGTGCTAAACAAATAAATAAATCTAAGCTCAAGACTTTCTCGGAAGATTCTAAAAAAAAGAAAAGAAAAGAAAGGAAGGAAAAGCCCCACCTACCCAAAAGTCAATGAATAACTTCTAATTTTACTTTGTGGGCTGTCTTCCAGCCTACACTGTTCTTATAGCTGACTCTTTTCAACTATTAACCGTAATTAGCATTATAAAGGTAGCTATTTCTCCCCTGGACTTCTATACTCCAAATCATTCTCCAGAATTAACGTGCTTCACCCCAGATCACATTTCCTCACTTGCAGGAGCTCAGCATGAAGATGAATCAGGAGGAGGGTTGCCCATGCCTTAAGTGAAAGCAGCCACCATCTCTCTTCAAACAGGCATGGCCTCCTGAAGGGAGGTTAGGGCTGGATACAACAAGAGGTAAATGCTTGGCATAAAATTTTCTCCCCAGCACATGCTCTCAGCTTATGAGTGTAAAATATTAAAAACACTCAATGGCCTTAGACATGGAAGGATGTACAATGAAGAAATGCTGCCCTGTGGGATTCATTGAGCCTGTTTTGTTTCTGCAAAGGGATCATCTTTCTGAAGAAGCACATTGTATGCGCTCCGGTTGTTAGTATAACTCTTTCTATAATTCCAGCACTGGTTGGTTACGCGTTGGCAGGTGGCTCTGGAAAACAACTGGACTTGAGGTTTGATGGGGGAAAAGATGGATAGCATTCACTCTATCAGTCTGAAAGGAGTTGGTCTCAGCAGAGGCCACCAAGAATAGGCAAAGGGTTACCCATTCCTGGCACAGAGAGCACTTGGGTGGTGACGATGGTCAATGGCAAGTCTTGCTTAGACCACAGCAGCCCCAGGCTCTACTATTCTGAGCTTCACCTCTCAGAACCTCCCCCATGTTAACCTCATGTGCTCACAAAATGACCTGCCTCTGGGCAAGCCAGTTTGCTTATTCGGGAACAAGGTATTTCTCTGTCACAGCGCCACACAACCACAGGTTATATGAGAGTGGCTGTGTTTACCCACACATGCCCACTCTCCTTACAGTGACCCCATCGAGCCTCATCTGTGATGGGCACAAAGGGAGCAAGCTGTTCAAGGCAAAGGAGGTACTGAGTTTAGAGGCCCTGGCCGGGACCTGCCAGAATCACAGAAGCCTCCCCTGGTTAGTTCGTAAATGATGTCAACTTAAGACTTTCTGAAGGGCTGGCGATAATGAAAAGAATTCCTGCAAAGTACAGCTATGAATGCCATATTTTATTCCTTAGTAAATATTTGAGAATCGAGACCACAATTTGAATCTTTTTTAAATCTCTTATGTGATAGTCAATACAACCTCCAAAGCTTTAAGCTCTAATGATTTTTAAATCATATACTAGTAAGAAATATAAATAGCATTTGTGTGAGGCTATCCATTGAAAAATCTACCTGAAAGATAAAAAAAAAATTAAGTCCCATTAACTAGAAACTGGCATACGCTGTAGAAATGGAGGCAGCTACACCTCGTAATGGTATGATTTTAATACATTAAGTTGAAAAGCCTGTTGCAGCAGGGCTGGGAATTTAGCTCCACGGAGAGCATTTGCCCAGCTAGCTCACAGGGGGACTTGGGTTTGGTCCACAGTACCACAAAAAAAAAAAAAAAATGCATAGCCAACAACTACAAGTCCATAAAGGATAAATACTTACAATGATTCTTTCTAAGTAATTGTGTTTTATGGCACCAAATGTGAAGTGTTTACATAAATGTATGAATTAAGTCAGCTGGGATCTAGCAAAGTAGTAATTATTCTTAGCGTAGGTATATTTCTCATTTTCCCTTTTTATTAGCATATTTTAGTTATACAAAACAATGGATTTCATTATGACATTTTCATACAGGCACATAATGAACTCCGAACATAATCACACCCTTTGTTACTTCTTCCCTCCCCCACTAGTCCCTAATAGTAACTGTCTACTTACAAGGTTAATATTCTTACTGGACTAGGTAGATCCAAGCTCCTTTACTCTCCATATTTGTGAGAACTTGTAGGCAATTGCTGGCTGGTAGGCAGGAACCTCTCAAGAAATGAATGGTTCTATTGCTGTGGTTCTCAACCTTCCTAATGCTGCAACTCTGTAATACAGTTCCTCATGTTGTGGTGATTGCTCCCCCCCCTGCAACCACAAAATTATTTTGTTGCTACTTCATAACTGTACTTTTGCCACTGTTATGAATGGTAATGCAAATATCTGATATGCAGAGAGTCTTAGGTGACCCACGTGAAAGGGAAGTTAGACCCTCAAAGGGGTTACAACCCACAGGTTGAGAACCACTGATGGGTATAG
Source organism: Cricetomys ansorgei (assembly GCA_026225945.1). NCBI lineage: Eukaryota > Metazoa > Chordata > Mammalia > Rodentia > Nesomyidae > Cricetomys > Cricetomys ansorgei. Next base: position 8,037,935 of record JAMJFZ010000191.1, on the reverse strand, counting down.
AAAGATATCAGGAGAAAGAGGCAGGCTGTGAGTCTGAAATCTCCTGCCAAAATCAGGGAGAGATGAAGAGGACAAGGCCAGTGGACTTGGATTGCAGAAAGAACGTGGGCGGAGAAACATCTCAAAGACAAGGTTCTTCCCTCTCAGTTCTGGAGGAGCTGAACACCAACCCTGGCTTTGGACAGAAGGTAGTGATAGGATTTTTTCCTATATGGGAGTGTAGGGTGAACCCAAAGTTCCCAAGAGTTTGGAGCCCAAAGGAAAGACACTCAGAGAAGACAAGCAGGGTCACAGGGCTAAGGAGAATGGAGGCCAAGAAGTTGATGGTCTTTAGCATGAAATGCACTTGGGGAAACTGGGCTAGTAGATAAGAAATATCCCTGGTTTTGATGCCCTTCATGGAAGAAATTTCAGTGATGTGATGGAGAAACTTTCCCGTAGAATGGGAAATGTCTACGAAGGCTTATGTGTTTGAGCACTTGACTTCTAGTTGGTGTCATTGTTTCTGGAAACTCTGGGGCAAAAGGCATGGCTGGTAGGGGTAGGTCACTGTGGGCAGACCCTCGAAAGTTGGACCCTTCCCCTCCTTCTGGGAAAGACCTCTGCTTTCTGTCCCCTGGGACCAGCTGCCTCACACTGCTGGTGCCCCAGCTGTGAGCTCCCGCAGCTCCCAACTGTGATGCATTCCTGTCATCCTGGCATTTTCCCGGAAACAGGAGCCCAAATGAGCCCTGTCCCCCTTAAATCGCTCCCGTTGTGTATTTAGTCACAGTGACAGGAAAAGTAACCAAGACAGGGTGGAAGCTGGACTGCAGAGGGTAGAGGGGAAAACAGGTAACGAGGGGGTGAGAATGACCTTCAAATATGGAACTATCTTTCAAGAAACTTGACTCGGGGAGGTATGGAGAGATGGAGCCATGCCTAGAGGTGGACAGCAGGTCAACTAGCACGTTTTCAGGACAGAAGGTGCTGTTTTCGTGCATATTTGGAGGGTTAAAAGAAATAGACGCAGGTATTGATGAGTGGGGCGTGGGGAGCAACGATATAAGGGAGACATTACCAGCTCTCTCTGCTGATTCCCCATAAACATGAGCCCTCGCGACTTGTGAAGAAGTGAGAATTAAAGTATGTGTGGTGGTGCCCTTGGACCAGAAGTTACAACGCCTCGTCTCATATGCCTGAGTTGGGGGATAGAGGCTGGCAAGGACGTAATTGGCCTACTGCTGTGGCTTTCAGAAAGCTGATGTAATGTACACCTGATGACTATGGTTTTCTTGATGAAACCGGTTAAGTCTTTAACAAAGGGCAATGATTATGGAGTTTGGGTAAGAGATTTGTAAAGAGAAGTTAAGTTTCAAAGTGCCATCCCAGAGACTGACAAACAACAAGCCAGAGGACATTTGGAGAGTGTTGGAGGGGAGGCACTAGGAAGGCAGGCATTTATGAGTATAAAAAATATCCTAGGACGTGACATCACAGCGTGGTGTCAGATCGGCACATGCGCAGTGAGTGGTGAGGAGCTGGGTAGGGTCAGGGAAAGGGCAGACACCTAGAGAGCTCTTGTGAGAAAGAATGCGGTTTGAGGATTTGATCCTGTGGCTGTAGTTAGGTCAAGATGCTCGACAAGAAAGGGAATGATAGTCTGGGAGAGGTGAGTGGGGCTGAACACATGGGAGCAGCTCTAACCTAGAGTAGACATGGGAAGGACCATCCTGAGACAGCCAAGGTTTCGGCCAGAATGTGGAGGGGGTGTTGGCGGAGCTTAGGATTTCAGAGGGGAACCATTCTTGGTGGAGACACAAGGTTGGGATGAAGAGATGCTACTGAGTTGAAAAAATTGGGACAAAAAATAAACCATAGGAGAGGAGGTTATGAAGACAGAGAGGATGTGGCTTTGTGAGTTCTGTCTATGTAGGTGCTTCGGTGACCCAGGAATGGAGTCAGGACTTGGGACAGAGAGGTGGACTGTAGTTATCGGGTCAAAATCTTCTGGAAAGGTGAGAAATAAAAGATAGTATCAACTGGGAAGAAACACCAAGGATACGTCTTAGCTATGGGGAATGAGAGTTCATCACATCAGCCTTCTAGCTGACGGTGTAGGATTTTGAACCTTAACAAACATGGCCTCAAACACCAGTTCTGTCCTTAAAATATTTTAGAGAAGCTCCTATCACCTACTAGTTAAAGGCATTAGCCTCCTAGAACTTGTGAGACTTCAGGGAAATTACCTAGCCTTGTAGACTAAAAATTCTAGGAAAGGAAAACTAATCTACAATGACAGAACTCACTGGCTGCCTAGGGACTGCAGAATGACATGGAGGCCAACGGAACATCTTGGAATGAGAGAAACGGCCTGTCTCTCCACAGGGGGACGTGTGACCTGGGAATGTGCACTAGTCAAGACTCATTGAGCTGTACATTATAAATGGATGCATCTAAGTGATCTATATTCCCATCAAGAGAAGTAAAGCCCTAATATCAGATTAATCTGACCAATTCTTTAAGAACCAGGACCTACTATGAACCAATGTCAAGGTCATCAGCGATGTTTCTAGGTAGTAAATTACAGGATAGAAGAGACTCATTGCGAACAGAGGTAAAATATTTCTGATAGTAAAGATAGATTCCAAGGTTGACATTCTCTTCTTATTTATTGTGATTATTTTTAATTGTCACCCACACACAATCTAGGATCACCTGATAGGAGAGTCTCAATGAGAGACAGTCTATGGCTTTGCGGGCGTATCTGTAGGACATGGCCCTGACTGCCTTCATTAATATAGGAAGGCCCAGCCTGAAAGAGGGTAGGTGGCTCAAGCCCTGGTTTGGGGCTCTGGACTGTACAGAAATCTAGCTGCGCAAAAGCATGTGAGGGTCAGCTCATTCTCTGTTCTTGGCTATGGGTGTGACCAGTCATTCCTGCGACTTTCCTGCAATGATGGACTGCAACCTGGAATCGTGGGCTAAAATAAACCCTTTATCCTCTAAGCTGCTTTTGGTCACGGTATTTTGTCGCAACAGAGCCAGAACCAGGACATGTTTGACCCAGAGAGACCCAAAAGATCCATGGAAACAAGAGACTCAAATTGTACAAGGTCTCTCTCGACATGTCAATATACAAGTCTTCTGAGACTTATGGTAAATTCTGGCCAGATGAAGCCTTCTGAGGGTGCTTTGGGAATAAAATTGTTTGGAGGTTCCAGAAATTCAGGAGCTAGGAACAAATGGCAGAACATTCTAGAACTCATTAAACCTACTTAGGAGTGGTTGTATTGAGTAGTAATTGAAAACAGCAGAAAAATCAGAAGATTACATCATAACTTATCTTTGATGGGTGTTTTCTTAAAATTTTTTCCCTGCCATGAATCATCAAGCTAAATATAATAATTATAAACCTCCCTCAGCTTTGTGCTTCGTTGTTTCAACAAAGTTTTGTTTTGGTTTCAAATAATTATGTCTCATTGGTGGGAAAAAAAAAGTCTAGGTTTGTGTCTGGAAAGAAGTCTATCTTTTCTGAGATGGAGGGGGCTTTTATTCTGACATCACCACGACAGGCTACCCCTCCCCATCAGTGTATCTCAGGGGACATGGCTTTGAAAAGCCAACCTGGCAAGCTTTAGTCAAGAAAACAGGATTGTACTGTTTAAATACTTGGCATTTAAAAGCATCTGTGTTCTCTGCTCCCTAATGAGCCTCTTTGTCTCCCACCGGGAGCAAAATCCTGGTCCTGGTGTCTGTTGAAAACATCCACCGTGCTCACATTTGCTCCCCTCCCCCTCCCTCTGCACCATCATGCCTTCTTTTCAATAATGCCCCTAGCCCTCCATCCCTCAAATGATCTATCCCTTAATGATCCCTCTATCTGCAATCTCAAATCAGGGCTAGATTCTGAATGTGGTCCTCATTACCCTGCTCCAGCCTTCGCTATGAATGGCTTCTAACATCCCAGACAGTCCAGACCCAGAACGCCATAATTTTTCATAGTCTCCAAGGGGCATTTGCCTTCCCCGTTCTCTCCACTGGGGCCCTTGAGCCTCTTCCTCCCTGCAGATATCACCTCCTGCACTGTGACTTCCATTTTCCTGAAAGTCTCCTTTTGGGAGCTAATGTTAACAGAGGAGGTGGGTTACCCATGACCTAATGCGGGGATTCCGAGGTGGCTAAAAATATAGAAGGGGCTCTGGAATTCAAACATACATGTTTAAAGCAGAAAGCAAGGCCACTTGAGTGTTACTAGGATCTGCCATTGAAGCCCACGGGGATGCTGTGACTGCTGACACGTCAAACAGTTTCATTGCGAATACAGGGTAGGTCCTTTCTCTTCTCCAAGGACCACAGGAGATCTGGACTTAAACTATTTCTGAGGTCCCCACTCAAGAGGGAGATGCTGCACCTGTTCCCGCCACCCCCCCGAAAAAAAGCAACTTTCAAGCCAGAGGTGGTGGCTTTAATCCCAGTACTTTAATCACAGTACTCATATTTTCTTTCCCAGATTCTGAACTCCAGTAACTCTAGTCCTCAAGCTATAAAGATACTAGAAAGCTCACATCCATGCATGCTATCAGCACAATTTGAAGAATAAGGATTGTGAAGAATAAGAATTGCAGAGGTGGAGGTCAGTTTCCACCACACATATCAGGTGGCTCACAGCTGCTTGTAACTCCAGTTCTAGGGGATCTGCCATCCTCTTCTGGGTCTCATGGGTACCTGCACTTCTGTATAATACCCACATACATTCATATAATATATATATGGGTACTTGCACTTCTGTATAATATCCACATACATACCGTGTGTGTGTGTGTGTGTGTGTGTGTGTGTGTGTGTGTGTGTGTGTGTGTGTGTGTCTGCATGCGCGCTTGCAATCCCAGTGCTGGAGAAATGGAGACAAGCAGATTTCTGGTGCCTCCTAGCCAGTCTAGCCTATCACTTGGTGAGTGCTAAGCCAGAAAGAAATATCATCTCAAAAAAAAAAAAAAATCAATACTGGGCAGTGTCTGAGGAATGAAACCAAGATTGCTATCTGGCCCCCAGTGTACACATATACCTGTGCATGTTCAAGCCCCCATCACAACAATCCAAACACGTACACAAAATAACATCAAACATTCTTATTCATGAAGGATTTGACGTAAAACTTTTGGAGCTGCTACACCTGCACCAAAGACAACAGAGTGACCCTCAAATACTGAGGGAAATGAGAAGATCCCAGGATGACCAGGATCATTTCTTTCTGATGTCTGACTGTGCTCAAATGTTTGCAAATAGAAACATAGAGAAGAAATTAGCCTTGACAACAGAGACCTTGACAGCCAATTTAAGAGCCTAATACACGGTAGTTACTCCACAAGTTACTCCACATGGTTTGAAAGGAAACGCCCGTCATTGTAGGATTATCTTGGCTGACCGACAAAACCAGACAGACAAATCCTAACATAGTGGTTATAACCCAGCAGCTTTCCAAGTTGAGGGCCTCTAAGGAGTTTCTGCAGAGGGTCTCAGAGGCCAATTTGCCTGTTTTTATTGTTTCTTGCTACACACAACCCTCCCCAGACCAGACCATGGAAAGCTTCACAACTTCATACTAGAGTAGAAAGAGCAGAGGCTTTCCTCTTCATATAAGATGTATGTGATTGTTGGAAAGGAAAACCAGTTCCGAGTCTTCTGTTTTCTCTATGAAGGAGGCATTATTAGTACAAGCAACTTAAACCCTTGCTGTACCATCTATGATTCTAGATGCTTCTCCTATTCTCCTATTCAGATAAGGTTATGTCATGGGCTAATTTTTAAATTGTTTTTATTTTATCTTATGTGTATGAGTATTTTGCCTGCATGTATATCTGTGCACCACATGTGTGCCTGGTTCCTGTGGAGTCCAGAAGAGTTCCTGGAACTGAAGATATAGATGATTATGAGCTGCAATGCAGATCCTGGTAAGAGAACCTGGGTCCTCTGCAGGAGCATGAATTTAGATTGTAGATCACCATAATATTTCTCTTATTGCATAGAAGCTTGTTTCTTCCTTTCCAAGACTTGATGTCTGAAAACACTACAGGTTACTCCTTGTAGAAAGGCATATGTACCATCTTTGAAAAGCTAAGATTGTAAACTGAAGACACTGTTTCCTTAATAACCTGACACAGCCCTGGCGTGGTCAACATACTTGTCTTTCCAACCACCCACGTCTGTGTCGTGAAATGAGTCAGGACATGGAGTACCCATATTCAGTTCTGAACAATTTTCCTTGGCTCAGACCACTGAAGTCTCCTTTCATCCCCTGGCCTCAGCTGAGTTTCCTATTTCCATTCTGACCATGCCCTCTTTTCAAACCTCCATGGAGTCTTTCTGCTTCATGCCTTGCACCTTTCCAATTGTCTCTGGTGCTCTACCTTGCCTACCCTCCCTCAAGAAACCCCACCCAAGATCTCTGCTTTAGACTTTCCTGTTATCAGTGACTTCTCTTTCTGCAAAAAAATAATAATAATAATCAGTCAATACAAATTGTAAGCATGTGTTTGTATGATTGCTCTGCTCATTTCTGGAGGTGACAAATAGAACTTACTTTTTAGTTAAGTGTTTAAGAAACGATACAGGCTCTGACGATCTTCCTGTTTTGCCAATATGCTTCCTAGTAATGTTTACAATTTGGCTAGATTTCCTGGTTCCAGAAGGTCGTGGGTTGAACATTTTATAGGTGATTATTTAACCCTTTCCTTATCTGGCAGTTTTTCAACACTGGTAGCTAACAGCACAGATCTATTCCTCCCATATGAATTCATAAACACTTAACCGCATACAAGCTCAATTGTTCCTGCCACTCTGTAAGTCTCCAGTGACCTTCTGTCTCATTAGCATCATATGAATATTTGGCCCTATGAAGATTGGTACCGTCTGCACTCTTAGGAGATTCTGAGAACATTTTCTCAATATGAAATGTCTTGGGTTGTAACCACTTGTTTGGGTTTTTTAAATCTAGCCTGTACTTGGAAGAGATTCCAGTCATTTGATCAACCTGTCAGTCGACAAGGGTTTGTACAGGATGTGCACCAGTGTGCAGGGAGCTGTAGACATCGGGAGCATGTGTGTGTGTGTGATCACCTTGTAGAGGCTGGAAGTGTGAGTCATGGCGTTTTGGATGACAGGATACCCCCACCCCTCAATGCCTGCCAAGGGATATAAATAACCCTGACAGTTCAGCAGTTCTTGGAGGGAAACACAGTGTTCCTATAAAAATTAAAATTGCATAGTTTGGTCAATCAGTACAGCGTTTCTTTTCACCCCTTTCTTGTTTCTTAACTCACCTTGGCTGTCCATAGCTCCACTGTTTATCCACCCCTTACCCACTCCGAATGATTCTGTAGGAGCTGGAATCCTAAGCTATTTCTCTGAGGGTATGTCTAAAAAAGAACATATTCTTTCCTTTGAAAAACAATATGAAAATCATTACCAACATAATCACCAAGAGGCAGCACTAGGTGGCTTTTTGTTGCTGGAGTTGTCTGATTTCTGGTTTTTCCTAACTTGAGCATTCTCTGATTTTCTTGCTGTGCCAACAGTGCACAGTCCTCAGCAGCCTTGGAGCTGGTGATTACTGACATCCATCTTCATGGATTCTCCACAACAGAATCTCCTTCTTCATGGGAAATAAGAAGACCTCCATGGCGGGGATAAGAGTGAGTGTCAGCTTACCTGGTGAACATCGTGTCTCCATGAGTATCTTTGGGAAGACTCATGCATCTAGTCACACACTCCCTTTCCTAAGTTTTGAAATGGAGATGGCCCAACAGCTTCTCACTGGGGCTGTTCGAAGGATAAATCAAGTCGGTGTAGATGAAAAGCTTGGAATTGCGTCGTGCTGGTGCTGATGATTGCTCATAGTAATATTTAGAAAAATTAGAATATATCAATCGGAAAAATGAACACACTCAACTTCTGAAAAGTATATAGTAACATATTCATTTCTATCCCTCCCTCTACTCTCCTGTTACCCAAAGAGAGGGTCTCAAGTTGACTGAGGCTCTCTCTCCACACAGTGCCTCTGATTCCTCCCATGCAACCTGCCTCCTTGGCAGCCGCCAGCAGGCACCCCTCCCTTCCTTCTCTCCTGTATCTCAAGCCCTGCCCCTGTGCACTGTAATTTCTGTCCTCAGCGTTAGAAATACGATCTCGTTAAAAGGCAATGATCGTCCTAGATTAGCAGCAGCGTCTTTGATGTCTTCCTTCAATTCCCTGAGCTGCTCACCCAGGCAGTCTGCCCTCCAGCTGTCACCAGCCATTCTCCCCAGCGTCCCTTCGCTCATAAACCCAGGGACACTTGGCGGTCCTGTGCTGCTGAAATTCTTGGCAGGGCTTGATGCCGTGACCACTCCCTCCTTCCAGCAGTCTCTTCCTTCAACCTCATAGTCCATCATTCTTTAACTTTCTTCCTAAATTCTCCCTCTCCCTTTCTTTCCTCAGTTTCAAACTGTTGATACGTTTCGTGTTCGCTGAGCCTCTGATAAGATTCGCTTTTTTCTTTGCAGTTGTTGCTTTCAGGGTCCTTTTTCTTGGTATCACGAAGATGTTACTGTACATCCCTCTGGCAAGGTTTACTGGTTAATGATTAACATGTAAATCTCAATCCAACTGGAGAGTTTGTTTTCAGGGGAGTGAGAGAAAAGGGAGGCTATGAGCGTGTGTGTGTCTGCATGTTCATGTGTGTTGGTGTGTGTTTGCATATTCATGTGTGTTGGTGTGCATTTGCATGTTCATGAGTTGTATGTATGTTTGTAACTGTGTGTTTGCATGTTCATGTGTGTTGGTGTACGTTTGCATGTTCTTGTGTTTGTAATTCTGTGTTTGCATGTGTATGTGTGTTGGTGTATGTTTGCATGCTCAAGTGTTGTATGTATGTTTGTAACTGTGTGTTTGCATGTTCATGTGTGTTGGTGTGTGTTTGCACATTCATGTGTTGTATGCATGTTTGTAACTGTGTGTTTGCGTATTCATGTGTGTTGGTGTAAATACACATGTGCTCGTGTACATGCAAGTGTGTGTGCATGCCCTTGGGGTCCGGAGACCACCTTATGTATCATTATTAAGACACAATCCACCATTTTAAAATAAGGTGTCTCAGAAGCCCAGAACTAACCAAGTAGGCTGGGCTGGCTGACCCGCTTGGTCCAGAGATGCCCCTGTCTCTGCTCTTCCCGCACTAGGATTACAAGCATAGGGCCCCAGCCTGACTTTTGTTGTTTTGAAGTGGGTCCTGAGGATTCGATTCACATTCTTGTGCTTGCAAGGCAAACACTTAAACTACGGAAGCGTCTCCTCAGTCCCAGAAAAAGCCAAATTTTATCTTTTTCTCCAGGGATATGCAATTAACACAGCACCGTCTTATGAAGGGCCGTCTTTTATCCGCTGCTGCGTGGTTTCACGGTTGTGGCAAATGCAGATGGGTGCCTGTCCTCGGCCTGCACCCTGCTTTGGAGCCCATTTGGCTATTCTTATGGCAACAGCACATCTTAAAACAGGTCTTCACATGAAGGAAGCAGGTCTTCACAAATCTTTTCTTTTTCATAAATTCTATTGGAGTTGGGGCTATTGAATGTCTGTTTTCTATTGAATGTGTGTTTTTATTATAGTTTTGACAGTATACAAACACAGTATACCTTCTGTTTATTGAGGTTTAATTGAATTATGTTTTGTAAAAAGAAGTTCTGTTACATCCTTGTGAGGTTTAGCTCTAAGCTCTCTTATTTTTGATACATTTTAAATGGAATCTTTTAAATTATATTTAACTATATGTGCTGATATATAGAAATGAAATTCATCTTTATATTTTATCCTAAGGCCCAGCTTTAGCTAAACTCAGTCATTAAGTCTAATCCTTATTAATATTTTAGAGCTTTACACATACATGAATATGATAATATTGCTGGTTTCACTTTTTATTTCTTAATTCTTTTACATTTTCTTTTTTTGCTGAGCAGAAATGGTGACAACGAGAATATTTACTTCTTTCCATAAGGCATTTGCTTAACATGGTTTCTCTTAATATTATTTCCCTGCTTCATTCCATAGCCTAACTATGGAAATACATAACATCAGAGCTGGAGAAAACCCTAGAAGATCACTGGGTGAGATACCAAGAGGTGAACTGGGTTCCTTAATGTCACTCCATGACAGTAAGGTCAGGGATCTGAACACTGGCATTCTGACTCATGGTTTAGAGTTCTTTTTCCCACAGCAAAAAGAAAAGTCTCCCAAGAATGAACCATTAGAAACAATTGCTTTTATCTCTTGAAACTGAATAGTGCTTTAGAGTTAAGTTATTGGCTACACCGTTAACAAAGCCATCAAAGCAGGGTCACTTCAGCCCAACCCATTCCACCAGACTTCCAGACCCACAGCAGTTGGAGGGAGCTTCCAGAGCAGGCCCAAGCATCTTCAACGTTAGAACCTCCAGTAATTTCACTGATCTCTGTTCACGATCTCTCTTCAGTCTTGATGAATGTAGCAATTTCTAAACACCTCTTATTTTGGTCTAATTTTCTATGAGCTCAAAGGAGATGATTTTGTTCTTTTCTCCTTTCTTCCTTGATCTAAACTAGTGACAAGATGTGGCCAGTGAAGCTTTATCTGTCCTCATTTTAGGCTGTACCTGGGGTTCCTCTGTCTCTCACCTTGGTCTGGTCCCTGCTGGTAAACTTTAGTACAGTCTTGTCAGTTGTTTATTAGAACCAGATTGCTGGGGCCTCGTAAGCATAAGAGGATATAATGAGTTGATGTTCAAGTGGCTACTTCAAAGCAGCAGAGAAAAGGACTTGTGGTGTGGGTGTTGAAGACTTTATCATCTAGTTGAAGTGACAGGATTAAAACCCATGGATTATAGAAAGCTAACTTGACAGTATGATCCATCTTAGCGAATAACTTGCAATAGACAGAGAACATATAAACATAGAACACATCTTAGTAAATAACTTAGAATAAACACCAAGGACAACTTAACAAGGTCAAGCGGGCAATTCTGATGTCTATAGTCCCAACTTCTGCTTTGAACTTGTTCCTGCTTTCTCCAAGTTTGTTATTCCTGTCTCAGCTCTACTGGCTAACCCTCAACCCCACCTCACTCCACCAAGTCAGGGATGAGGATGTTTGCTTTGGGTAGTCTGGGAATTGGCAAGTACTTTCCTGTAAGACACGGCAGTGAGGAATGGTGTAAATACTTCAGTTACATTACAGGTTGAATGGGCTTTTGTGAAATGTCTATTTATAACCATTTCTTTGGAAAAGCTGTTCTGAGTACAAAATGACCTGCTTTCGGATAAAACTTCAGAGCTCAGACCCCTCTTTTGGCTGGGGATACTCCAAAATAAGCACTCAGGAAGTATGTCCTGCAAGTCCCCATCCTTTCTCATCGAAAAGGATAAAGGATAGACAGGTTGATCGGCAAAGTACAGCCAGCGCGAGCTCTTCGTGTTTGTGGAGACCATTTTTCTCCCCCTCATGAGCCAAAGGACTGAAAACACTTCAAGAGAAGCAAGAATGCACAAGACATCCTTTCTGGGCACTCAGGTCTGTGACATGAACAATGGTATTTACATTAGCCTAACCCGAATCCTAAAAGATGTCTATTAGAATACATATATCATTCATAACTCAGAGGCTGCTGAACCAAAGAGGTAGAGCCAGATTTAAGGACAAAGAATTCCCAGTGTGGTTTTGCTAGTGTTATTCAAAGTGTGGCCCTTGGACCTGTGGCATTAAATCTCAGCCTGGGATGGACCCGTGCATTAGGCTCACCTGTGAGGGTGTCAGAAATGCGCTTACTTGACTCACCCACAAAATCTTCACAATAAGACTGAAGTATTCCTGGCTTCAGCTGGTTTTCTAAGTGATTTTTATGAACCTCAGAGAATGAGGACTGGGCTTGTCTTTTCTTCCAATACTCTGGATTCCGCAGGGATGGTGGCTCCTAGAGAGAGGAGCCTCGGTGGGATGCGATCGGGTAGTGGGTTGTCTGAGCATAGGGCTGAACACAGACCGAGCACTTCACCACTGCGGATTGAATAAATCTGGTTTGTCTTCAGACACCTTCTGCTTCTCTTTCACTAATATAATAAAGTTAGATAACATACTTAACCACCACAGTGAGCTACAGGCTAAGTTGTGTCATCCCGAAATTCGTGGGTTGAAATTACAGCATCCGGATCTTCTCTGTGATATCCTGTTTGAAGACAGTGCCATTAAATGAGTAATTGAGTTAGAATGAGGCCATTAGCGTGAGCACTCACACAGTAGGACTGGATCCCTAAAAGATGAGGAGAGGAAGACACAGACACACAGAGGGATGGCCTTCCAGAGACAGAGGGAGAAGGTAACCATTGGCAAAGGGGAGAGGCGTTGAGAGAAACCAATGATGTTGGCTTCTAACCCCATGAACTATGAGGAAAGGTTTCTGATATTTGAGCACCCCCAGAATCTCCGCCATCACTTCTGTGGCACTTCGTTATGGCAGCCACACAGGCTAACACAGGACCCAATCACACACCAGAGCTTCATACAGAGTTCCACCAAGACTGATTGCTAGCTCCAACAGCAACTTATCATTGGTCTTTGCAGAGGGGAAGTCTAATGAATTCTTCTCTATGGGTCATTTGTACAGAGCACTGGAGCCCAGTCCTGGCTCTGGTAAGAATATGATTATGTACCTTGCTGTCTCTCAGGAAATGAGGACTTTGACAGGCTAAGAGAAGCTAGGATGTCAGTCCAACACCCTGGAGCCCAGGCTTCACCTGCTACAGCTAACTACTGTCTGCTAGAATGCCCTCGCTCTAAGTTTGTTACTTTACCTGTCACATGGGGATAACAACAACTTCCACATTGACAATTCTCTTCTGCTGTTGAGAAGAACACATGAGGCGGCATGTGGAAGAACTCTAAGTCTGTTATAAATGAAAAGTGGACATGTGGCCGTATCGGTTACTATTCTGATGCTGTGGTAAAATACCACGAAAGAATGGCTTATAAAAGGGAAAGCGTATCTAGCCTTACAGCTCCAGAGGGCTGAGAGTCTATCTTGACAGGGAGGAGGCATGACAGCAGGAGGTAGGCATCTTCAACTCTAAGCATGACGCAAAGAAGGCAAACGATAAGTGAGACAAAGCTACAAGTTCAAAGCCAGCCCCCAGTGATGCACTTCCTTCTGGAAGGCTGCACCATATCCCTAAACCCTGTGACCAACTGGGGACCAAGGTTTCAAATTCACAAACCTATGGGAGACGTTTTCCATTAAACCACCATAGTAGGAGAATTAAAAAAATAATAATAATAGTAATAACAACAAAAATATATCATTGTTATATATTGATATAATGATATTATTATAATAGTAAATATAATTATTATTTATTATTTTTATTTATTATTATTAATTAATTATTATTAATTGCCATCACTAGCAAAGCTTCGCTAGACACAGCTTGGGCAGAAGAGCGGGGAGCCATTGTTGAGTCTCTGCTCAGTCAGTTCTTAGTCTTCAAGGGCCTCTGATTCAACCTGGCAGCCACACATCTGGAAATTTGTCAAAAGGCCATGTAACTATGTCTTTTTAGGATCTATTTGACACGATCCATTCTTGACTAACCTCATACTGTATAAGAATAGTAGGGGTGGGTTCCAGCGGGTGGGCAGGAAGCCAGCTTTTGAGGGAAGACACCAAATTAGAATATTTTCAGCCTATTTCAGAATATTTTCATCAGGACAGTGAGAACCATCTTGTGGGCAGCTGGGCACGGAGAACGGTGCCGAATTTGTGCTGAGTTTGGTGGAGTTGAGCACGCAACAAGAAGGATTGACACTGGGTGATGATTTAGATGAAGGTACCCACTGGATGAGAGGGCTTGGGCAGGAGGCAAGGGGAAGGATGGAGGCAACTAGTAGGGGCTTGTAGGCTTATCGGCTACGGAGCAGGCATGGATGGAGAACTGCAGGGGTGGTGCAGGGTCAGACAGAGAAAAGGGCTAAGAACACAGACATGACTTTTAAATGTTAAAGACATATTTTTTTAAAAAAGACACAGCTATCAACAAAAGTGGCCGGGACTAAAGGAAAGCCGAGAGGAATGAGGTGCCAACCAACCCACAGCACGTGGACGGTTGAGTGAGAAACTGAGGATAGAAAGAGAGACAGACAGACAGACAGGGGCAGACAGAGATTACAAGTATGTGGTCAGACCGAGATGTCTCCATCTTGGCTCCATCTTTCTATCTCCGTAATTTGAACCACCACATTCTCTGCTTAAAAGCGCTTGTATCTTAGATCAATGTGGATACAACTAGATTGAAGATAAAGGCCCTTTATTTCTGAGCTTAGGACATCAGAGCAACAGCAAAAAAAAAAAAAAAAAAAAATCACATCAAGGGCTTCATTCAGCCAGGAAGCACAGCAGAATGAGCGCTAAATGACACCAGACAAAACAAGAGAATGTTCTTGAAAAGTCTTTGGTGGGATTTATACTCAAAGACGTCTATTTAATTCAAACCACATAACAACTGATGGTGATATCACTTAAAATAAATATCCCACATGGCCTATCTCCCTCCCTCCCATATAACAGCACTGACATCATTTTTGCATATTATATTAATGGCATTTTCTGTATTCCGTTGAAAGGTCATAATTCTGTCAGTAATGAGATTCAGCCCCCAGTCAGGCTGTTCCAACACTCCACCGCCCATTTCTGAAACAGTCTGGAGACAAGCCTTGCAGCAGCATGAATTCCAGAAAGCAGATGACTCCTTGGGTGCGAACTTTGAGTTTAAGAGAGCGAGTCCACTTCAGATTATCCTGGTCCTTGGCACTGTGGCCAGGCCACACAGTAGGACACATGGGAATATATGGTCCCAAGGGGCCTGGGCTTCTCCAGAACACATGGTAGCATGTGGGACCAAAGGGCACAGTGTCAGCTTGAGTTCAGAATGCCCATGTGCCAATATGTCTGTCAACTAATCCTGAAAACCAGAGTGGGAAGAATCATTTGTTTAAAAGTTAAAGGCTTGAAAGTGTGTCCAATCTAAAGTCTGTGGGTGTCATGTGGCCCAGAGTAGCTATGAGTGCAGGCCAAAACAAAATTAGAAACTTATTTAAAACATCATGAGGGGTGTGTGTGTGTGTGTGTGTGTGTGTGTGTGTGTGTGTGTGTGTGATTGCTTTTGTGACTCAATGGAAAGGTTCTGGTATGAACTTTGAAGACAACAACATTGTGTCACAATGCCAAAATGTTGGACACACCTGGTAGAGTGAAGAACCAAAACAGCCCTAGTTCTGTTCCCTGCCTATCTATATGGCTTCAAGCAATTTGCCCAGCCTCTCTGAGGCTCTGAGGCAGGAAGCTGTCTTCTTAGAGTCATCGGGGGAATTATGGCTTATTGCACTTAGCTCAGTGGCCAGAAATGTCAGCTGACATTTTACTGTTAGGAGAGATGTTTAGGTTGTGCTGAACTTGAATATCTGCTGTAAGGATCTGTCTCTCCCTCCTGATGCCTGCTAGGGTAGGATGAGAGGGACATTTGGAATGTGTTGCTCTTCGTGCTTCTCAGACAGAAGGAGGGGGGAAAGAGCAAGAAAGTATAGGCTCGGGAATCCTCGTGTGTGTCTGTTTCTCAGCGAAAAATGCAGTTCTGAGCAGAGATCCAGTTCTGAGCTCGTTTGCTACGTTTGTATGACTTGTTTTCACCACCACTGCCACCCCCCAGCGCAGCTGTGGCTGCACACTTTCCACATGTCTCTTAATAACCCTTCTTTGTCTCTCCCAGGACCCAGCAACTCGCTCACACCTGAGCCGGATAGAAAGGAGTTTGTTGGGTCACTACTATTTTTGTGCAGATTAATGCAACGTGTTCATCTTTGGAGGAGGGTTTTCATTCCGAAAGACGCTGCCTGGGAAAGACAGAGGCTCTTTTAATGACTGGATCAGAGGAATGCTATAAACAGATATCTGGATTTCAGCAAGAGGAACTGACCAAAGCTCTCCAAACTTCCATCTGGAGAAATCATATACCAGAAAAGAGCACAATTCTATTTATAACAAACTCAATATCCCCAGAATTTAAAAAAAAAAAAAAAAAAAAGCTTATCGACAGAATAAGGATACAAGGGGTTGGTGTCCTTGGAGAGGGTCACAGGGCTCTTATCCAGGCCACATCCTGGTCGATGTTTTTTATCAATAACTTCAACGAAAATGTAGACACCATGCTTGCTGAACAAGGTCACAGATAATTTGTAGCTGATGCATTTAGATGACCAAGACCATCCCATGCTCTTATTTGGGTTAATAGCACTGCATAGCAGGCCAGCTGTTCAATGACTGCGTTCCTGCTCAGCCCAAGGGAGGTGCCAGGTCGGCTGCAGGCATTAATGCCATTCCTGCCGAGACGCCGTGTGCTCTGTATCACGACCAAAGATCCCAGTGCTCAGCATGCTTATGAAGACTGAAGGGATTCCACAGCCAAAAAGGACAGAAGGATGGAAGTTAGATGTGCTTGCAGGGGGGCACCAATGCCTATAAGTCCAGCTTAGGAGGCTGAGGCAGGAGGATTTGCAAGTTCAAAGCCACTCTGGGATTCTAGCAGCATCCTGTTCCAAACAAAAGAAAACAAATCCTCAACTCCAGGATCTATGCTCCTTCGTGACCTCACAACACTGCATAAATTCTGTATTTCCCTTTAGTAGACAAGTCCTCAAGCTGTATAATGGAGGAAATGTGTGTCCAGCACAATTTCTGGCACTTATATGCAGAAATATTTGCCGAAAGATTTTCTTTAAAAGGAGTGGGTGGGAGGGAGGAAGGAAGGGAGGTGAGGAATTTGGTCTATGCTGGTAAGAGAGACCAAGGGAGACCAACTGAAGCTATTCCATTTGGCAAATGTAGACACCCTGATCTTCTCCAAATATTTCAAGGACTGTGTCTAATAAGCATCATATTTTAATTCAGTGGGAGCCGAGACTTTCTAAAATAATGAGTACTGTTTGTGCATGCAGGCTCACATTGTGTTCCTGGAAGTCTCTAAGCCATATCAGATCACAGCTCACTGACGGCAGCAGAGAGGAGCCCACAGAACAGGAGAGGCAGAGCAGATGAGCCTTTCCTTTGGAGACATATCCCAGTACCATTTCAGACGCGTTCAACTGGGCTACGTGTTGTATCGGGAAGCTGAAGACTGGGAGAGAGCTCTGTTTTCTTAAAGTTTACCCCCTTTCTACTTCTTCTGAGTGTGTATAAATAAGGATCAGGTAGATATGGCCTTCATTATACCAGATGCAAGCAAAACAGTGACCATTTCATTCTCTGAAGAAACAAGCTAAATATCCTTCCAACAGGCTTCTGAGGGGCAGTGGGGGGAACCCTCGAAAGTACAGCAGGCACTCCTAAAGGACAGAATGGACTTTGTTGCTGCAAGCCTGCGCCAGAAAAGCGGTGAGGGAATGGAAAAAGGGTGCCCACACGCCATGTTTATCACCCGCACCATCTTGAGTCGTTCACAGTCTCATACACAGACTCTCTTGCTGGGATGTTTGCGGTGAGGAACTCGAGCTGCATAAAGTGTTGTGGGCTTTCCCCCCTCTTCTAATCTCCAAGGCGATAAACCAGGAAAAGCTTTAGACATCCTCCCAGGAGCTGGAATACTAACAATGAAGGCACACCAAGAGTGCAGGCTGCTTGATGATTTCCTAACATTCCCTTTATGCTGGTTCCAGCCCAGAGCCCCTGCCAGATGCAGAAAGCTTCCCTCATGGCAGCACAAATAGTTTCCATTTCCCAACCCAGAGCCAGCATCCAAAAGATCCTCTCATCTGAAACTGAATGAAACAAAAGATGGCCCAGAACCCAACTGTAGCCAGGAAACAGATGATCCCATGCCAGAAAACTCTGCAGTGTCCCAGAAATCCCCAGGGCCAGAGGGAGTGTACGCTGGCTACTCTAGGCAAGTAACCTTCTCAAAGGATGAGCTCCCAGCCGTTAACCTATCCTTGCCTCCGAGGGCTTGAGAGCTCATGGAGCCACATGATTCTCTTCACAGTGTGCCCTAGCCCTCCTGACTTCTCATTCATCTTTACGGGCTTCATTGCTTCATCCCTCCAGGCAATTATTGTCTTCATTGCCTTCTTTAGTGGTTTTCAACACCCTATCTATATCTTAGTCTGTTTTGTATTGCTATATCAAAACGTCTGAGGTTTAGCAACTTATAGAGAAAAGAGGTTTAGCTGGTTCATAATTCTGGTGGCTGGAGAGTTCAAAAATCATGGCACTGATGTGCTGGTAAAGAGTCCTGGCTCTGTCACAATGCGGTGGAGAAGTGCCAAGGGAAATGACCGTAGACACAAGGGACAGGCATGTAGGGTGGTCTCACTTTATAACTGCCTCTGTGAGAACTACTCTAGTTCTATGAGCCCTGACCTATTCCCATAACACACCACCAATGCCCTCTTAAGGGGAGAACCCTAAGACCCAATTACCTCCCACAAAGCTTCACCTCTCTCCTTTGGTAAATATATAGAGTTTTTTTTTCCAGTTATAACCATAACACGATTGAGGGGGAGAAAATGTTTTCATATACATTCTCATAATGTGTTTATTATTAGAGAATTTCATGTATACCATGCATTTCTATGGTATCCCTCCCTCCCATTCCCTCTCTCCAAGTCCCCCAGGATCTCCCAGCACGCCCCCATACCAACTCATAGCCTCTTCTTTTCTACTCTTTAAATAACCCACAGCATCCAGTTAGTGCTGTTCTCGTGCGTGTGGGTGGGAGGCATCCAATGGAGCATGGGCAGCCTACCAACCCAACGGCTACAGTTTAAAAAAAAAGTCTCTCATTCCCACAAGAGCCATCAACTATCAATAGCTCCTCGGCTGGGAGTGGAGCCTCATGCCCCCCAACTCCCCATTCACGCTGGAATGCTGACTGGCATCTATCTTGTGAAGGTCTTACACAGGTCAAGTTCAGAAGACAGCATTTCACAGTGCTCCTCCCCATCCCCCAGCTCTTACACTCTTCCCACCCACTCTTCCGTGACGTCCCTTGAGCCTTGTGTGGGGGTGGAGTTGATATGACGTCCCCTTTAGGACTGAGCACTCCTGGTCTTTTATCCTCTGCATTTGGACCAGTCATTAGTCTTGGTATTAACTCGTGCCCACTGCAAAAAGAAGCTTGTCTGAGCATGCCTGGGAGCAGCACAAATCTATGGGTATGAACACAAACATTTATAAGGCACTTTGACAATATGATCATTTAGAAAACAATACTTGTTTCCTCCAATAGGAAGACACCATCTCTTAAAGGTTCTATTACCGTAATACCACCATTCAGGGAACTTTTTGGAGACAAACTACATTCCAAACTGTAGCACTGGGAACCTCACAATCCATTCATTAATATTTCTGACCATCACCACAAACCAGAGTAGAGTTGGGTTTAAAGAGACTGGTGTACATGATCCTTGCTGTTCTCACTGGCTGAGCACTGCTACACTGTGTGTGCACCTGTGTGTACATGTGTGTGAGTTGAGTGTGCAAGTGTGTGTACACACGTGTGCATGAGTGTGTGTGTGTGTGTGCATGAGTGTGTGTGTGTGTGTGTGTGTGTGTGTGTGTGCGCTAAGCAATAAAAATGTATTTTCTCACAGCCTGGAGGCTAGAGGTCCAATGTGGTTGGTCCTGGTGAGGACTTTTTCCTGTACACAGCTGATTTCTCACTGTATCCTCACAGGGTGAAGACAGAGAAAGCAGGACTCTACAGTGACTTATAGGACATTAATGTTACATAATGTCACAGGGCTCCACCCTTATGACTTCATTTAACCTTTATTACTTCAGCAAAGACCCTGTCCTCAAATACATTGGAAGGTAGATTTTTAACATGCAGATTTTAGGGTAGACGTAAACATTCAGCCCATAACTACAACTCCGTGTGTGTGTGTTTGTGTGTGGTGGGGTAGGGGCTGTGTAGTACGTGTGGTGTGTGTGTGTGTGTGTGTGTGTGTGTGTGTCTACAAGTGTGTGTAATATCAGAAGTAACAAAAAAGAGGGGCCGTGGCGATCTCAGTAAAGTGCTTACCTTGCGAGCATGCGGACCTGAGTTCACCCCCAAACCCCATGTGTAAAAATATATAAACAAAAGAGCCAAACATGGTGGCTCAGGCTTTTAATCCCAGCACTGGAGAACCAGAGACAGGTGGGTCCCTGGGGCTCACTCCTTGATGAGCAGCAAGTCAAGCCTACTCGGTGAGTTCCAGGCTGGTGAGAGACCTGCCTCACACACAGAAACACGAAAGTTAACAGCACACGAGGCTGTGATCCGACCTCCATCCCATCTCCGTGTACACTTGTATCCATTCACAGGTGCATACACTCACAAACACCCATGTGCACATACAGATCAAAAAAGCATCTGAATCATTGCTGGGACTCACAGATTCTAATTAATTTTCTTTAGTGTCTGTTGACTCTCTGACCGCAGAAGAGGAGACAGATGAGCTTGTTCTGTGAACATAAATCTTCCACTCAGCATCTTATCCTCCTCTTAAGCTTTACTGCTATGCTTTATACTTTTGATAATAATTAATTGGCCTTTATTTCATTTAATAATGTCTCCTGAAAACAGTACAAATGCTAATACTTCATTGTTTATTTCTATCTTGTTCCAAGCAAAAGTGTTGGAAGTGACTTATCAAAATACAGACAGGAACAACAGAATGTTAAGTTAAATTAGGAAAAGGAAAAAGATAGCAGGAAAGAAGATAAAGTCACAAATAAGGATAACACACACACACACACATACACACACACACACACACACACACACACACACACACACACGCGTGCGCGCAGACCAGCAATACTTGGACAATTACCTGCAGTAAATACCAGCTTTGAAGCTGAGCTCCCTAGCAGCAAAAACAAATGAGGAAGTAGTCTTGCACATTAATGATTTCTTGTAGGACTATGTTCTTGAGTAGGAGGGAAGAGAAAAAGAACGTAGTTGGCATGTTTTAAGGAAATTAAGAATCCTAATTAAATGCAGCACGGCCACGGGATACTTAAAGTACACCTATGACTAATCCCAATATTTTCTTCTCTTCTTTTTTTGTTTTTGGCGTAGAGTTGGGGGCTCTGGAGCTTCTGTATTCAACAACAGCCTAGGGTCCAATGCTAGAGACCTATGATGGTTTACAGAAACCGGTGGTTTAGGTGAGCTTAGTTGAGTGTAACAAGCTGATGCTAGTAGTCCACAGATTACACCTTGAAAACACCAGCCCAAAGTAGGACTGGGAGAAAAATGTTCAAAGCAAAATGTACTAATTATGTAGTACAGTGTACACTGAACACACATATTCTCACACATGCACACAAGAACTTACACATGCACACAAGGACTTACACACATACACACACACTCGTACACACTACAGAAATCTAACTTAAAGCAGTGCCACGTCCTGGCTAACCCTCCAATATAAACAGGCTGTAAAGCGCATGCCCAGGAAGCTATACGAGTTGATTTTCTATACATGGGCATTGGAGAGAAGCCAAGTATAACTCCTCATCTTCTTTATATAAACTGTGCTCGCGTTATTGATTCTTTTCAAACTCAAACACAGAACTTTACATTGATTCTTGTTTCCACCCAGCATGCCATCTGATTGGTTGGCCCGAGTCCATGAAGCTGACCCCATTTGCCCTGTGCTCTCAACAGCTGAATTCATAAAGGAGGGCGCGCCGTTTGAGCTTGTGGGACCGGGAGTCAGTATGCTTTCGTGAATTGGTAATGAACAACACATTTTCTTAAAGTTTCTTACTTCCTTCCTGAGTTGAATTTCTTATTTGAAAATTTAGGAACTAAAACAACAACAACAAAAATAGTTGCATGTTTCTCGGAGGCGCTGGGTGTCTGAAGGGCGCCAGCTGCGTTCCACTCAATGTCAGGCGTTCCCGCTCACTCCTCAGTGAGACGCCGGGGTGACCGCTGAGTGAGGGAAAGAAGGAATAACCCTGTGTCTACGTTTGCTCAGAAACTGAACTAAACTTTCCAATGAAGCAAAAGCCTACTTCATGGTAAAACGACTACACAAATACCAACCCCCAATTAACCAGCTCATCAATATTAATCCACTGATCTCAACTGTGATTTTCTTTCCTTTCTACCTATAACAACAACACTATTACCCGGATACTTTACTAAAAGTGTCAGTTATGGAGCCCTGCCACAGATGAATTGACTCAGAAACTCTGAGGGTAGCCAAGCCCCGTCTGTGCCATCCAGGTAACACAGATGCGTGTATGCTTGAGAGCCATTAATGGAGTCTTTCAGAGGCTTCACACACTACCGGTGTGAAATAAATTGTTCGGCTCAATCCGTGTTATGTGCGGCTCGAAAATGGAGCTCAAACAGCAAAGTGCTTGCTTAGCGTGCGTGAAGCTCCAGGTTCCATTCTCATCCTGTATAAACCATATATGGTGTGGTGAATGCCTGTACTTGCAGTATTCATAAAGTAGAAGCAGGAAGACCAGCCTTCAAGGTCATTCTCTCTATATAGTGAATTTGAGGCACCCTGGGTTTCATGAGATCCTGTCTCAAAGTCTTTTTCTCATTAAGCGCTAAGATCTGAAGCAGAGACTCAGAACACAGTCAACATGAATAGTTTAGTGTGCTGTGTTTCCTCTTAGCACCAGTATCATAGGTTTGTGGTTAAACTTTTTAAACATGAAAAGTGCATAAGCAGGAAAGATTCCACCCCCTCTCAAGGTAACACCTCTATTATTTTAATGAAATCTAGCTAGTAATCCCAACCATGACCCTATGTCTTTCTGGGAAGTTTCCAAGGCGGCCTCTATGAAGAGCACTGTCTGAGGGTTTCTATCGCTGTGGCCTCCTAACACCATGACCAAAAAGCAAGCTGGGGAGGAAAGGGTTTATTAGGCTTACACTTCCACATAACTTTTCATAGTTGAAGGAAGTCAGGAAAGGAACTCAGACAGGGCAGGATCTGGAGGCAAGGAGCTGATGCAGAAGCCATGGAGGGATGCTGCTTACTGGCTTGCTTCCCATGGCTAGCTCAGTCTGCTTTCTTATAGAACCCAGGACCACCAGCCCAGGGATGGCACCATCCACAATGAGCTGGGCCTTCCCCCATCAAATACTAATTAAGAAAATGCCCCACAGCTGGATCTTATGGAGGCATTTTCTCAGTTGAGGTTCCCTCATGTCAGATGACTCAAGTTTGTGTCCAGTTGACATAAGACTAGCTAGCACAAGTAGACATCCACTAGAGACAGCAGGAGTTCACTTAACTACCTAATATATGCTGCTTGATTTTTCAGCTCATGTGCAAAGTGACTTGCCATCCAATTTTGTGCAGGACTGTCTGACTGTCGGTACCTCAAGTCCTCAGCTCCCATCAACCACCGCAGTTAGTGACTGCTCATTAAAATAAACCAAGATAATCTAACTTTAAGCAATGCCATTTCCTGGTTAATGCTCATAACTCCTAAAAATTCATAAAACGGGAAACTCAACTCCTAAGAACAGGAAAGCCTTATTTGATGCAGTGTTTCAAAGTTTCATTTCACAGTCTCTTGGTCCCATGGCTGTGGGCTTGTCATGGCAGGGAATGCCTATTGGAGCAAAGATGCTAACTTCATGATTGGCTGGGAAGTGAGAGAGAAGACGGACCTTGATTCCTTCTGTCTCCATCGGGGCATGTTCCAGTGGCTTAAGACATCGCACCAGACCCCACACTAAAGTCTTGACCACCTCATCACAGTACCAGCCATGCCTTCACTCAGCCGTCATGGACTCTAGCCATCTGGAACTGTAAGCCCGATTAAACACTTCCTTTTATAAGTTGCCTTGGTCAAGGTGTTTCATCACAGCAACAGAAAGTAACTTTCAGTCTTTAGGGTCAAACATTTGGGATCCACACCACAACAGTGAAGCAAACAGATGTTCCTGCTTAGGATGGACTTCCTGCTCTTGGTTTCTTCCTGTCATGAAGAAAAGGGCATGAGGACTCCAGACAGCTAGCCAGTGACAGAAGAACACTGGGGGCCAGAAGGACTGGTGTCAGCTGAACTCTTCTGCGTACAGTGTGCTTCTGACAACTTATGCAACACCCCAAACTTGAGAACCACAAAGGGCTTCTTCTATGGCAGAGTCAAGGCAGAGTGTTCTGAGTGCTCTCCAGGGCCTGACTCACCCTAATCATCCTTTCCTGCTCTTAGACATCATCTGATCTTCCAGTGTGCACTCCATGCCAGCCACACTAGCCTTCTTGCTGTTCTCCAAACACACAGGGTTCTTCTACTGCAGGGCCTTCATGATGGCTCTGTATTACCCAGGACACTCTTCATCACTCAGCCTTAACTTAACCCCTGTGGTGGTTTGAGGAAGAATGGCCCCCATGGGCTAATAAATTTGAATGCTTAGTCACCAGGGAGTGGCACTATTTGAAAAGATTAGGAGGTGTGGCCTTGTTGGAGGAAGTGTGTCACTGGGGGTGGGTTTTGAGGTTTCAGAAGCCCAAGCCAGGCCCTCCTTCTTCCTGCTGCCTGCAGATCCAGATATAGAACTCACAGCTCCTTCTCCAGAGCCATGTCTGCCTACATGTTGCCATTCTCCCCACCATGCTGATAATAGACTGAACCTCTGATTATAAGCAAGCCCCAGTTAAATGCTTTCTTTTATAAGAGTTGCTTTGGCCATGGTGTCTCTTCACAGTAATAGAACAGTGACTAAGATGACTCCCTAGGCTATGGCATGTATGCATGCACACAGACTAAATTACAAAGGGAGACAAACATAACAGTGACCATCTCCCTTCCCGGAGCCCTTGCCCTCATCAGTCTCTCAACAGTCCCATCCTTTACCGTGCTTTCTTTCCCTCTGTGATGCTCATGGCCAGTAGACCCGTGCTTTTATATTGCTGGTGAAAGTTTTCCACCATATCCCACTAAAAAGAAGCCAGACCTCAGGAAATGTGTCTATAACCTTGGTGACTCAAACAGAGCCAAATACTCTGAGCAATAATTACCTAATGAATGGATGGATGGAAGAGTGAGTGAGTAGGTGAGTGAAATTGTATATTCATGGTGCTTTGGAAAAGGTACAGATACCAGTATAAATAAGCTTTATAAATAAGTGGCAGATGTGAAAAATTATTTATAACATGCAAAAAGCCATCTAATATTTTTAAACCCTAGAGATCAATAAACAAAAGATTATGACACAATAGCAAAAAAAAAAAAAATAGGTGAAGGATATTAACAAGAAGTTTAGAGTCTTGGAGGGAATGAGTGGCCAGTGACTTGGGGCAAGGATGTTGACTCTTGGGTCTAATTTATTTCTAAATGATAAAATGGCTCCTTGTACCTTATGTTAGAAAAATAAAATGTATCAAGATAACTGTTTGAAGTAGTTGGTGTCATAAAAAGTGCTAAACTAGGGACTGGAGAGAAAGCTCAATAATTAAAGGCACTTACTACTCTTGTGGAGGACCAGAGCTCAGTTCCCAGCACCCATGTTGAGGCAGCTCACAACTTCCTGAAACTCAAGCTGGGAACTGCACTCATGTGCACTTGCACATACATATAAGTATAAAGAAAATAAATTTTGGCACGAAAGGAGGGAGTGCTAAACTCGTGAGAACAACTAACATTGATGGCAATCAGAGAAATACAAATTGAAACAAAAAGACCACTTTTCACCTATCCTACTGATGGAAAACTTAGTCTGGAGACAGCGAATGTTAAGGCTGTAGGGAAATGTGTCTCTTACACCATACTGGTGTGGCTCAGTGCAAAATTCTCCTTTTGAGAGCAGTGAGGTAGTGCCTAGTATAAATGGGAATGTGCTTGTCCATGCTCACACAGTGCCGCTTTTGAGTATAGAACCCCAGGCAACACTTCCCAAACTTCCTTGACCCCAAGAACTCCTGGAGTGATGACACCATGCATCCATACCAGCTGTGGTTTGGACATTCATGTCCTGTGGGTTCTTGCGTGTGAAGCCTGTTCCCATTAGCAATATTGAAATGTAGTGAGATTTGTAAGAGGTGAGGCAGGGAGAGGAGTGGGTAACTGGGCTATTGGGTTCACCACTTTTCCAAGAGAGTAATGGCTGTCTAGGGACTGTATCATGTAACCATCCTGAAACATGATGTGGATACAGGATGTTGGAGTGGTTATATTCTAAAGAGACACTTGTGCTGTTAGACCGTTGAAGCTATCGAAATGTGTGGACAGACTATCAAAACAATGGTTTCCAGGGAATTGGACTTTCCCCAGGGACCTCACACTGGGAGAAGAAGACTGGAGCCTGTGGCAGCCAGAAGGGGAACTTATCTGTCAGAAAGAGATTTCACATAGCTCTGGAAAATGAGCAAACAAACCACCTTTAAGGAGAGACTAGAGCAGAGACAACCATGGATTAAGATAGGCAGGGTCCTTCCTTAATTGGGACAGGTCAGTTATGTGTACCTCTGGCCCTCTACTTAAACCTACCTTAAACGATGAATTGGGAATCCCTGGACCTCTTTATTTCTTCCTCTTCCCATCTATGTAAGCACCAGAATGTGTACACAGTAATGTTTACAGCAGAACTAGTCATAACAACTGGAAACTGGAAAAGTTGGATGGCTGTCCATAGGAGAATGGACAGACACTGTACATCAGTGGGTCCGGAGACTAGGGTCACTGTAGTCTAGTGCAATGAAAATGAATGGACTCGGAGTATGCACAGAATTCAATAGCAACATTATGTTGCGTATAAGGAAACAGATACAAAATACTTCACAGGTAGAATTCAAAAATAGAGTAGAGCTGAGTTTTGGGTGTGCATACTCTATTCGTGTACATTTCCCTTCAGTTAAGAGCCAAAATACATGTGTCATGCACTCTTTTTAAATGGACACATATGACCTGTAAAATAGGAAGATACACTTGAATTATCTACTCCATACCTGTCGGACTCTTCATGTAAGTACGCAAAAACTGGGAGAAGTATGTCAAAGCCTGGCATAGCCATGAGTGAGGGCTGAAGTCACCTTAAGCTACATGCTTGGTGTTTTAGTTATTTAAAGAACAGAAAGGAAAGAGAAAAGGCTGGAAGCAAAATTAATTGAAAACTGTGTTGTCAATTCTGATGAAGACAATATGTCTGTAGCACTAAACTATTTACTGTTGTCTATTTTTAGAACTCAAAAAATTCTCTATAAGAAAAAAGTATCCCAAAGGGCAGAGATTTTTAAAAGTAAATAACTGTGTATTTTGAGAATATATATGTTTGGGAGATGAATCCCAAAGAGATGATGTCATTTTTTCGGAGTCATTTTAATAAAAGTAAGACTTCTTTGAAATCGCGTAACCAACGAGTTTGAAGAACAAAGTGAAGCAGACATGTTGGTAATGTCCTCACTCCAACAGCCGGCTGTAGGCAGAGGCCACAAGAACCTTTCGTGGTGCCCTCTTCTACTGTTAGTAACGAAAAAGAAAATCTTATTTGCTTACGGGGGCATGAACGGTGGCATCCACCCACCATCTGGCTAGGAGAGGTGCAGAAATAGAGACATGTCTAAATGGGTCTGAGCATCTGGGAAGTTTAATCTCATCGGCAGAAGGCAAATAATACCTTACAAACAAGGCCTGGAGGCTCATGAACTGTCTGGGACTCCCCGAAGTGGACTTTGGGAAAAGCCTGAGCTGGCCTTGGGCTCAGCCAGTCAGATGCTCCCATTGACACAATCAACTTCCTGGACCCTGCCTGGAGATAAAGCCATCCTTGAGGAAGGATGCCAACAACAGGAAATCTTAAAATACAAAGGAAACCTACTGTTATTTTCCCTTGACATTGATGCTCTTAACATGAGCCACCAGAAGAGAAGTCTCTCCTTAGAGAAGAGTTTTCCTGAATAAGGGGCGTCAGAACTGCACCTGTGGGCCGCCTCATCACCTGAGAAATGTTTCTGAGGTTCCCAGGCATCTACCTGACCATGTCCTAACCCTGTCCCCTCCACAGCTGGATTTCAGGATCATTGGTCTCCCTGAGCCTCACATACCTAGACAGGAGCTTTTCACGCCAGGAGTGTGGTTCTTTTCCTGGGTCTATGCTTAGATGTGGAAATGAATTGGTTGTTGTTTACTCTGCCTGCTCAGCCTGGATGGAGGGTGAGTCGGAAATGAACAGGCTGACTCATCAGCGGACGGATACTTCTGTGCTGGAATCCTTGGGACGTTCATGCTGAAGCAAATATCTCCATAGTGCCGCTGGAGTTGTTAGCGTCAAAGCCTGGGCTCTAGCTAAGAAAGAACATTTATTCAGTGGGACCCATATGGGAAGAGGCAAGCAATGATGTCCAGTAACCGCCTCAAGTCTGCCTTCAGGGTTCTGACATGAGGCGTAGGCATAAAGCTGGGAGTGGTAAGACTTGAACATAACTAAGCAGTTCCGGACAAGATGCCGCCCTGCAAGTTTTTGAAACATCTTGTCTAGGCTCCAGTTTCTTCTGCAAGGTAATCTGACAGGTTGTCAGAACTGTGTGAAATCTTTTCCTAGGAGATAAATTCTTCCTCTGGCTGGCACCAGGCATCAGCCTATCCCTTCTTCCTGCCTGAGGTTCCTGGGGGAGGTTTTAATTTATTGGGGATTATATTTGTTTGCTTTCTGTTGCTGCGATAAAACACTCTAACTAAAAACAACTTGGGGAGGAGAGGGTTTATTTGGCTTCCATGCCTCAGTCACGCTCCATTGCCAAGGGAAGTCCAGGCAAGAGCTCCCAGGTGTGTTCCTTAGCTACCTTTATCCTTGTCTCAGCTTCTCTCCTCCAAATGCTGGAAGAGAATGTGAACAAGTGGGGAGAGAGAAACAGGCAAAGAACAGGAGAGCCCGGAGGATGGGAGAATGAAGTACCTGGTGCTTCTCCTCAGTTGTTACTGTGTTTTTGAATTCCGAATTGCGACCTCATTTCCCAGGGAATCTGTCTGTGTGGCTTTTCCATGATTCCCCAATGGAGTTCTCAACATTTCTAAGGCCAAAAGACCAGGCTGGTGCTTTCTTTAGTGAGGTGTGTTACTCTTGATTCTCCACCTTGAGGAATTCTTCTAGACTTTCCATATCTCCCCGGTAAACAAGTCTGGAAGACTGGTGTGAAGGGTTGTAAAGACAAGAAAGGCTAAGCCACAAGCATACCCCAGTGACATCACTCCACACTGGACCCGTCTCCTGTGCTATGGCTTGTTTCCAAACCTGGTGTCCTTGGTCACTTGATTTTTCTAAGGTTTTCCCTTTGCGGAATATGGTCTTTAAAAGACCAGACTTTGACCTCTAATCCATCCACAGATTGCCTTTGTTGGTCTCCACATTCTTTCTGGATTCAATACTCCCGAGTTGGAAGTAAAGGCACTACTACGTAGTGAACACGTGCAGGAGGACATCCCAAGGCCCCCTGGATCAAGCAAGCTACTATTGCTGTAACGCTCACCTGTTCATTTTGTTGTTTTGCCAGAGAAGAGGTTCTAATTGCATTTTCTTCAAGCCAGAAGGGCAGAAAGTCAAATAAGCTGGTACGTGGCAAAGCCATTCGGGCGGTGAAGCCTTTTGGCGCAATATCCTACTTGTTGGCTGTGTTGCTCTTCCTAGAGCCTAACTGATAATGATGATTGCTGCCATGGTCAGATAGGAATAATTTAGCCAATGCCTCAAGGCCAGAAAGTTTCTGTGACCCCAAAGCAAGAGACTGTCTTTTTTTTTTTTTTTTTCATTCCCCAAAATAGCAAGGCATCCTAATGAGAGAATGATGTTTAATTTTTTTTTTTCCCCTGAAGCTAATCCAAAATCATTCCCTTGGAATTTTCAGCCAGATGCTTCTTTCAATTTTAAGGTTTGATTTCAAAATCAGGGCAGAATATCTCTTTTATGAGATCGGTTGTCCAGGTACTCAGCTGTTACTGTTGATCCACAACGGCATCGAGAGAGCAAAAGAAACAGACTCGCCATGTCAAAGCTTGCAGTATAGAAACGCAATCAACAAAGAACCAAACAAATATTTAATTAGGTATTCACTGTTCATGCAAAGTAAAGAACAAAGATATGAAAAGGTGTTAGCTTAGCGTATGATGGCAGGAAAGAGAGGATTCCCCAAGCCAAGAGCTCTCTCAGCAAAAGAACCTGCAGGCGTAGAGGACTGGACTCTTTAACTCAGGGTTAAAGAATGAAAAGCCTGTGTGTGAGCCTCCGGGGCCTGGCCTCGCCCAAGCTTCCCTGGTTGATATCCCCCTGCTCTGCATACCACTGGAGGTCTCTTTGCAGAAGGGGTGGTGTTTGGGTAGAAAGGAATGTAGGAGAGCCAGCTCTACACCTCAGCAAGCCTGGTGTCAAGATGCCCCAGTGGGCTTTGGGCTTTTACACAAGATGTTAATTTGGATATTGACAGCCCTATGTCACTACTAGTGCTTTTGAGTCCTTCTCTGTATCCTAACTCCCTCTCATTGTTTTAGAGTCTTCCAGAAAGTCCTGTGAAATTCTCAGCCAGATTGAAGGTATTCACCAGAGAAATGGGCAGGACTTATTTTGGAAGGGATAGTAAGATTTTTCTGAAGCTAGACCAAGAGTTTTATGTCCTTCCCAAAACCAAAGTAGTACCCTCCTGCTGAGGACAAGTGGTCAGGGGCCCTGTTATGCATAACTACCATCCTAGCCAAGCAATTACCATCTTGGAATCAACTTCACCATCTTGCAGAGGATTATCCTAGCTGGGCTTGGGTTTGCATTTTCTCATGGGGTAGGGGGGAGCTAGGACCCTCACCTGGGTATCAGCCCCTTCCTAACAACTATTGTATGTAATGTTGCCTTAAGTGCATGTGGTCTCAGGGAGAAGCCAGGGAAGACTGGGCAGTGGGCTCCGTCTATGGCTATGAGAAAGCCCTCATCCCTGCTTGGTAGACTCTCAGATGGAGACTTTTGAGGGGAGAGCACTCATACTCCTGTAGGTAAACTCTCACCTATGTTCTGTAAGTAAGCCCAAGAAACTCATTGGTTCTCCAGAGTGAACTTCACTGGAACTGGGCCTTGGTTTATCATTAGGACCCTGGGAAAAGGGGTAGATATTGTTTGTCTCCCCCGGGAAGGGATTTTAGCAACTGGGTCACAAGGGTGATCTACTCAGCGGCATGGCATACTGACAGGCCAGAGAGTGAGGATGACCTTGAAGGTGCTTCGGAAGAGTTCAGTGATCAGGGGATCCCGTGTCAGACACGACTTTGCTGGGTATGGAGGCTTCACCCTGCATTAAAGAGGTCGGAGGAGCTGTAAGGCGTGTGGTTTCTCCAGTGTAGCAAGCACATTGCTGGCTTTAGCTGCCTTTCTTCCCTTCTGTTTTCAAAGATCCTAGGTGCCATCTGTCACCTGACATTAGAGCCACTCCTGCTGGCTTCTGTAAGAATTGGGAATGACAAGGACTTTTAGACAAGGTTTGAGAACTGGGTTAGCTATCTATCACTATAGGAAAATCTCTGAGAAAACTAATCTGTAAAGACAAAGACTCTGCTTTGCCTGGTGGTTTTGGAGGTTCTGGTCCATGCTTAGCTGACCCTGTCGCTTTGGGCCCGTGACAAGGGCACATATGGAGGGTGGGGAGAAACAACTCACCTCATAGACAGGGAGCCAAACAAAAAAGAGAACAGGCTTAGAAACCTCATCAAAGGCACAATCCCAGCGTCCTCATGACCCCGTCTAGGTCTCAATAGCACCACTCTGGGGACCAAGCTTTCAAAGCATGGGTCTTGGAGGTTCCAAGCTGTAGTGGGAACTTTGAGACATTTTCAAAATCTAATCTCTAAAAACATATCTAATCCTTTATAAGTATTTTTTTAACAGATTTTCAAAAAAAAAAGCATGGTTTTTATAGCAAGATTGAATGAGTTTTGTAGAAATCTGGCCTCTGAGTACCCTGACCATTCCCACAGAACAGCCGTGAAGACATGCAAGAGACTCTTGGGCTTGTTGATACCCCCAGGGAAGCAGCAGCTGAGGAGGGTCATTAGGCCCCACCTAGGTCCTGGCTATGCCTTCCACCACACCTCCGGCCCAGCTGTGTGCAATTCTGCCCCAGCTGCCTGTGCTCCTGTGATCTCCGGTAGCAGAACACATCAAGGGAGAAGGCTAACTGAAGCGTGGGCACCATCTGTGCAGCTACAGAGAAGTCATCACCCAAGGTGAGGGGAGATTTCCAAGGACATGGCTGCTCTAGAGTCAGCCATGTTCCTGTGAGTACCCTGCCACCCATGCTCTGTAAGGAAGCCCAAATAGACTCACTGGCTCACCAAGTGGACGGTGGTGGCATTTTCCCTTTGGTCTGTCATTGGTGCCCTATCTGGAATAGGTGTTTGTCTGCATCTCCCCAGGAAAATGTCATGCAAGCTGAAGTACACAGAGTTCCCACATAGCTCCATACCACTGCACACATCATCTCCCTACTATGTGCACACACAATCTTTCTATCACTGCACACACAATCTCCTCACCACCTGAACGAATCTCCCTAACACACACACACACACACACACACACACACACACACACACACACAGTCTCCCCACCACATGGACACATGATCTTTCCACCACTGCACATCACCCACAAAACAGTGTGCCCTCACCTCCTTTAAAGAAACCATTGCTTGAAGAAAGAAATGTTAAACTTTGGTTTGCTTACCCCAGGATGTCTGTTTTCCCTTTCTGAAAAGCCACACCTCCACCATTTTCCTCTAGTAAAATATTCTACCTCAGATTATTTTTAACAGGCTAGAGGTGACAACAGTCTTTTCTGTAGTGTCTGAGACACTCTTAAGATACCAATGCAGATAAAACCTTCTGGTTTGAATAGTGTTTACCACTTAGGAGAGTTCTTAGGGTCAAACTAGATGCTGACATTCTGCACGCATTTGAAAGCTACGGTTTTTGCAGGGATTGCTCTGTTATTTAATCTTCCCCCCTCCCCCGAGACATGTCTTAGAAGACTGGTCCTGAATAGCACCCGAATCTCAACTTTCTCGCACGCTGGGGAGGAAGCCCTCTCTGGAGACAGTGCGTTATTCTTAAAACGAAATTCTCTCTGACTTGGGTGACACACAAATGGGCTACAAACAAAGGCACTGGCTGGGGCCAGGGTTTCTAGACTGCACTGCTTCTTAAAGTAAAGCGAGCTCGCAAAGGCTGAACCTGCATCTCTGGGGGATATCAGATACTTAAAACACCGTACAGTCTTGTGTCTGCACAGCCAAAAGTCAAGCAGTAAATTGGGGAATTATCCCAGGGTGCCCTTCCCTCCCCATATATGCAGTTTGGCTTTAATTATCTGAATCTTTCAATGGAAAGCACCCTTCCCTCCTATTGGTAACAATTGCTTTATTTTTCTACCTTATTCCATACACATCTGTACATATAAAATACCACCCTGCACCTAGGTGCAAATGAGGCAAGCATTTGAAAATCAGTCAGTCTAGAGTCACAGTTTTTTGTTTTTTGTTTTCCCCATGACAATCCTCATATACAACTCCACAGGCAGAAATACAGTTTACCTGGGAGGTCGGAGTTTCACCCAGGTAGGGATATCGTGTCTCATCATCCCCCCGTCCTGAAGGGCAGGGATATTGGCAGAGGCCCGGGATCTGACAGCAGCTGTCATCCAACAGCCAGGAAGGCAATTCACCTGTGGCCCGCTTGCTCTTATCACACGGTGTGTTGGCAGGCCTGAGGATGGGGAAGGAGGGAGGGGATGTCCCATGCCAGCTGAGGAAAAAATGGCAACTTTCCTGCACCGTCCAGCAGGGCTGAGATGCCACTGTCAGCACCAAGGAGCACCAAGAGTCTTCCAAGCCAAGGACACAAGGTTCCTGGAGCCTTCTGATAGCCCCAATGTTGAGTGAACATACCATGTGGCTTATGTTGACCCAAGGGTGTAGAGGACTCACCCTTCCTTTCATGCCTCCATTGGCATAGGGGAAACCTTGTGGCCACTGGCACGTGACCCAAGCCACTCCTCTTTTCGTTGTTCTTCTTACTGAGCTATGAAAGGACCATGTGGATGCCTTTTAAAATGGTGTACACTCTGAGATGGGCTTCCTCTCAGGGGGGAGGACCGCAGTGAGGAAAAGGAACACTCATGCAAGACACATTACTGCTCATTTCCAGAATGCTAATCCATATGCCAGTTTTCTGAAAATGACAGAGATCAGGGTATTCTAAAAACACCTCGCA
Source organism: Cricetomys ansorgei (assembly GCA_026225945.1). NCBI lineage: Eukaryota > Metazoa > Chordata > Mammalia > Rodentia > Nesomyidae > Cricetomys > Cricetomys ansorgei. The sequence continues at coordinate 8,003,644 of JAMJFZ010000191.1, read as the reverse complement.
CAACGGAAGGGGGGAAGTTGTAGTTGTTCAGATCCCAAGAGATGCTATTCTTTTTTGCCTTGAACTTCTGATCATTTTTCCTCTACCTCCCAAGGCCTTGGATTGCAAATGTACTCTAGGATAGCCCAATATAGCTGCTTCTTAACTGATGCTGAAAAGTAAACGTCGGGATTCATGCCTGTCACCTGCTAGGAAAGCAAGCTACCGACTGAATTGACATTCCCAGCCTGAGACTAAATAAAAGATCCTTATTCCCCTTGATACAAGCAGGAGAGCTTGTTGATTCCCGCAGGTGCAGAGTGAGTGTGTGTGGGTGAGTCCTGTTCAGAAGTCATCTCCTCGAGCTACAGAGGTAGCCCAGTGACAGAGAACTTGTCTCGTATGCACAAGAGCTCAAACTCCACCCCCTGCACTGTAAAGAAAATGGCAAGTCAGTTCCTTCTTAAGCCAGCTAGTCGTGCAAACAAGATAGCTTGTGTCTGGCAAGGGGGTGGGGAATCTATGCAGCCAAACAGTCAAGAGATGTCAAGAGACTCATTTCATCACAGCTCTGAAGGTTGAGATGCCTGTCTGCAGCACTTTAAGATGAGAAACTCAGATGTAAGCTCCTTTATGAAGTTCTAGAAATTATCAGCGATTGTCATGGCTAGCAGGATGAAAAATAATAATAAAAAGATCATTTTATGAAGTTGAAGTTTTCATTTTCTGGTTATAAATCGATTCGTTTATGCCAGTGTATCTTAAAAGGAAAGTTTAGTCACAGTAGACTTTTAAAAGGTGATTTATTATTGCTTTAGATCCAAAGCATCAGAAGACAGCCAAAGATAAAAGACAGACTGAATCTGTGTTTGACCTGACATCGTTCACTGTCGGTATCAGTCTCCAGTCACTACCTCTCTTCCTTCAGCGACGTGTTAGGGAGCCCCCAAGTACCCCCTGCTTAAACCCTCACCTCAGTTACCTACCTGCCATCTAGCCTCTGTCATTTTTCTTCCCGAGTCTTCCAGGCTGCGTCCAAGATCAGCCACTGTGCTTTTGTCCAGTCGTCTTTCCTTGGCCCTTGAATTTCCCATCTCCACTTCCACATAGGACCTGGGCTTTTAAAGTCTTCCACAGTGTCCCTCGTTCTCCTCTCCATCTTCTTGTTCTCCCCCTGACCCCCCCCTTCTCGTCCAGATTCACAGATTCAGGGTTTTGCTTAGCAACTCATTCTTCTTAGCCCTTCTTTGGCCTTGGATATTATGAGAGCCTAGGTCTCTAGAGGAACAGAATCGATACAGTGACTATATGTGACAAGGGGTAATTGTTACGCTGGCTTACACGATATTGTTGGGGTATTCCAACAGTGGCTGTCTTCACGCTGGAAATGCTGAGAACCTAGTAGCTATGCAGTACCTGGGGCAGAGTATCTCAGCAGCCCCAATCTGGTGCTGAAAGCCCAGAAGATTCCAAGAGAGTCATTAGTCTTTAGTCCATGTTGGGCTTCAGACTCAGCTAAGAATCTGGGTCCTGATGTCAATCAGAGAATGTAGCAGCAGCAGCAGCAGCAGCAGCAGCAGCAGCAGCAGCAATAGAGTGGATGAACTATCCTGCACTGTCTGAAGGCAAGCAAGAAGCAAAGCCCCCACCACTCCAAGCTCCTTTTTTATTGAGGGTTCTACCCCCATTTAGAGTGGATCTTCCCACTCCAAATATACCTGGTAGGGAAGATCCATCGCAGGCGTGCCCAGCAGCTTATCTCTTAGTTGGTTTCAGACCCAGTCAAGTTGACAACCAAGAATAACCATTACAGATACTTTTTCTTAAAACCGCAATACAAGGTTGTTGTGCATTCTTGGTCCTTTCTCTTAATCTCGTGTCTCCCTGAACTTTCTCTGCCACATCTCTTGCTTACAATGCCTCCAAATGTCAACATTTCATATTATCGCTTCCCTCCTCCTTTTCTGCCCAAGATGCTCATTTAACTAAAACATCGCTTCCATAATAAATCCTCCACGTGCCCTTGGCAACTCAGCTCAGTTCAACACAGACTTGGTCTCATCCCCACTGTCCGGCTGCCTACAAGATTTGTCCTGGTGATGCTGTGGGCTAAAAATGCCTAAACTTGACATCTTTCTCCCCAAACTAACTTCTCTTCCCCTTGGTGTCCACCTGGTACACTTCCTGTCTTTGAAGCTACAACCACTGACTTCAAGTTCCTCTTCTCCAGAGCTGATACCCAAGCTGTTGTGCCTCTTGCTTTAATAATGCCCATTAGCATTGTCCAGGCTGTGGGTACATGGAGTATCTGATAGCCAACATCGGAACCCTAACGCTGAGTTGTGGGTTTCTGGAAGCTTATATTGTCTGTGCATATTCCTACCTATCATCCTTATAACAACCCTGTGTCAAGTAGAGAACAGAGGAGCAGGTTAATCGAGTACTGATGACAAAGCTAAAGTCTAGGATGGCCCACTGGTTGTCCAAAACTTCAGGGATGGTGACTGGGGCAAGCAGATCCCACACCCAAAGTCCCAAGCTCTGGGCTATCTTGATACTTTCTTCAAATAAACAATAAACATATAGTTGAGTTGGTGAAATCTCTCCATGGCTTTTCTCACCATGTGCGAAATGGATGCTAGTTTCTTTTCTTTAAAAAATAGTCATATTTATCTTGTGTCGGGAGGCACATGCGTAATACCATACTGCGTATGTGGAGGTCAGAGGACAACTTCTAAGAGCTACTTCTGTCCTTCCACCACGTGGGGACTAGAGATGAAACTCAGGTCATCAGCTTGGCTGCAATGCCTGCGAGCACTGTTACCTTCTGAGCCATCTCAATAGCCTGATAGCCTGGCTTCCTTAGTGTGTCGTCATTCAAGGTAGAATTCCTTTGCTCTAGTTGCAAGCTGTTTATCCTGGTATCTTTCCTGGAAAGGTAAACTGATTCTCTCATGTATGATGTCTGAACATGGTACTTCAGTGAAACTATCCATGCAGCTGATCTGGCTTCAGCCCGTTTCATAATCTAAGCTACTCAAAGAAGGCATCGTGGCCTCCTACACATGTGAGAAAGCAGCTCAGCCTGGTGGTGCACAGGAGCACTCAGGAGGCAGAGGCAGGGGGATCACTGCAAGCTCCAGGCAGGTCTGGTCTACACAGAGAGACTCTGCTTCAAAATATTAAAGAAAGAAACAACAGAGAGCAAAAGAGAGAAGGAAGACACTCACATACATACAGAGAGACAGAGAAAGAGAGGGACAGACAGAGAGATAGACAGAGACAGAGGCAGGCAGAGACACACAGAGAGGATATTTCTAATTAAAAAGGAAATGCTCCAAAATCAAAAATTATTTGAACGTTAATGTGACACCACAGGGGGGAAATTCCATACTATAAAACTTGACTTCATTCACAAAATTATTTAAATTATTATATAGAACTACCATTGGGGACTGGAGAGATGGCTCAGTGGTTAAGAACACTTGCTGGTCTTGCATAGGATCATGGTTCCATTCCCAGCACCCACATGGTGGCTCATAACTACCTGTCACTCCATTCCCAGGGGATCCAATACTCTATTCTTGTCTCCTCCTTGCATGTATGTGGTATGCATAAGTACATGCAGGTAAAACACTCATGTACATAAAAATAAATCTTTTTTTAAAAAAGAACTAGCATTGGGCTATGTGTCTAAGGTTTATATGACACACAGATGGACTCCACATTTGGATTTGGGTCCTACCCCTAAGACAACTTGTGATATATTTTCAAGAAATCTGAGCAAGACTAAAAACCAAACAAACAAGTCCCGCAATCTGAAACATTTCTGTTCCTAGGAACGTTGGTAACGGATACTAAACTGGATTTGTAAGAGAATAGGAAACTGCCATCGTGTATTTGCTCAGATGTAGAGAAGTAAACTTGAAGGGAAGAGAACTGGGCAGTAGAAGTGCATACAGAGCAAACAGGGAAATGGGGGGAAGAGAAAGCCGTTGAAATTGCTGACACCCCCCCTCCCCCAGTACACACCCGTCTGTAGTTAGTCAAACCCTTTCCTTGAGAAAATGACCCGTAGACTTCTCATGGTTGGCTTTGGATGACCTGGATTTCCATGTGCCTGTTCAGAGTCATGGATGGCTGTGTGGGAGCTGGGAGAGCCGAGATAATGAGAGATGTCTATCTGTCTTCCCATGTGAGGGGTCTGCTCTGTCAGAGCTCATGACTGTCAGCACTTTCCAGCAAGCTCTGCTCACATTGTTCTGACCTGTGCTCCAGCAGACAGTGTACTGACCCCTAACTACCATGGGTCATATGTCCTTTCCCAGCACCATTAGGGATCACTCTGGGTTGTGCATTGACCCAGCACAGAGGCCAGTGGGCAGTGCTGTCCCTACAGGAGTGGGATAGTACAGCAGTCCCAGAAGAAAGTAAAATCTGTAATAGAGGGCACCTCCCAATAGGGGTTGGCTTTGGCACAGAGTCTCGGGAGATTGAGCTCACGCAAGGGTGCTACTGGTTGCAACAGCCGTGCTGGTAGTTGTCCAGCAGCTGTTCTGGCTTCATCCCTGTAGACCCCACTGCCAACCACCTTCTGCCTTCACCTCCAGCTCACCTGCTCTGGTTTCTAGAGCCCTCCCCGCTTACTTGCTGTCCAATGGGAGGCAGTATAAATAGGACACCTATAGACTTCACAAAAGGAGCCAAATGACCTTTATACTCCAACTTTGCCATCTGCAAAATGATTAATGCCTCACCAAAAGCCCCCTAAAATTACTGGTAAGTGTGCTGCTGCTAATACAGGTGTTACCGTCTTTCACCCTGATGGTCTGTCCAGTTCCTATTGCCCTTGTCTTTTCTTATCTGTCCCTTGACAAATCTTTTCCAATACAAGCAAACGATGCTGTAAACGTGGGATTACACCAAATAGAAAGATGCCGAAACCACTGAACAGCCTCGCTTTGAGTTTATAAATACCAACCCAAAGCAAAATGACATTTGTGTTCAAAATTCCAGGATATTACAGAAGTCATTGAAAATTGGTTAGAAATGGGCCGCACTAATTACAGTTCAAATCTCCTCTGTGGGGTGCAGAAAGTGAAATGTGTTCCACATATCTAAGTATAAAGGCCAGGATTTACAAACACGGAGTATAGAGTTGCTTTGTGGGGTAGTTCCAAGTCCAGCAGGAATGGTTTGGGGCTAGCTCAATGCCTCCTACTCCTAAACTCCTCTGTCCAGCGGACTAGTGACACCTAAAGGATCGTCATCAGTGAAGTAAAGTGAATGTCTCAAACTAAAATGAGAAATTCTGTTAACGTCTTGCTGATTTAATGCCAGGCCATTTCCCACTAATAACATATTTGAAGAGAATGAGTTATAGTGTATACCTCTGTCTATAACAGAATTGTTCAACATACACATACACACACACACACACACACACACACACACACACACAACATCTAAAGAAGAAAGAGAAACAAACAGGGAGGGAGGAAAGACAGAGGCAGCCTGAATCTGCATCTGGCCTCTATAAATTACGTGGAAGAAGGAAACTTGCTCTTTGCCTGCTTGCTGTCACTAGAAAGTCCATTCCTTCATTGACATTGGAGCCTACTTCTTTAGGATTTAGGCATATACTGAAGAGCAGCTGAGACAGTCAACCTCATAGACTGAGCAACTACTGGGTACTTAAATGTTCCGTTGGTAGACAGCCATTGTTACAGGCTGGACCACAGCCTATAAGCCACTCTAATAAATCTCCTTTCTAGATAGAAAGAAAGAAAGAAAGAAAGAAAGAAAGAAAGAAAGAAAGAAAGAAAGAAAGAAAGAAAGAAAGAAGGAAGGAAGGAAGGAAGGAAGGAAGGAAGGAAGGAAGGAAGGAAGGAAGGAAGGAAGGAAGGAAGAAAGAAAGAAAGAAAGAAAGAAAGAAAGAAGGAAGGAAGAATCTATAAGTTCTGTTCCTCTAGAGAACCCTAATGTACTACTCTAATAATAATAATAATAATAATAATAATAATAATAATAATAATAACAACAACAATAAAATACCTAGGGTTCCTTCAATACTGTGTCACATGCTAATTGAAGATCTTTGCCTTTAAAACCCACGGTAGATCTCTGCGGAGATCCAGTTGCTCCCCTCCTTCATTGGTGGGGGAGGAAATTGAATACTGGAACCTTTAAACTAGTAGCCCAGGGCTCCCAATCTGTAGATGAGGGAATCAAGGATTTGAACCTAGGAGCCTGGAAGCCAGGTTCCACTCTTGACACATGCTGGCTCCCCTGTAGCTTGCCTGAGGCCAAGGGAGGGTTTCCCTTCTCTCAGGTCACTGACAAAGCCTGAAGTAGATTTTCGCCCCTGTAGCCTCTTCCTGCAGAGCACCACCCACTTCCCTTCCCACTCTGAAGACTAAAGAGGCTTTCATGAGAGCATACAGCAAGAGCTAGCCAGAGAAGGCTGACTCTCCTCCACCTTCCCTCTGCTCTCTCCCTAGAGCCACCACAGGAAAGTACAACAGGATGCCAAGGCTCCATGTCCAGAGCCAGGCTCCCCCCCCATCTGTGTCACGTGAGGACTTGAGCGCCGTGGGTTTACAATTGGCACTTCTCTTCAGATCCATTTGAACATTCCTAAATACGGGAACTGCTGAATGGTAAGGGGGCTGGTCAGACAACAAAGACACCTGGCTGGGCACACGGAGGGAGGTTGGATGAGGTTCCTGGCATCAGAGCTATGTCTTGAAGGACATGGAGGATTGCAGTGGGCAGAAGGACAGACATGCTGTGCTCTGGGGAGGTATGGAGCCCTCAGGAAACTGGACGACAGTTCCTTTAGCTGCAGCTTGAAGGATGCAGGTCACCTCCAGCTGCACTGGACTAGTTTGGGAAGCAGGAAGGCCTGGGCACGGGGAGGAGGGGCTGTCGGCTTCCGGTTCCCCCCTCCTCCCCTTCCTGTGAGTCTGAGAATCAGCTCCTCCTTCAAAGTGGATGGAGGGACTTTCCTAGCCTCCTATCTGGACAGCAGCTAGACTGCCTGGAGCCTTCAACAATGACTTTCAATTGAGAGCCAGAACTCAGGCTTGGGGGCTGCATTTTCTATAGTGGAGGAAGAGAGCATATTGTTATCTATTTGTGGAAGGACTCCATGCAGAACATAATGCTTCTAATTATAACCAGCTCCAGCAGGCTGCTTTATTTTGTTATTGATACAATACTTCGTTCAGGATTCACATATACAGCCCTCTAAAATCTGAATTATTCAGCTGGACTCTTCGTTGGGGGTGAGAATAATTGACAAGCCTGTAGCAAATAGAAATATGGCAATAAGGCAAAATGAATACAAACTCTTCTCTGTGTGTTATGTGGACACGATATAAAGAAGGCTGAAGCTCCTTCAATGATACATCTATGATGCAGGTGCTTCTTCATCCATCTCCCCTGGCCGCCTCTACTGACCCAACTGTTATTAGTATTATTCTCTAAACATTTTCAGGATTCTTCACTACATCTTTACATATCCGAACATATGTATCTGTGTCATATGTTCACATTCCTAAATGCATTCTGGATTAAAGGTCTGAGGAAGGGACTTGAACAGAATACCCAGTGCACGCTGAGGTAGGTATGGGGTGGGGCTCTCTTCCTGTTCTATAAACAGAAATATGTGTCTGCTTAAGGCTGGATTTGCTTTCATTATTCAGAAGATACAGAAGGATAAAGTTGTCCCGATAGTTTCCTGCTTGAATTCCTCGTCTCTGCTGGATTCCTACCCCACACAATCACTGACTGAAATGTCTGACAGGATTGTGCAGCTAGAGACATACAAGAGTTGACATGCTGCCTCCCCTGTAGAAACCTCTCTGGCCTGCCACCAGCTATGAGCAGACCTTGGCGGCCAGCGTACCCTGGTCATAGACCCCCACAACATTCCTAGGAAGAAGAGATTGTCCTGAACTCCAAGAGGATGGGAATTAGTCCCCACGGCTTGCTTGTGTCTTTGATTTAATAATGACTCCGGGCAAGCTCTCTTGTCTCCCTTTTAACTCAACATTCCCTCTTTATATGAGGACACACAGGACCTTGAAGAGAGAGACACTCCATCAAGAAAGACAAGTGGATAACTCATAGGATGGGAAAGGTGATGTGAATTATGGATTAATTCAGCAGTAATGATTTCTTCACTTGAATGATAAAACAAGCCTTCTCATGGTATAGGGAACAAAAGGTCCCACTGCATTTTCCTGTCATCTATGACTAAGGGTGAGCTCTCATTCTGGGGAAATTAACTACTGGTTCTTATTCTGCTTCTTAAGGAGACATGGCTGATTGAACCTGTGATAACATCATTTGAGTGTGAGCTAAAGGGATGTTATTTTCTCCCAGTAATTTTTTTCTTAAAATTTTCAATCAGAAGACATATTGGCAATTGTCAAATATTAAAAATTCTTTTGCCTTTGTGGTAAAGAACAAAGATAAGTTGCCCTGGGGTCAAGTTTTATGGGGATGGTAAAAATCTTCATGAATGGGTTTCAGGTGCTTCTGTGCCATTAGCCATGATACCATCCTCAGGTCCCTGTGTGGATATTAATTAGCAAAGCTCAGAAATATTGACAGGCAGGTGTACCGATGTTTTCTTCTACCATATCTTTGGAATCATTTCCATTGAAATCTAGAGGCTTTACATACTGAGCATAACTAAGTACCAGGGAAACAACTTCATTTTCCAACCTCCCTCAAAGATTTTCTTTCTGAAGTAACTTATAGATCTCAAGAGCAGCTGCTTCCCTGCCTTGCTAGCACACTAAGGTGGCGGCACATCCCTGCCTGTACCCAAGCCTGACTCTCTCATCAACACATGGACCACATTTTGTGACCATATTCAAACAACGTGCTGAAGGCACCTGGCTCTAGATGGGAGAGATGGTTCTTGGCTTCCCAAGAGCATCGCCTTGTAATTAAAGGTGAGGCTGTCTTCAGGTTTGGGACTCTAGACTGACTTCACAGAGTAGCATCAAGGAACTCTGTTGTAGAAGAGTAGACATAACAATGAGATAACATAGCATGTCCTATTATTCCAGTCTTGCAAATGACAATGTAGCAGTCTCACTGGACTTCTGCTTATCTTTAAAATTCATATTAAAATGTGGGTGTACATATAAAATATTTATCTCTAGGGGATGAAAACCCTGAAGAGCAAAGAGAATAGGAAAATTATTTTGTTTTGTTGCTGTTGCTGTTGTTGTGCCAGAGAATGACAAACACAGGCAGGACCACCTCTGAGCTACTCACAGGGGGACAGTAAAACTCATTTCTCACAACACTGTGATTCTCAGAACAAGGAACAAAGACTCATAGCCTCAGGGAGCATCATCCTTCAGCTCTGCAGTGCAACTCAGCTTTCCCCCTTCACCCAGGTTCCTTACCACCCCATCCCACGCCTAGCTAAAGGGAAGAATCAGGGGCCTGTTCCCCAACTGGCTTCACACAGCCCCTCTGAAGTGTCCGCCACCAGCGGTGACAGGGCTGTGGAGTCATACCCTGTCAGGAGCCGGGCCCCAACCCAGCCCCAACCAAAGGGTCTCTGTGCCTGCCTTGTTTGCCTAATGAGGTTTTCCCTTTCCAAAGAAAAGGCCTTTCAGTCAGTTTGGCTTTTTAAACGCAGGGAGGTTGCAACATGCCACTGCATAGCACATAGACTGCAGGGATCATTGGTTCTGTGTTGAGACGTGTACTCAACTTTTATCCCCAGAATCCTCCAGCTAGATGACCCTGGGCCATTTACGCAACCTCCCTGGGCCTCCATATCTTTATACATAAACCTGAAGTGGTGTGATGCTGATACTGACATGTCAATTGCATAGCATGTGTTGCCCTAAGTGAAATAACCCAAGCAAAGCTCTCAGTAAAGTTAGCAATAGAGAAATCTCAAAATAAATACTGTTAAGTTTTCCTTTTTATCCGCCGTGTGTGTGTGTATGTATATATATATACGTATATATATATATGTACATATATATATAACTGTAGGCTTTTTGTGCATTTTTCAGCTCTGATAAAAGTTGTTTTTGTTTATATGTATGTGTGTGCAAGTGTGGGTTCCCGGAGAGTCCAGGAGAGAGTGATGAATCTCCTGGAGCAAGAGTAACACGCATTTGTGAGCTGTCTGGTGTGGGCACTGGAAACTGAAGTTGAGTTCTCTGCAGGAGCAGCGAGCACACTTAGCTGCTGAGACATTTCTCTGGGCCCTCACTTTTCAACTTTTAAAAATACACTTGAACTCAGTGTGTGAGACCACGTGTCAACTATCTAGATACTGAATAGAACTCGGTTACATCGAATAATCATACATGTCCCTCCAGGAGAAAGCTGTGAACAATGAAGTGCGTTCAGAGATGTGGTATATGTTTTCTAAATGGCGACTCTCATCACAATTATTTTTTACATTATAATAAATGGATATGACCAAAGATGGAACGGATATGTTACAAAGTCTGTACTGATGAAGAACAAGACCCAATTATCCCGAGGAGATGATTTAATAAACCAGGATGTCTAATGATCTTGCCTACATATTGCAGGGGAAAAGGAATTCTAGTGATCCCCAAAATCCAATAGGCTATAGCATCTCCTTTCACAAGACTTTATTTCCTCCTGACTTTATTGAATCCAGACGAGAATGTCCGTGGATTGGAGATCCCTGCCTGTGTGTGGTTGGCCTGGCATATCTTATATTACTGTGTTCTGTATCCTCCCATGAGACCATGTCATTAGTCATCATCCATGGTTTCTATCTTGGGGTAGAGCATAGAAGATATAATCATCAAATAATACATTCTACTCAAAGCACTTTTATTCATGCTTTAACCCTGAAAACATGCCAATGAGGCAAATACTAGATACATAAATGACTGTCTATTGATGGGGAGATGAGGGACAGTCAATAAGTAGCTGACAGGTGGCTGACATCCTCAGTAGGAGGGACTTCTCTCCCTAACACCAGTGTGCAGTGTGGTGTCTCTGCTGACACCACCACTCCCTTCTCCCCTCCTGCATAGTCTTTGAAGAGCTGTGAAAAGCCATGGATCTGACTTCAGCTGGGAGGATGACTGATTTAGGGGAGAATGGCCACTTTGGGGAGTCAGGGCCTGGGTCCCCCTGGCTGGAAGCACAGTAACCCATTGACGGAGCTGATCCCGGAGTGACTCAGAAAGCAGCTGGTTAGATTTAGGACCAGTTGATGGATTTAAGGGCTGTTCTTTGTTGAAATTCTTATTAATAAAGAAGGGCCTCTATTAAAACTTACTGTTGCATACAGGGGATCCATGAGAGATCACAATGCAAGAATTATTCTGTCTTTACAGCTGAAGAAGTAGGTACAGTGTGTTTTCTTTCATTGAGTTCTGCATTCTTAAAAGTAAGTAGGCTTTGGCAGAATTTACCCATAAAATCCGCAGAACAACCTCAACTCTGGCAATTAGATTTAAGCTCTCTTTTCTTCTTACCCACTATTGCCACCAAGAAGATATTTTTACTGCCAAGATTGTGTGTGTGTGTGTTAAAGGCTGGATATAAACACTCTACTCTAGGGTTGAATTCTGGCAAATTCTCCTTTTCTTCAGATTCTTGGTATAGACCTAGACATAGCACCCTCCAGCCACTGCAGCGAACCAAAGCACTGAGAGGCAATACAGTAGCCCAGAATTCTGAAAAAAGTGTGGGCTCTGTGAAGGACAGTGAATACTCCTTTCTTTAATAGACCTGGGCTGGTGTTGGAAGAACTAACTGGGATCCCTGTACACAAAACTCAGTAGACGAAGACAGGAACTGTGTGTTCACATTTGTGTGTGTTTGGCATGATCCAGACACAGAGGTTGCTTTATCTGACTTATAGCACAATTGTGCATCAAGCTACAATTGATGAGGAAACTCACACGGAAAGAGAGTGAGTGCCATTGTCACCAAGGCCACCTTGAGTGCTTTGGGAGAAGTCTGAAGAATCCATGACCTAATCCCCAGAGCTTGTGGATATGACATGTTACTTCCATGACTTTGCTATGCTGTATGGCCCTGCTGAGCTTCAGACAGACTATTCAAGAAGCCTAACTTCATCATGGGAGTCCTTACAAGCAGAGTGAAACGATCTGCTGGTGGAAGAAGTTAGAGAGATTTGAAAAGTACTGGCTGTGTCATGGTTGGCTTTGAAGATGAAGGTTGAAGAGTCCCTGTGTTAGAAAGAGAGGGGGACCTTTAAGAGCTGAGAATGGCCCTATTTCAGGAACTCTTTCCCCTGGGAAATATAAATGAACATTCATCCCTTCCTCATAGGCACCAAGGACAAACCAAAGTGCACTTCCTCCAAAGTCCAACTTGGAGAAGACAGGAGTTTCAGGGGCTTACCTACAGAGCAGAGGTGAGGAGTTATTTACATGAGTGGGGGTGACCCCTAAAGCAGCTACACTGCCCAAAAGTCTTATTCTGGCATGGAGGGCAACTTTCCCCAAGGCTGTATAGATGGCAACTCTCCTTCGTTTCACTCCACAGACTATGTGGATTATGAGACCATGTGTGATTGGGGCAAAATTATGAATAAGTAATTGAGAGATGCAGGAGGGAGTGTCTGCGATATCAGGTGAGTGTCAGATGACCTTCACCACATCCTCCTTCTAAGAAAGATGTCACCAACCAGCACACCTGATCCTGAGAGTCTCTTGAAAGTAGCCACAGCTGATCTGAGGAAGATGATAACTATCTTGCATGAAGGAAAGCTATTCTGCAACAGACCTCAGGAAGAAAACAGGGACCTGAGTCCTGCTACAGCAGCAAAGCAAATCCTGCTAGCCATGAAGGAGCTTGGAAAGTCCAGTGAAAGAAACATTTCCTTCCCAGAACCTCAGGTGGGGGGCACAGATAATCAACACCTTGAACATAAGGTCCCCAGCAGAGAACCCAGGTGAACCATACCAGATCCTGGACCTATGGAAACGGTGGAATACTAAGTGCTTAAAGAGATTGATTGACGTCTTTTATCATATTGGTAAAAAGTAGAGATCAATTTCATACGATTCTGGGGCCTTGGAAGTGCAAACATGGAGCCAGCATGTGGCAAGGGCCTTCTGCTGTATCTGACATGGCAGTGGGCATCCCAGGATGAGGCCGGAGCGTGCTTGGCTGCTATGCTGAGCCATGGTACTCTGTGGTGCTATGATAGAGCAACAAACACAGCAAACAAGTGGCGACTCAGCTGTGTTTGTCTTTAACCGAGGAGGTAGAAAAACTTCTGTGCAAACACAAAACTGACTTAAACAGGTGAGTGCAGGATAAAGAAGAAATTTGTTTCCAGAACAAGTGAGAAAAACTAGCTCCTGATTTAGTATTTGCTGTCACCTTACCTGGGACTCTATTCTTAGATGCTCATAGTTCTGTTGTTTACTGATTGTTGATGGATGTGTGGTTTTTGTCATGAGTATCCCATTTCGTACTTCCTAGTGTTTTAGAACATGTTGTTGATTCTTTAAATTTATTATATTTATTATTACTACTACTATTATTAATCTCTGTATATAAATGTGTTTGCAACTATGTATGTGCACTATATACATGCAGTGCCCACAAAAGCCAGAAGAGGGCATCAGATTCCTTGGAACAGGAGTTGTCAGCGGTCATGTGGGTGCTGGAAATCAAACCCCGGTTTTCTGGAAGAGCAGCAAGGGCTCTTAACTAGTGAGCCATCTCTGTAGCCCCCTGTGCTCTTTATCTTAAACTGTTCTTCATAACTACCCTGCCAGGGGCATTAGACAGGGATAGTAGTCCACGTGCTCTAGATCAGTGGTTCTCAGCCTAATGCTGTGGCCCCTGACCACAATCATAACTGTAATGTTGCTACTGTTATGAATCATAATGTAAATATCTGATATGCAGATGGCCTTAGGTGATAATCCCTGTGAAAGGGTCATTCGACCCCCAAAGGGTTGAGGACCTCTGCTCTAGATGAAAATTTAAAGAGCTAAGGAGTTAACCAATTTTACTAATCAGTCAGTCACCCAGTTAGTAAGTAGGAGAGCAGGAGCCATCCCTGGCTTTTAGTCAAGTGCGATCTCCTCATGGAGATTAAGAAACTGAAAGTCAGCAAGAGGAAGCAACACACTGCAGGTCATAGATCCACTGGCCTAGTGACTCTGGGTTTCTACAGCACACTGACCTGGAACTCTACCTGAGTCATCTCACCCCAGCAGCTCAGCCTGTTGTAACCAGTTACACTAACTAAGCACCCACAGTTTCCTTCCCAGTAAGAGACTCTAGTCCAGTTCCCCCAAGGGCCCGGAGGCCACTTCCTGCTGCCTATTAGCAGTGCAGATTAACAATGCATGCTCTGCCCCCCTCCCCTTTCTGCAATGTTAATTTCACCCATCTTTGAGATCTTCCATCAAGGTGTAGTTTCAAGGGCAATTTCCCGACAGGGTGCTAGGTTAATTTTCTCTACATTGTCTCATATCATCCTTTACTTACTCCACTTACTGATTTATAATGACTCAGACATTACCTCACTAAGGTCTGCTCCCTCCCTTGTGTGGAGAATCAAAGAGGACAGAAACAGTGTCCCTTTTGCTCATCGCCTGTCACCTGCGCCTCAAGTGGCCCTGGCGCATAGGTGGGGCTCCGCAAACGTTGGATTATTAACAAGAGCTCTTCTGCTGTTGCTGTGTGAGGCAGTCTAGTTGTCCCTCTGGTAGGCAGCCAAAGACTTCTCCAGGCAACCAACCTGTGTGGGTTTTCTTGGCAACTCTAGATGACATAGTTCTGCTTCCACCGTCCCTACACCAAACCCAAGAAGTGACCATGGGGCCTTTTCAATGAGAAGAGGACATTCCCAGCCGCTGAAAAGCCCAAAGAGATCCCGCCTGGAAAGCACCGTGTGTTACCATCATGCGAGATCCACGTCTCACTCCCTGGGCTGCAAGGACGTTATTTCTCACCTCCTTGCATAGAGGGCCCTATTCATAGATCTGTTCCTAGGTGGCAGTTGCTACCAAAACAGCCAAGAGAAGCCACCACTCCCAAGATGCCTGCTCACGGCTGAATTCAGTCAGCAAAAGCATCCTACTCGATGCCATTAGAAAACCTGTTATTTTGTATGCTTAGTTAGTTCGTTAGTTATTTGTTTTTTGAGACAGGGTTTCTCCGTATAACTCTGACTGTCCTGGAACTCACTCTGTAGTCAGGCTGGCCTCGAACTCACAGAGATCTGCCTGCCTCTGCCTCCTGAGTGCTGGGATTAAAGGTGTATGCCATCACTGCCTGGCTTTGTATGCTAATTTAAAAGATAAGTTAACTGAAATATCTCTGTAGGTTGAAAATCAATTAGGCGGTAAATTCTAAAATGTCCACTGACTAGCCACCCATGAACAAACGGACAGTTTTCTGGCTTTCTCTTTTCTTTCCTGTTTCTGTTCCTTTCTTTTCTTCCTTCTCTTTTCTTCTATTTTCTCTCCTTTGGAAAAGTTGTTTGGAAAAGGTTTGAAAAGCTGCCCTAGATGGTCTGGGTTTTCCTGGCTTTGCATTTGAGATGCAGCAGCTGTCACTCAAGCTCAGGGTGAGATGCTAGATTGCAAAATCACCAAGTGCAGAGGACTGGCTTCTCTGGAAAACAGACACAAAGACAGCATTTCTTTTAATCTATTTAAGCTTATTTATGCCCTAAGCGTTCGCCTGTTGGCCAGCAGTCTCCCAGAAGACACTTTCGCGGAAAGGCTGCAGCTGACAAATCCACCAATGAATCACTTTGTGTTATGAATAACTACCGTCAATTACATCAATTTTGTTTGCTGAGCCTTTGCAAAATACACAAATTCATGTATTCACAAGTCTAACCATTATGCAATTAGCTAGGTCTCACCTGCCTCCCTGTAGCACTGCCAATAATCACATGCAGAGAGTACGCCAGGCCATCACAAGAGAAGCTGTGGAGCCACTGTATGCTTTGGGCGTTCTGGTGGTATTTGGAGAAAGCCTGCTATGGCCCCCTTGGAATTGGAGCTTCTCCTGGAATTGGAGCACTTCTCCTCAT
Organism: Cricetomys ansorgei; assembly: GCA_026225945.1. NCBI lineage: Eukaryota > Metazoa > Chordata > Mammalia > Rodentia > Nesomyidae > Cricetomys > Cricetomys ansorgei. The sequence goes on along the minus strand of JAMJFZ010000191.1, from coordinate 7,987,596 downwards.
AAAACCCAGGAAAGCCCGTTCCATCCTCAAGCACAGAAACACGTGTGATATATCTAGGGAAGGCTTACTGCACACAAGTAGGGTTTGTGTGAAGTTTATGTGAGAGAGAAATGTTGATGATGAAATTGATAGTGAAAGGCACTGTGGCCAGTTACTTGCTAGATTAATAGACTTTGAATATAAGGCTGACGGGTTTGAACTCTGTTCAACACGAGGAGGTCCCAGAGATGTGTGCAAAGGGTAGCTAATGCATGCACCAGTGACGCCCTCCTCAGCCCGCTCTGACACAAGAGCAGTAAAGCATGCCTTACCGATTTCACACCCTCTGAGCATCAAGCTGAGAGCAGGTTTCCCTGCGTTCAAATAGCTCTCATTAACAATCTCTGTGAGGCCTTTAAACATAAACACAGAAAACAATGTAGCAAAATATATAGGCCACTATGTGTTGGCTTTATTATAAGAAATTTATTTATATTCTTATTAATTAATTATATTCTTATAATTAACTATATACAATTATACACATTCTTGTAATTAAATTAAATATATTCTTGTAATAAAGAAAGCTTTATTTATAAGAAATCTGTGAAACAAATAACTTGGGGGATCTGGTCTCTTAAAGGTAGTATCTCTTTGTCCCTGACCTGTCAATCTCATATTTTCATCTGAGCTTGGATAATGTGGTAATGTTTACAGATACCCAGCTTGGTCATATTCCACACTAATTTACAAGGAGCTGATTATTTCCTTGAAACAGAGTCAAAAGAGGATATCATTTCGAGAATTAATTCCCAATCGAGTCTGCATTTTCTCAAAGTGTGTAAGACCCAATGGTGATTTTAAACTCAGCTACATTTTTCCACTTAACGCCTGAGCAAGTCTGAACAATGCTACCATTTAATTAGGTGTGTTCTTTTCCAATGCACACCCTGATAAACCACCTGCTGGTTCGGTGTGACTGGCTAGGAATAGCTTCCTTTCTGGCCAGGACCACATTAACCCAGAGGGTTGTACACTTTACAACACGAAAGGCCTATAACCAGAGTTTCCCATGGGCACAGAGGATGTGAAGGCGGCAGGCCACTTGGCCAGTCTCCCAGCAATGGAGAAGTCCATGATTCTCTGGATCCTGTTCTCCAAATCCTCCTTTGCAACACAGATTGGATTTGCACTGGGCCTGTATATATACACCTATACCTATACCAAATTATACATATACCCATGCAAGTATATTCCATATGGGGACCAGGAACCACAAAGCTACAAAGCTAGAGTAAGAGAGAGAGAGAGAATGAAAGAATACACAGCAGCATCTGAGGAAGTATGCGGTCATTTCTTGGGTATTATATTTTGAATTGCGTGGTTATAGATGTGTTTGGTAATTTCCTTAATCCCTATCAAGATTATTTTCTCATTCTTTTTCTTCTCTTTCTTTCTTTTTCTTATTTTTAAACTGACAGAATAGTTTTAAAAGACGCTTCTGTTCTTGGAAATTGAAAGGATCCATGTCCTAAAGCAAATAGGAGATCAAACATCTTGCTAGGAATGTGGCAGTCGGCTCTCAGGCAAGTATTGGGTTGCTAGAAACTGATCATGTGCTTGGATTCTTCAGGACCCGAGTCTTGCTGTAATTACAGGGAAGAAAAAAGTTACTTTGAAACCAGTGTGCTGGGAGGTCTTCTGTTAATGGTATCACAAAAGAATTCAACCTCCACAGGCAGCTGGGGCTGTACCCTTTGCAGGGCTGTCCATCTTCCCTCATATTCCAGACTAGACCATTGGCAGATGATCTATGTCAGTACGGAAGCCTTGTTCGACTGTTGAGAGTCACAAAAACAAGAAAACCAACTGTTTAAAAGGAAGTTTGTTTATTCCCAAGGTAACAAATTTCATTTAGTTTAATTTATTACAAAATCCCCAAAGAAAATAGACAGCCTCCCAGCACGTAGGCGCACACAGTGTGTCAAAGTACAGAATCTGTTTTGTTGAATGAGATGGAAGAGAACTGTTAATGAGATCGAGGTTTTACGATATTCAGAATAAAGTGAAGTCTTAGAGGGATGGAAGGGGGTGGCTTGGCTCAGAAATGTAAAGCTAGGAAGGAAAGCTGGAAGAACGCAGCCTGTCCAGAGGCAGAAACACATGTGCCTGCGTGACTGTGTGACCGTGTGACTATGGCAGGGTGGGATTTTATTTCTATCTTTTACAGGAGCTATATATACCATGGAAACAGGTAATCCCACCCGTCCTTAACTGATGTAAAATGCAATTGTGAGTATCTGGGGTGAATTCACTGAGCACACACTGAGGAACCAACATATATTCGAACTATCCTATTAGACACTGGGGTGCACGGCTATGGTGCCAGCGCTTAGGAAGCTGAAGCAGAAGACATCACAAGTTTGAGACCAGCCTGAGCAGCACAGTGAGGCTGTATCTCCAAAAACAAGTCAGAAAACATTGATTCTTTTTTTATTTTCCATTTTTATAAATTTTACATATTTCTTATTTACCTACTTATTTTTAATACCCTTATCAGGTAGATACTGAGCACATCCCCCTGTTCTTATCCCCACCTCTTTTCTTGCCATCCCCCTGTTAGTCTCCTGTGCTCCCCTAGGCAATATTATTTCTATTTGCATTTAATGTACATATATATGATTTTGAGGAAATCTAGGAATTGCAAATCAAATAAAATGCTTTATGATGCTTACAAATCATTATTTTTAATAATTCCTAAATGTATCAGGCACTCTAATAAAGTCTGAGTGCTACCAGTAATATGTGAATAAAATTTTCCTGGGCTCACTAACAAAAAAAAATTGGAAAAATGAGTTTGAAATATTTTATTATAAAATAGTATATATGACAAAATTTGGTCCACTAGAATGTTTTAGCAAAGCAGGGAGCATGGCCATGTTGCTTGAAGGAAGCATGTCAGTGTTGAATGGTGTCACCTCGGCTCTCAAATCAAGAAGCTCTCGCCTCCACTCCCCTTTTGCTGTATCATTCAGACCAAGCTCCACATATCTGCCAGTAGACCCCCTCTTCCCTAATTATTAAACTCTGCTTACATATCAGGTCCTTAAATTTTTCAATACTAGCATTTCTCCATTGAAAGTAAAATGGTCGGGCAGGTGGCGGTTGGTGGGATGGCTTTGTTAGTAAGAACTTGCTGCAGGAGCGTGAGGATCTGAGCTCAAATCCTCACCACTCATGTAAAACCCTGGGCACAGTGGGATGGGAAGCAGAGAGACAAAGATCCCAGGGGCCTGCTGTCTAGCCACATCAGTGAACCCCAGAGATGCTTACTGGCCACCTTCCCTAGCCAAATCAGTGAGCCCCAGATTCCAGATGGAAAGCTGCTAGGAATGATGTCCAAGGTTGACTTCTGGCATGCACATTCATATATCTGTATCTGCACACCATCATGTACCCACAAACATGCGAATATGCATGCACGTGTACACACGTGCGAGCACACGTGTGTGTGTGTGTGTGTGTGTGTGAGTGAGATGTGTGCGCACACATGCATGCGCAGTGTTCACAAGTTGCTGTGAAACCTTCTTTTGTTTTTGTTTGAAAAGTTACCCCAAAGCAATTGGAAATGAAAGAGAAGTAACACACTGGAGCATTGATGGAAAGATGTCTTTTTTATTTGAACTCCCACACCTTCTCGAGTGTGCCATCCCTGGTAGCTCTGAAGTGCTGAGCAGATACTTAATTCTTACTGTCCTGACCTATGAGACATTTACATTCAAGCTGCTCATTTGAAGGGACGCTCAGCACATGTTCACGGAGACTTGTGGCTCTGGAGTTTGGGTGGAGGAGCTCTCTGTCTTGAAGGAGGGTTTAAACTGTCACAAATGTACAAGGACCCTCTCATCCTACCACCAAACAGCAGTAGCGCCCTCTTTCATGGGACAGCCTCCCCCACCCTCCCAATGACTGATACTCCGTGGGGCTTTTCTAAACACATATTTTTTAAAAAGAAACAAGGGGGTAGCATCTCCCTTTTACATAGCCAATAGAGAACACAGCTCCCAAAACAGACTGTCAATACCTTCCAGATGAATCACCTTGAAAACAAAACATTGATTGTGAAGCACAAGTATGTGCTGTCCAGCATTGTTTTACTAGAATAGACTTAAGAGTCTTGTCCTGGTTGAAATCTGAAATGTCCCTGATAAGTTCATGTTTTGAATGCTATTCTCTGGCTTGGGGCACTGGCTTGGGAGGCTGTGGAGTTTTTAGGAGGTGGGGCCTGGCTGCTGGAAGTGGGTCACTAAGAGTAGGCCTTTGAAAGTTCTACTCATTTCTGACCTTGCCCTGCTTGATGTGAGCAAGTCCTCACCAGGGCTCCCAATGCCCTCGTAATCCAACAATTCCTGCCACCTTGCCTCCTCCCCACCCTTACCATAAGGGACTGAGACCTCGTGAACCACAAAAATCTTTTCTCCCTTCTTTCTGTCAGTGCCCATGCTTCTGGAGTCCAGGCCTTGGTCACTAGTGATGGGGAGTTTAGGTTCTTCTGGGCAGACTAGCAGTGGAGAGGTCCCAGATGTATTAGGGTCTGCAGGTTCCTCTAGAATTCAGATTCCAAATTCCTCACTCTGCTTTTTATGTTCAACCCTGCAAGAGTCTAAGAACTAGAAACATTTCTTACTTTATCTTTGTTTTTTCTCTTTGAGGATAATATACTTTGTAAATCTCCTAGCCAACCACAGTCTGGAGAGAAAAGAACATCTTCCTGATTGTACACTCAGTCAGCTTCTCCTGGCTGTAGAGAATTTGAACACATGTCATCTTACACACACTTGATTACATTCTTTCCACAAGGCTTGTGTTAGACACGTTCCTTCTTGCCACGACAAGCTACATAACAAGGGCACCTTGAGGAAGGAAGGGCTTGTGTTAGCTCAGAGTTCAAGGATATGGCCCAGTATCGATCGCGGCCGGGGCACTCCAGTCAGCGCGTTGTGTCTGCCTTCGAGAAACAGAGCCACGGATGCTGGTCCTCAGCTTGCTTTTCTCTTTTTAATTCAGTGAGGGTCCCCAGTCCACGGAAAGTTTCCCCCATAGTTAAAATGGTCTCCCCACTACTATTAACTTAATCTCCATAATACCCCCCAAAATGCCCAGAGACATGTTTCCTAGGTGATTCTTGATCCTGTGAAGCTGACAATATTAACCATTGCAGAGCACTTTCTTAAATCCCTTCACTTATGGTAATCTTTTACATGTCCAGGATATTCTAGAATTTGTTTATCTTTGAGACAGGGTCTCATTGCATGATCCAGGCTGGGCTTGAACTAGCAATATTCCCACGTCAGCCTTCCTAGTGCTGGAATTGCAGGTGACTGGTTTAGGAGATTTGATTAAAAAAAAAAGAAAGATTTTAAGCCTTACAAGTCTAAATTTGAAATTAAAATACCTTTTTCCATTAAAAAAAAAAAGGTAGATTAATGCTATCTGCACTTCCCTGAAAGGTTCTATATTCCAATAGACATGATTTTTCTGATCTTGCAAAATCATAAATTCAGTGCACTAGCCATAAACGTTATCATTTTAAGTCATAAAAATTAAAGCAGGGCGTGATGGAGCCTTTAAACCCTGTGAGCTTTGCAAACATTAACTCCCCCGTTTGCCTGGATGGGCGAACTTCCAGTGAAAGCCCTGTGTGGCTGCCTCTCCCCAGAACAGCTGAGTTAGTGGGCGGGCCAGACTGAAAACACCTGCAGAGCTGTGCTTGCTTTCTGCTATGCCTGCTGGAGCTGTGTGGCCACCACCAAGCCCCTGCGCTTCCTCAGAGCTCTGCGACCTTATGGATTACAGAGTCTTAATGGCTCCGTCTGAGGACTAGATAAGATGCTACAGGAGACATTTGATAATCTCAGAGAGCAAATGTGTTTCTTCTGCCGACGTCTAATTGACAGACCCAGTCTTTCTTGAGAGGGAACAAGGTATGATTTGAACATAGACCAGGTCTGGGTGTGTCCTCCTCAGATCCTTCCTGCCTTTTTCTTTCTGTACCCCTCCATTTCGGTGGGGGGGGCATGTACATATTTGTGTAGATGTGTGCGAGTTTTCCTGTGGGTGTGTGCATGTGTGCACCTGAATGCAAGAGCAAGAGGCCAATGTTGGGTGTCTTTCTCAATCACAGTCCACATATTTTGGAGAAGTCTCTCACTGAACCTGTAGCTCACTCATTCAGCTAACTGGCTGTCCAGTGAACTCGAGAATCCTCCTGCCTCCACCTCCTTAGTGCTGGGGTTACAAATGCAAGTCACCATGCCCTGCTCTTGTATGTGTGTGTTGAGGATCAGAACTCTGATACTCCTGCTTGCACGGCGAAGTGTTTTACCTACTAAATCATTTCCCCACAAATGTTTCTCCTTCCTTCTCTTTTCTTACTCAGTTTCACCTGGCTGGAGGCCAGGGACCCCAGACTGCATGTACCCGAAGTTCCCTTGTCAGCAGGCTTCTGTCAAGGAGGACACTGGCTTGGAGAGTGATGGGAAAGAAAACCAGTAAATTATTTTTCCTCTACGTCAGGATCGGTGGCAGTGTCTATACCTCCAGCCCTCAAGGAGGGCTTCCATCGCCAACACACCCTTTGGTCCCCCTCCAGCCTAAGGTTGGGGCGACTCTCTGCTGTTTGACCCCTGGAGTGCCTCAGTGTCTCCTTTTACATTCTCAGGTCTTCCCTCATATGTTCCTACATTTGAGTCTTCCTTCTCTTCCTCCTCCTCCTTCGCTTTGACTCCCCCTTCCTCTTCTTTCTCCTCCTCTTCCTCCTTTTCTTTTGTATTTTTTATTGAAGCCTTTCTTTCACAGATACTTTAAGTGCCTTCTGTTTCTCCTTTTCAACCTTGACTGATATCAGAATATTAAGAAGGCTTCTCATCAAAAGAATTGTCGTGACACCATAGATTCTCTAGGGAAGCCTTCCCTTGGTTCTTCCCCTTAAGGGGAGAGAGAACCAGACTACTAATATAAAATGCTACATGTTAGCATTTTCACAGCTCCATCTCACCACCTGACACATCGATCCACTGACTCATCCACCCACCCATCCACCTACACATCCATCCATCCATTCATCCATCCATCTGTCCATCCATTTACCTACCCATCCATCCAAACCATCTATCCACCCATCCACCCATCCACCTACCCATCCATCCATCTATCCATCCATTCATCCATCCATCCATCCATCCATCCATCCACCTACCCATCTATCCATCCAAACCATCTATCCACCCATCCACCTACACATCCATCCATCCATTCATCCATCCATCTGTCCATCCATTTACCTACCCATCCATCCAAACCATCTATCCACCCATCCACCCATCCACCTACCCATCCATCCATCTATCCATCCATTCATCCATCCATCCATCCATCCATCCATCCACCTACCCATCTATCCATCCAAACCATCTATCCACCCATCCACCTACACATCCATCCATCTATCCATCCATCCATCCATCCATCATCATCAATCACTGAGTGTTGGAAAGGGAGATTCACTTCTGGGCACACATGAATGGATTAGACCCACAAAGGACAACACGATGGGAACCAAAGGACACTGTGCTCAAATCATGTGAAGGACAAGGAACATTTACTTGGGACCCAAATGTAAGTTGGGTTCCTAGTCCACATTTTGGCACACGGAATCAATGAGACTTTGTTGTTCTTTCTGCTGATTTCTACTTCCACCTTATTGGCAAACTGAGGCAACCAGAGGAGAAGAAGACTGGGAAGAAAATGGGATAACCACTCCCTGGATACAGCTTCACAGCTCAGAATTGTCACCTGTCCTAGTGGAGCAACTAGACACAGAGTTTTCCATCAGAGTTTGTCACTGGATTGTGCTATCCCACTAAGTCAATGAGTCCACTGAGTTCGAGGGCCTGAGAAGAGAGAATCAAAGAGCCCAGGGAACCCCAGTTTTGCTCCCTTCCTCTCCAAGTGCCCCCAATATCCATACCCACCACTCAGACATTCATACTCACCAAATGGCTTCTCTGAATCCTGGGTCTTGGTAGAAGGATTAGTACCAACTCACAGGACTGACAGAAGCCACAAATGTGATCCAGCCTTCCTGCATCCTAGAGGGGTGTGTTCTAAAATTCCAAGTCAGTACCAGAAGCCAACTCTACATGATGCAACATTTTCCATTTAAACATACGGAAGCTATGATTTATAAAGGAAGTATTTTGTGAGACTAGCAAGAGCCATTAGTAAGCTAGAACAATTCTAACAATATAGTGTAATACAAGGGCTAAGTACCACTACACTTCTCTTGAACTTCAGGGCCATCTGTAGGTAAAGTTGGGGTCACTTGAACACAAGCACTGTGATACTACAACAGTTGATTTGATGCATGACTCAGTTACTAGTGAGTAATAGCATACAATACACAATATACAATATACAATAGCATACAATATACTATACAATATATATGTGCTGGCTGGTTTTATGTCAACTTAACACAAGCTAGAGGAGGGAGCCTCAATTGATAAAATGTCTCCATAAGATCTGGCTGTAGGCAAGCCTGTAGGGTATTTTCTTAATTACTGATTCATGGAGAAGGGCCCAGTTCATTGTGGGTGGGGCCACTCCTGTGCTGGTGGGCCTAGGTGTTGTAAGAAAACAGGCTGATCAAGCTAGTAGCAGCACTCCTCAGTGGCCTCTGCATCAGCACTTACCTCCTGGTTCCTGCCCTGTCCTGTTCTGTCCTGACTTCTTCCAATGATGAATACTGATGTGGCAGTGTAAGCCAAATAAACCCTTTCCTCCCCAACTTGCTTTTAGTCATGGTGTTTCTCCACAGAGGTGGTAACCCTAACTAAGACAAGTAGATACACTGGACAAAGGAATAGCTCACATCCCAAAGAGTACCAAGCAGGAAACCTCTTATGCTACTCAGAATAGTGGACACATTGAAACAGAAATTGTTAATTTATGAAAAAATTCACCCAGTAGCCTTTAGTCTATTGCTAATCTCTAGTAGGAGAAACCTGACAAAGCAGAACTGTGTGTAAGGAGGGTGACCATAAGGGTTCATCAAACACGGCACACTCCAGGGAGATGCTGCCTCTCACTCCTGTCACAAACACCGTAGGCATTGGGGTAAGGGAAAGTGTTCTGTGACTTCCAGCCACCAGAAGGTCCTGATCAAGCCTCCAAAGCGTAGATGTCCTGTCTAAGAAAGGAATCTAGTACCTGTCCTGTGGACATGTTGTTTCAGGACTGCTTTGAAGATGGACGCATCTTTTTTAGCCCCGTGGCAAAGCCACCAGTAAATGTATCTCAAACACAGCTCAGGCCATAGTTTTTGAGACACACATAAGGTATAAAACGGAACATAAACTCTGTGCAGTAGAGGAAGCTGCGACAATGTGTGTCCTTTGCGCAAAAGCGCATTTGGTCTCAAATCTTTTCTGTAATTTCCACAACTATAGACACCTGAACATTCAGCGACAGTAATAGCAAATGCTTACTCGGGATTTGGTAAATGCAGGGCAGTCTCCTAAGATTTCAAGCCCATTGTTTTATTTAAATCACCGGCACAGCTGTATGGCAGTAGACACTACCATCGAACCACTTTATAGATGAGGAAAGTGAGAGGCACAGAGAGATTAACTAATTCCCTCAGAGCCACACAAGCCATAAACTAAAGTTTTCAGAAAGGAGTGAAGAATGCCCTTCCCAAGGCCCGGCGGGGCCCAGGTACACCTGACACACCTGTTTTGAAAGGTGCCAAGCGATAAAGGACGTCACCGCGAAGGCACCTTTGATAGAGGTCCTGCTTTTATTGTCCCACCCTTATCGGTGCCTTTAAACAGCTGGCTGTCGCAAAGGTCTCTGCCTCCTTTCCACTTTTGCTTTCTCTAATCAAAGGTCGTCCAACATGTTAGTGCCGATGTCTGAATCCGGTAAGCATCCTTCTCCCACGTTTTAGTCTTGTGACCCCCACAAGCTTCAGTGTGAAACTCGAGGTGTGGACACAAAGCAATCGCTTTTGATCCGATTTCAGAAAGCTCTAGGAAATGGCCAGTTCAAGGTTTCACTGAACCTGAACAGCTCATAGAACGGAGGGGGAAAAAAAGCGATGCGTCTGCGAAAACAGTAGCAGGGATTTTTTTTTTTTTTTTAAACCTTTTTCCCCCCAGAGGCTGTAATTTGACTGCTGTCATTGGCAAAGCTCCAGAGAGCAAGCTTAATCTCTTTCTGGGCCGCCTCCTCCTCTCTTCCTGGTCCGCCCGCAGGGCCCCCAGGAGGCGGGAGGGGACCGCGACCCGCGGCTGCGGCCGGAGGAGCGGGGCGGGGCGCGCCCGGCGCGGAGTCGGGGAAGAGGAAGTGGGGCCGGGCGGGCTGCAGGGCTCGGGGCCGCCGGAGCCGGCGCTGGAGCGCAGCGCACCGCGGAGCCGGCGCTCGGGAGCCGCCCCTCTTCGGTGAGCGCGGCTAGGACTATTCCGGGAACCAGACGAGGGAAGCCGGGGACCTCGGCTACGCGCCCCGAATCGGCAGGTGGGACGGGCGGAGCGCGGTGCCCGACTCTGAGGCGGTCCCTGAGCGCGGATCCCGGGAGGGGACTGACGGGGTCGCCGGCGGTGCTGCCGGGGGGTGGGGGGGTCCTAGGAGGGTCCGAGCCCGGCCTCAGCCCGGCTCAGCCTGGACCTCCGGGCCAGGCGCTCCCGCCCCTCGCTGCAGCAACCGCGGCTGCAGTTTGCAGCTCCGCGAAGTTTGTTCAAGCGCGCCGGGTGCCCCCTCCAAGTCCAGTGGAACTGTCCCCAAATAGGATAGATACCCTGGGCCAACACCCCAACAGTGGTGCGGGCGCCAGGGCGCGGGGGTGGGGGTGGGGGTGGGCGTGCTGTGCGGTCCAGCTAGGAGCAGCCCTGCCTGGGCAGAAATTCGGGTGGGAGCCCCAGATTAGCAAGTCAGCGTTTTTAGGAGTGAGCGGGGGAGTCGAGAACCTGTGTCCCATTCGTCACCTTAACAAACGGTAATACCTAGCGGGCTACGACTGTGTGGGGCTGTTGGCCGGGAGGAAGGGGGGCTGGAGGGGGTGCGGACAGCGAGCCCCAGGGTGATGGCCAATGCTGGCCCCCTCTTTGTGTCCGAGTGGACTCGCGCTCTGCAGCCCTAAGGAGGGGAGGGTCCTCTGGCTTGCTCAGTTTCCTGAGAAACTACAAGGCAGCCGATTGCCTTGGCTGTGCTGTGTGGAGTTGGTTGTGTTAAGCTGACCCTGTGCAAGGCTGGTACTTCGTTAAGCTCCGGCGTGTCCTTAGCGCCCTCTTTGTACAACCCTCAGGTGGCCGGAGGTACTGCACCTATTTTTGGTGCCCCCAGGGACCGGGAGTTTGGTCTGGCACCGCATCTCTCTGAGAAAGCTTCAATCTCTGGTAGAGAGTTGTTTGGGGGATTTGGGCCCCACTAGATACAAACTGTTTTGTGCTGTGTCTTACCCGGTAGGACGCCAGAATGAATGTTAAGTCTGGGTCAGATTTAACATTTAACTGAATTCCAAGCTTAGATTGCGTTAACGCCATAAAACCAGCGGTCAAGGGTTAAAGTCAGCCTGTTTGAATTGTCAGTTCCTGGAGTTCACATACTTTCAAAGAATAGACGGGTTTTAGCTTTTTGTTAAAGTGCTATAAAAACTTATCTATACCTATCGTGTCGGGGATCTAAAACGTCTCAACTTCAGCCTTGGACTGTGGGACGTGAGACAAGCAATGCTGGTACCTTCGACTTCCTCACTGATAAAGCGGTGGATATGAACCAGGTTGTTTCAATAGGCTTCTCTCCCAATCCAGACTATGTGTTTGCTCCACACTAGTTAACACTTCTATACAAAAGTGATAGGTTGGTGTCTGACCCTTTAACATCTTTGACTCTGGCTTCCTGATTGCTGACTTAGGGTTTTGTCCTCTTGGGATCTTAACGTTTTGTCCAATCCGCTAAAACCAACGGTGAAGAAACTTCCTTCTCTAACTTCACAGACATCCCTGGCTTCCTCCCCAAGTGGGTCCCCACCAGCAATCCTTGTGTGACTTCATTTCCCTTGCATGGCAGATACCCCAAAACCCTCTGCAAAAAGCCAAAGCAAAATGAGAATCAATCAGCTATTTGGTAGTCTCATTTGTGCCCCAAATCAATCCTTCTCTCTCTCTCTGATAGAATTTGTTTGCTCTTCTACCCCTGTGAGTCCACTTTTTTCAATGCCTTTAGTATAGATGATCGTTACAAAAAATATTATTTAGTCTTCTCATGGGAGATTACAACTGTCTTCAAAGAGGGTAAATGATCAAATTGTTACTAATAGAAATTAGCAGCCTAATTTTTCAAAACCAAAGGCAACCAGTAGTATTTTACTCTCCTGCTTTGTGGTTTTGATTCCTTTTGGTGACTTAATGCAGTTTTACTAGTTTGTATTCTGACATGGCAAAAGGCTGAGTAACCAAAAGTTACTAAGGTCTTTTGAGCCTTTAGTAATCTAAAAACAATTTCTGACTGATACTCTTATTCTCAGAGCTGCAAGCCCCTTTCCTGGATTTGTCTTCCTTTCACTGCTGGTAGTTGGTCTTTCAATCAATTGTCACCTTGTGATCCTGCAGCAGAGGTGATTAGAGCTCTAGGCTATTCAAGCAGGGCGGCTGCAGGATGGTGAGGGACAGCCTCTGCATCTCAGAGATTAAGAACGATTAGGGGCAGGTATTCTAGGATTAGCCCTTAAATATGAAGCTCCCCTCTGTGCCCCGTGAGCTTGCAGACCAGGATGCTAAGGGAATTGTTCTGCCTGACATGGATTCTTTTGTGACTAAGCAAAGCAACAATGGTAGTGATCATTCTTTGGCTTTGCTCATCTGCCCCTTTTCCTTCCTCCCTGTATTCCAGACTGCTCCTTAGCTCCAGAGCTGGGCTGAGGATTGAATGAAGTAATCCGTATTAAACGTTTGGCGCATATGGCCTGCTTTGAAGATGATAGTTGCTGATAAGTTGATCCCTCGAGGGAGGGGCTGTGCTGGAGGTAATCCACACTCTCTATCCGCAGAGCTGTGGTTGAACTCAGCTGTGACTGGACCCGGGCCCTCCCAGACTCCACTGCTTCAACGTGATGGTTGCACAGAGACACATTTTCATATTTACAAACTATTTATTTGTTTCTTTTGGGAATTTATCTTTACTCTTCTTAAGCAGAGTCTTTCTCCAGAGCCCCAGACTGGCCTTGAATTAGCAATTCTCCCATTTTAGCTGGGATTACAAGTGAGCACCACCACACCACGTCCTGGTTCACTCTTTTAAGAAAAAAAAAAAAATATATATATATATATATATATATATATATATATATATATATCACTTATCTGTTGATATAGGAAAAATGTGATTTTTTTATGCAAAGCATTTACATATTTGCACAGATGAAAGACAAAGTCTCTCTAAGTAACCTTAGACTTATGTGTAGCAGGCACCTAAAATATTCATGTTTTATCTTAGGCTTGCATCAATCTCGCTTGATGAAATGAAAGATTGACCCCAATCCACTGGACCATTCAGAGTCATGGGTATCTGTGCCAAGTAGAGCTCACTGACAGAAGAGGGAGCCCCGAGAGATTAGTATCTGACTGGCTGCATAGCTAGCAGCGGATGCTTCAACAGGGATGATAGGAATGCCTGCCGGCCCTCTGGCAGTGGGCCCTGGTTCCTTGCTAAAGGGCTTGGCACTGGAGGACCTAAATGCTGCAGAACAGCTTCTGGTGTCCCTGGCTAACTCCCTTGCCAGTGATTAGCAGTTCAGTGGAACTCTAGAATAGCTCTCATGTAAGAATTTGAGTATCTTTTCAGCCTGTGTGTATAGCTTCCTGAATATTTTTTTTTTCCCAATGAGCTACAAGCCAACTAAAACTTTCCAAACCACAACACCTTCCTTGGGTGAGCGGAGGCAGCCCTGTACCTGTGCATTCTATTCTGCATTCCCAATTAAGTCAGCTCTTCGCTGGAAGGATTCGTCTTTATTTCCAAAATACCTGGGGCCACAATGACTCCGTTGCATTTATGTTGCATTAGGTATTATAATTAATTTAAATTAAGATATGTGAGAGCAATTTAGAGTATATAAGGCACTACCCAGATGGATGGGTGGCTAAGCATGCTTGCTACTTTTGCAGAGAACCAGAGTTCAGTTCCCAGCACCCCCATCTGATGACCTGTAACTTCAGATTCAGGAGATCTCACACTCTCTTCTGTCCTGCTCTGGCACATGAACTCAGATGCATGTGCGCACACACACACACACACACACACACACACACACACACACTCCTAAAGTATATAGGAGCCATTGAAGAAGTAGGGTGTAGAACACATGCTGAGTTCTCATGCTGGCCTGGGCACAATCCCCCAGTCCCCTTTGCCCTAAAAAGAGCTATAGGAGAATTTGTGTACACTCAAAGTTCCACTCCATCTTCTATAAAAGATTTGAACAACCATAGAACAATCCCATCAGAATACCAAGAAGCGTCTGTATTCCATTACTGTTCGACAGGAAGCTAAAGCCTGCTAGAGCCACAGTCCCATAACCCTTCTTTTTCTCTCCTACAGCCCAAGAGGAAAGTCAATTTGAAGGGTGTTAATGTTAGGGTAAATTTTTAAAACAAATTCCAGCTACGCCCATTTGTAATAACCCGATGGTGGTGGGGTGGGGGAGAGCTTGGGTTTTCCCTGGGCCTTTAATTAAGAAAGCTGTTTTGGTAGCTTTAATAACCACAGTGCTGCAGAGGCTACAGAAGGAGCCTATCAGCAGAAGCCAGCCTGGCTATGGAATTTGCTAAAAGCTAAGCATCTCTTTGACAGGTGAGGGGGAGACATCCCTTTCAAAATGTCAAAGGGAAAAAGTTAGAGTGAGTTTGAATCTCATGATGGCTAGAGCTTCAGAATTCTCACAGAAGGAAGGCTCAGACTCACATGCCATTATGCCACTGGGTTAGCCGTATCGGTTGTGACACTCTGTAGAGGAGCCACCCAGGGCACAGGTGAGTGATCTGTGACTAGATGCAGAAGAAGAGACCTCACAGAGAGGGTGAAGTCTCCATCTGGGGCTGGCGAACCTCCTACCAAAAAGTTAAGTTTTAAATATGTTGGGCTTTGAGGTTCATATGTGTCTCTGTCATGTGCTATTTGATTTGGGGGAGTTTTATTTGCAATCATTTTAAAGTATAAAAACTAGTGGGCTGAGAGGGATGGCACAGGCTAGCAGTCCCCAGCAATGGGCTGGTTCCTTGGAGCTCCCTGGCCACTCAGCCTAGCCTACTTGTTGACTTTTAGGCTGGTAAAGAGACCCTGTCTCAAAAGATAAAGGAAGGGAGGGGAGGAGGAGGAAGGAAAGGATGAGCATATGGCACCCGGGAAATGACATCTCAGATTGTCATTTGTCTGCTACACACACACACACACACACACACAGAGTACGGGCCGTATTTGGCCCATAGCTGTAGTTTGCTAGCTGTCCTGTATAAAATATATGATATTTGTAATATCATTCAGTATTTCCATAGAGACCAAATAAGAAATTTCACAGGCACCATCTGAGTCGATGTGATGCTGACTGGTGGGAAATAGAGATCTTGTCTCTTCTCCATCACTCTGTCTTCTCTTTACAATGGGGCTGGAAGTCTCTGCTGGACACTGCAGTCAGTTCCCATGGAGATGGACGTGCCACGTTTCCACGTTCAGCCTGGGGTTGGACATGGAAGAAAGGCTTGTTTGGGTTGAAGTAAAAGTTACATTGAAACTTGTCACCAGTGACTACATATGGAATGAGGCTCAAGCCCCTGAACTTGGTGCTCACCATTTGTGCAGCTGCTCTTCTTTTACCACCTCCTGTGTGTTCCTGTGGCCCTTCTAGTTGGCATCACTTGCAGAGGCCTGGGTGGGGTGTGCCATTTCTCACCTACAGTACATCTTCCCATACACAATGTAAGGCCATGTTGCCCCTCCAGAGACCTTGTTCATCACACTGGGCAAAGATGGAAGTGTATACATATCCACACTTGCGTGCAAGTTTATAGCTGAAGCTTTGAAGAGTGCAGAAGAATGTGGCGACCCTGTTGATAGACATTCTACTTCAAGCGAATAGTCCTGGCTTCTCCTTTCACCAGCTGCAACCTACTCATCTTTTTATTTTTATTTTATTTTATTATTTTATATAAAGACAGGATCTCATGTAGCCCAGGCTGGCCTTTAACTCACTATATAGCTAAGGATGACCTTGAACTTCTTATTCTCTTGGCTCTACCTTCCAAGTGCTAGGATTTCAGACAGTCACCACACACTAGTTTTATAAAGTACTAGGGGTCAGGACCCAGCCAACCACATTACCAACTGAGCTACATTCCCGGTACCCAGGGCCCCCTCTCTAAAGGAACTAACAATGAACTCTTAATTCTTAGGAATGAATGAAGATTTCCTGCTGTAAAACATTAGTGATTGATCAATGAACGTTAAATTGTATTCAGCTCAGATCCATTTATGGAGAACTTGGAATAACTCCTGACCAACATGAGAGATGGTGTCCATAGAGAGATGATGAGGATGACGGGGAAATCAGGGTGATGGATGGGCTGCTTTTCGTTGGTTGGCTAAGAATCCTCTAGAGGAGGCAACATTTACTTGGAGCCATAATGATAATGAATTCTAAGGCACCTTTGAAATATACTGTATGATCCACTGGAAATCAAAATGTTAACCACCATGAACTGGATCCCCAGCCCCAAATATACCATATTCCATCTTTTCTTAAATTATTGTCTGTGTTTCTGGACTCATTTTTGTAGTCCTAGCAACCCTCAGACTCTACATCCACGTCCACAATTCTGCAATGAGTTATGTCTTCACTCATCCTCCATGCATACCCATGGCTACACAGTGTCCCACTTAGTGCCTTGCACTGGGGCTGAACTTTCTTCCCTGTCTCTTAACTTTCAGATACTGACTTGGATTTGGCAAAGGATTTAATTAAATATTAACATAATAAATAAAAAATATTGCAATCCATCTATGACCTGATTTTTTTTAAAGAAATAGTTTTAAAATTCACTTTGTTCCGGCCAAAGGATCTCAGTGAATCCCTCTTAAGTGAACTCGACCTACACATAACTTGCAAAGGGTAAAGCTGAGGAGTCCCTACGGCCAGCTAATCCCTTTGGCAGATGTCTGCTGAGGTATGAGAATCCTTACTACAGTGTAGCTGCCTCCCTAGAACAGCAAAGCCAGCTTCAAGCTGGCTTTCTTCTGTTTTCTAGATTTTATTTAACATGGATGTGCCTTTGCCCCACCCTATCCCAAGAGGCTGCCTCTCTGAAGGAGAAGGTTTCTTTGTATAGTCAAGCAGAGGGGGCTCCAACTTAGGTCAGGCCGCCTTCCCTGCTCTGGCAAGCCTCTGGGTTTCACACCAAGCTGACTTCCTTCCAGCAGAGCTCCACCCTCCTCCTGGTGAAGGAGTGATGTGAAGCTGAGGCTTTTGTTTCTCCGTGGACCTTCTTAACTACCACCCCTAGTTAGGACCTTTGCTCTACATCCCTTAATTGGAACCTGCTGGCTTTCCCAGCTCTCTCCCCTGCTCTCGCGAGTCTTCAACCCCTCGAGCATGCGTGTCTACTTCCAGTGATCAAATGTATCTTTGGGTTCTTTTGTTTTTCACCTCAACACGTCACCCATGTCTGTCACCCTCAACGCCCCTCCCACCAATCTTTCCTACAGGAACTACGGATGACGTCAGAGCAAAGGCCCCTTCTTGTACCTAGTTAGATCAGTGCCTGGCCTAGAAGGAAACAAAGTGCAAGCCTCTCTCCTTCCCCAGCCATGCTTGCTTCCACCTTCCCATGGGATTGAAGGTCCTCACATCCCGGGAGACCTTCAGAACAGATACCCAGTCTGAATGAAATCTGAGTCTTTGGAAACAAGTAGATACAAAGCAGAAGCCATTCCTAGACGTTCCAGGGATGTGTGTTAAGCAGAGTCCAGCATTGATGGAGGTGATTTACAGCCGTCCCCGACCTGTGACTAGAAAGCCGGTGAAGGGCCGAGGGCACCAGGAAAAGAGAAGGGGCCCCGGCTGTCAGAACTCTGCTCTTGTGGCCATGTGATTACAGGCACCCTCAAACCCTGACATTGGCGCTCCTCTGATGTGCTGCAAGAGAGGAAGACTGTAATCTGAGGCATAAATATACCATCTTTGTTTGTTCCCTTGAACTACAAAACCCTGTTATTAGTTTAAGTGTCTCCTCGGTGCTAACACGCTATAGCTGTCTCAAAAGAGGCTGCGGCTCCTTTTCTTACTGTTAAAATATCAGGTGTCTCACACCTTTTAACCTCTGAAACTACTGAACACATGAAAGAAGGAGCCCAAGAGTGAGTCTAACTCAAAGATTTGGGATCACTGAGGGGGGAAGATATGTAGATGCTGGGGAGAGATATGGTCTCTTACAAACTGAAAGAATTATGGCAGGGCCTTTCCTATCCTGTATGGGAGGCTTGATAAGGAATAGCAAGGGTGGGGTTCTAAGAGTAATGAGATAGTCTGGCAACAGATGGGACACTGGGCGTGGAGGGGTTGATTAGTACTAGCTCTACCGAGGAAAGTGCACAGGAGTTCTTTGGAAGCTTCTGGGACATAGTTATGGAGGAAAGTCTTGGTGGTCTTGGCTCTTGTCCACTTTTCCTCGCCATCTGTGTAAGATACTTCTACTCCACACAGATATGTCTTTAGCGACTGGGTGTTTGAATTTGACTGTAAAGAAGGCTGTTTAATCTCGGTCCTTCATGATATCTGTATTAATACAGCAATGAGAGTAATGTGATTATAGCAATTTCATGGCCATGGCCCACTGCTTGAAGCACAGAACCCAGGTGGGTCCCCAAAAGTATCCTTTTCATGAAGGACTCTTCCTTGTAACGCCTTCCTGTCCTAACTTACCTAAAGTGGAAGCAGATACTTTGAGGTTCTAAAAGCTGAGCTTTGATGAGTTTCCTAATTAGCAACGGCTTTCCAAATCCACAGTGCCCTCCAGCATAAAAGGAAGACTCATTCGCTGTTGTGATTTGTCACGTGTCTAGATGTTCTGTCTAGACCAGCGCGATTGCTTGAAGAGTTTCTAAACTGAAAGTTCACATTTCTTTGTTCCTAATGTCTTATAGAAATACAAGTGCTGGAGAGATGACTCCATGGGTAATGTGCTTGTTGAATCCGTGTGGATCCCCGGCACCCACATAAAATATAGGTGTAGCAGTATACACTTCTAACCCCAGTTCTGGCAGAAGGAGAGAAGGCAGAGACAGGTGGGTCCCCAGGGCTTCATGACCACTAGCAAATCAGTGAGCACTAGGTTCATTGTGTGACCATATCTATAGTAATAACAACAACAACAATAATTATGTGGAGAGTGATTGTTTCCAGATGACACACAACATCAACCTCTGGCCTCCACTTGTGTACACACAGGTATGTCTATCCAGGCATACACACACACACACACACACACACACACACACACATAGAGGGGGGGAGCTATTTCTACACTAGCTAAAGACATACCAGCAACAACTGTTCCAAAATTCCACTTTGTTTTAGATTGCTCATATACGCAGAAAACACTTTGAGAACGTTCAGAAACTATTCTTCAGAGAGAAAGTTCTTATTCACTATCTCAATGTACAGAACATGTTTATAGCAATCATATCTAGTATTGTCTTGCTTTCCCCCTTCTTTATTATGATCCCAGTTCAAATGCTGTTTTGGGATCATCCATTCTGGAAACACTATGGGCATGGAAAAGGTAATGTATGTTTTCCTAAGGTCTCAGTAGACAGCCTTGAAATAAGTGAATAGTTTGAAACTTGGAAGGTTAAATGCCACCTAAACGGGAGGTTTACAGCTATGTAATAAAGATGTTGTGAAGCTGGACATGGTGGCAGAAACTTGAAAGCACAGCACTCTGGAGTCTGAGACAGGAAGAATCAATAGTTTGAGGCTAGCCTGGGCTACATGGCAAGATTCTGGCTTAAAAATACCAAAAGCAAAAAAAAAAAAATTATGAGTTCTAAGCTCATACATAGTAAGTCCATGGTAAAGAGTGCCATCGCACTGCGTTTCTGTACATCATGCTTCGTTTTATGCCCTGTCACTAGATAGCTGGAGCAATAAACCAACCTGAAAAGGACCGGGCAAGGTTATCTGGGTGTTACAAGATTGCGCCTTGAGTGTCCTGGGGCAACAGTCTGTAGCGGGACGCTTGGAACTAGTTTTGTTATTTTGGTTTCTTTAAAAGGTGCAAAATGGTGTTTGGACTGTGTTTCTGCTCCAATCCCAGGTGTGGTGGATGATATGAGCTTGATTTAGAGTCTTCATTGCGGTGGCTATAATTTGGTTAAGTGCAGCTGTTTCGCTACATGTAGCTTATCTTTGTGATTGTGTGCCTCTCGGACTTCTGGGAACTTTTGCTTAGAGTATAAAAGGGTTGAAGCCCCTAGATCTGGGCTTGGTCATTTGGTGGGTTGGTTTGTTGGTTATTGTTTAGAAGAACATCAGTTGGAGAAATTGGGTTTGAAGATAGTGAACTGAGATGCTAATCTAGCTCACTATTAGGTCCTGCTCTCCAAGCTTTAGACAGCCTAAAGGGCTGTGAATATCTTTCCACTCTCTGGTGGAAGTGTGTTCAATACTAATGTACGGCGCATTCTGGATACAAACCAGATTGCTATGTTACTAGCCTGTGAATGCAAGACCAAATTTGAAAAGCCTGCTTTTATCGTTCTATTGTTTTATTGTTATAACTTATCTGTCTTACTGTAGGAAAAAATATGTCTAAATCAAATTGGAGAACATTAAATGGTATAGTAATTGCCCTCTGATGTATAATCTCAGTTTCCAAAGATGTGTCCAAAGGGCCCCTTCATATTAAAGAAGAATGGATTCTAGTAGCCAAGTGTTAGTGACTATCCAGACTAGAAAATAGCCAAATGACACTTCTCCTGGGATATTCTGACTTAAATTTTCTGGCTAAAATGCTGAGGCCCTGTGGCATTTCAAAATAAGTCAATAAAATGAGGGAGGGGAGGCAGGATACAGTAGATTGGTCTGAGCCTCCCAATCCTATTCTGATCCCTTCTGAGATTTATCTGTCTGGCTTTTGCACAATTGACTCAAAGTCACCCACGCAGAATTGGACTCACAATCTCTGTTTCCAGACATACTTCTAACTTCCTGGGTTCCCCCTCCAATCCTTGTCTAACTCTTGTTAACAGCACCACAATTCAATGGCCGTTTCCCTTCCCTGCATGCTTTAGCCAGCTAACAACTTCTTGAATGGTTCCCAGCCCGTATGCCCTTAGCCATGCCTCTTTGCCATCCTTTTAGAACCCTATGTCTTGCCTGGATTATTCAGTACTCTCTGAGTTAACAATGATGGAGCTAGCAAGAGCAAATCTGAACACTGCGTGCATTTCACAGGGGCCTCTTCTGTTGGCTTAATTCCAATGAATTAATGAATTCAATGATGGGAAATGTAAGGCAGAGATAGGGGTATAAGCCCCAGATAGATAGCATTTAAGGGCTTCTGGGTCATGTCTCTCCCTCTCAATTACCTCAGGATCAACCCATAAGCACACACGTGTGCTTTCTTTGGAAAGCACCCAGAATCCTACCTTTTAATCTGGTCTTTTGTGATTTCATTTGATTTGCTCACTGTCCCCTCACCTAAGGTTATTGCCATAAATCTAACTTGTTCCCTTGCTTACATCTTGACACCCACCCCCAAACTCTCTGTTTTTCTAACTGTTTCCTGACTCTATTTGCTATTCTTTATATCGACCTTCTTGTGGCCCCGTCTCATTTGGTCAGAAACGGTTTCATGGAGCTTCCGGGGGTGGGAGGGATGCTCCCTGACCTAGCGCCTCCTCTGCTCTCATCTCACTGTGCTCCTGGTACTCACCTGTGTCATCCCTGGTACTCGCTCTTCATTAGCCCACTGGCCTCTTTGTGATTCCAAGACACAAGCTCCAGCCCCAGACCATTTTCACGACCCCTGCCTGGAACATACTTGCCTACCTACCAGGGCCTTAGTCCCTCTGTCTTGTTGGCTTCCTGCTCAAGTCTCTTTTTACTAAAGAAGCGCCTGATCCTTTATATAGAATTAGAACCCATGCGCCTTGCAAGCACAAGCTTCTTGCCCCTCTTTGTTGTCATGGCTCTCTTTTATCAATGCCTACCACAGGATATGCTATGCCCCGCTCTTCCCGGAGCAATGGTCTTGGGCTGTTCACTACTGTTTTTTTCAAATCGGTGTCCATCATGGAGAGAAGGTTACATGGTTGTCCGTTAAATCGATGTTGCTTTGTCAGTCACCATCTCTTCCTCTGTTTGGTATGTCCTCCTGCCCAATTCTTTTACATTATCATGTTCTAGAACAGATACTGGCAGCCAAAAGGATTGTGGGTAGCTAGATGGTCATGGTGGTGATGGTTATGGTGATGGTGGTGGTGGTGATGGCGATGCTAAGGAAGTGAATGTAGAAGTATAAGTGCAAGAGAAGATGGAGACCCTCCCCCATGACTCCCCTTTCTCCACTCTTGTTCTCACATGCCGGCGCTCCTGGAGAAGTGTCTAGAGAAACACCCAACTCTTTCCTGGAGACTGTGGTATCTAGCACCATCTTACCTAGAAGATTTTCTGCATCACTGTATCCCAAATCTGCCTTCTGCTCCAAGCAGGCTCTGCCTTCTAGGTCCTCATCAGAATAAGCAGTGTGGCACAAGGTGTGATGGTTAACATTCCAACTCTAGAGCTGGACCTGGGTCCAAAGCCAGATGCAGCACTTAGAGCCACACTAACCTTGGAAGAAGTGTTCAGGCTCTGTAAGCCTAGGTCTATCTTCTTACACACGATAAATGAATAAGAACTTCCTGTCATTATGATGAGGATTGAATCCAGCCATGAGCCATCCTGTAACATGCTTGCCGAGCTTCGTCCTGATATAGAAAGTTAGGTAAATGTTAGTCATTATTTTCATCAAATTTCATTAAAACAAATTTCATTAAAATTCAAATTATCCTCGTGTTTCTCAAAAAACAGATGTTTCTATATTTACTGTTTCTTGGGCATTAGCTCCTTACCCTAGCACAGACTGTCAGCCTATCCATGCCTTGTGTTCGATTACTATAAGAAAGTAAATGTCACATGGACGTGTGAAGATTGTGTTTATCCGCCCTCCCCCCGCCTCCCTTCTGTGATATAACTCACATGCCATAAATTGCTATTTGTTTATTGTCTTTCTAAGTTCTTTGGGGGGAAGAATGAATTCTCTAATTAGGGGAATTTCCAGACAGAGGTAAGGAGAGAACATGCTGTATTGAACCCCCACTTTCCCATCTTCATGATTCGGCAATTATGCACAGAGTGTCAGCCCAAGTTCATCTGTTTTCCCTCCCCCACTTCAAATTATTAAAAGTCAATACAACCGCTGGGGGGGGGGTTCAGTACTAGTGTGTGGTTAGCAAGTGCAGAAGGGCCTACATTCTGTCCTCAGCCCCTTCCAAAAGGCAATTTCCAGATGCCATGTTATTTTACCCACAAATACTTCAATTTCTGACTGACCTTACTACCAACCACACAACGGGAATGAAAATTACGTAACTCCTCAACACCCGCTTCTAGCCCTGTCCGCAGTCTATTATATCCTGCTAGAGCTTGCGTGCTTAGCTCGCTGTTGCACCCCAAGATATAATAGCAAAGGCAACGCTTACATGTGTGACTGAGTGGTTGTATTCCATCCAGATTTTCGGAGCTATCGCTGTAAAAAGAATAGCGTAAGCGATGCTTGTGATCTTCGCTATTGTGTTCTGGCTCTTTGGCTAAGATCAAGTGTGACTGTGTTGAACTAACAACATATGTGATATTCATCTACGATAACATCTATAGTTTACTTACAGTAACTGAAGCACAGTTGTCTTGTGTTGATGAACACAGAACAGGCATCACTGTCCCCCAGGGAGCAGATGTTTTTAGAGTGCCGCCTTAGAATACACTGTCCTTGTACATTGTACCTTGACTCAGATACAAAGTCCTATCTCCCTTCTGCTTCTTGAGTGGGAAACACAGGTCACCTGGTTCTCGCTTTTGGGTTGGATAAGCTGTGTTTGGCTCTGGACTGTAGTCTTACTAGATGTCTCTTCACCATCGAGGCAGACACACTACCGGGTGAGATTGTTATGAACACTTACCGACGGCTGTAGAAGCGTTCTATCCTGGTGCTTGGCTTTAAGCTACTGCCTAGTGGACTGTTGTGCACATTCTCTTGTCTCGAAGCCACGTGCTTGGCCACGTTCAAGGCAAGCACTGCTGAGACAGAGGAAAGGACCCCCAAGTGGAAGCTGCCCCACCCCCCAGTGCCACTTCAAGGTCTCGCTGTTCTTGCGTCTAACCTCTCCGTTTTTAGGGTCTCCACAGTTGTGGTGTTCTGCTGTGGGGTGAAGGACAGAGTTGTGCTCTTCTGCCTGGCCTGCACCCTGTCCACCTGAACTCTGAAGAGTTTCACTGCTACTAAGATTTTTAAAGAGATATACGTAGTCCTTCTTTTATGGCATACAGTGTGGGGGGGAGAATCGGTTTTCTCATGAAGATCAGATGTTGTTCTGCACCATAGATGTGGGGGAGGTCTCATCACCTCTCTAGAACAAGGTCTCTGTCCTTTAAGCCCGGAGAGAGTGGTTGCATGGTACTGCAGAGCCACATCTGAACAGGGTGGCTGCCTGGCGTGCTGGGCTGCTTCATGCACGCAAGACTGGCTTGTCAGCAGCACGTTAGCAAACCCTTTCTCATTGCTTTGTTTCCCCTTCCCACCATTCACCTACCATGGGGAAATGCCCTTTCAATGTCATGTTTTGAATTAGTCATTCTATATTTCCAAGATTACCTTTGATCTAAGGCAAATTAACCGGTATTTGAAACAAATACGATGTTAGGTAATCTCTAACTTCAACAAAGCCCACCCTTCTCCTGACACCCACGGCAGATCCCTGACCCTGGCAACTGTAACCACATCACACACCACTGGGCCCTTTCCCACACCACCTGTCTGCATCCCTCCTATCAAACAAACCCCACAGGACAACCCAGCGCTCTCCCTCCCAGGGTTCTCCCTTGGCCTCTTTTGTCCTTCCAGAGTGGGAACCTGCCTTGCTCTCCTGCATCAAGCCTTTTCATCTTTCGGACTCTTCCTGGTGGAAATCTTGTACTGTGCACTTACTTAATTCCAATAAAACAGCAAAATTATGTGTGTATACATGTATGTGTGTGTGAATATATATGTGTGTGTATAAATGTGTATATCCATGTAGCTGTGTGTGTGTTTGTGTGTGTGTGTGTGTTTGTGTGTGTGAGAGAGAGAAAGTGAGTGAGAGGGAGAAAGAGAAACTTGATATCGTTGAGAAGAATCAGACCAGGAAAGGCTCAGAGTGGGCAGGGCCTATTGTAAAGAATAGAATGGAACTGAAAACAGAGATATGAAGACTGAAGAGGCCTGGTATGGGGAGCCTGGTATGGAGGGAAGAGAGCTATGGAGAGGAGAGGGCGCCCTGTTGTACTAGGAAGCAGCAGGTGCAGGATAGATGAACGCCAGGTGTGCGAAGCAGTGGTGAGAAGATTTGAATGTAGTCATGAATTTTATGCTTTGAATATGCTCAGTCATCCCGACATCATAGAGGAGGAAATTGAGTCACCAGAGAACACATATGTGAGTTCACAAAAGGTACCCGAATGATCCACAGCAGTATTGGTAGCTGCACTGACCAAACTGGTCCAGTTCCTGTGATCTTCGTAGGTGAGTATTGGGAGTTAAGTTTTGGGGGGGCAGGGGAGTGTGAAAAGTAGAGACTAGCCTTTCCTCACAGGTCAGACTTAGTTCAGGGCTAGCAACTGACTTTCTCAATCTAAAGATCCCACCTCTACTATCCGGTCCTGAGAGACGACCTGATTATAGGCAGACACCAGCTTAGCTAAAGTTGAGAGTTGTGCTATTGCAGACGGAAAGAGAGACCATTTGGGAGACAGTTGGCCTGGTATTAGAAGAGTGTAGAGGAACACTTTGAATTTTTATGTTAAGAAAAGCTTTTTTGGTTTAACTGACTAGTCATTAGAGGTTCGTGTTCCCCAGCTGTGGCAGAGTTGTTTACAAATTGGAATTGGAATGCCTGATGCAGGTGGCTATCGTTTGGTTGGGCGCAGTCGTTCTGGCACCTGTAGCTTGTCTTTGGGATTGTGTGCGGCATGGGTTTATGGGAACTTTTGACTTAGGGCATAAAAGGTCTGAAGCCCCGAGAATGAGTTGGAGGGAGGAGGCGGCGGTGTGTGTTGGGGGTTGGTTGGTTGGCTTGCTGTTGTTAGTGTGAGAACAAAGGTTGGAGAGATTTGAGCTTACGACAGCCTAAAAAGAGGCTGTGAAGATTCTACCTTTCTTTCTGTAGTAAGGCTGCTTGTAAAAGTGGTGACGATTTCAATCTTTCCTTTCTCCTTCCCTAAATTGAGGGTAAAAGACTATAGCGTGCTGCCATAGAAGAGGAATGTACCCTGCAGGATATGATAGTCCCTAGGCCAAGAGAGTCTGTGGCCAGAGCTTTTGGGCTGGCCTCTCCGGGCCCTTTGGAGCTGGGCCTCACAGAAGTCCTCAGGACTTGGCTGAGTACAGAGATGTTTTTTCCTGGGGTTAAATGCATGTCTAAAATGTTTAACAGCTGTTGGGATGCCATGCTCCGGGACATATGAATAGCACATGCTAGTGTTGAACTAAAAACTGGACATTTTCAGTCAATACTTCACTGTGGCAAGGGCTCTCTGTTGCCAAACTCCGTCTGGAGGGGAAACAATTGAAGATTCCAGTCATCACAGGGAGCCAGTGACATTCATGGTGAAAGGAAACGCTTGAAAACCAGTGTGGGTCACGTTCCCATTTGGGTAATGTCTTGTCAGGACAAGTTCACCTGTCACAGCAGTGTCATTCCCAGACAGTGGCTCCAATAACTCCTCCTTTGGATGGACATGATGAATCAGAGGCATGACTGAATATCCTCAACCCAACAGTTAAAACACTGGTCCATGCTGGTGTTTAGAATTTATGGCTTGAATGGAGGGAAGGACGATTTGGATATTGTTGAGAAGACAAGAAAGCAAAGAGCCAAGATTAAAGAGTGGCATTCACTTGTGTATTTTCAGAGACGTTAGTTTTCTCTCCCCTCCCCCACCTTCTATTGCACGTTCCTAGTGAATTACAGGAAACCCTTGTAACAGGGTATCCTGACTTTGGAGGGCTTGTTAGTTAGAAAAACACTCATTTGGTGGTATGCTTTTGGTGAAGATTATAGAATCAATTATGCTCCACTGATTTTGAAAAATAACAATCCGTTTAATCACACTTGTTTGCATGGTGGCCCACAGAAGAATTAAGAGACTTCCTTTAAAAAAAAAAAAAAAAAAGTTTGTGCTAAAATAGCACTTTAATCCTCACCCAAATTGTTGCTGCTACTGGAATTTCAAAATCAAACTTGATGTCCTAGTGAAATCTCAACGCACTCAAGGACTACTAATTAACCCGTTAATTGCTGGCCTGACACAATCCACTCATACTTTTCCATGTACTTAAGAACCTCAAATGGCCCCTAGGAGACTGTGTGTCTGTGTCTGTATCATGAACCTCTCTCTGTACAGAATGCTGTATCTCTTTGGCACTCTTTCCCACAGAACTCAGGAAGGTTTGGTCTGGTTTAAAGGTTCTTTCTTTCTGAGCTCCTAAGGAAGTTACAGAAGGGGATGCTGATGGTGAGCTGTGAATGCACCTACCAGGCTGGTCTAATAAGTCAGCTCAGAAGTCAGGCAGGAGAGCCCCGCCCCAGCGTATAAGCAGGGGATTTCCTTCTATTCTCTGGGCATGCTTGATAGACAAACCCATTGCAGCTTACTGATCGCCATATCAGCAAGCATTGTTTCATGGAAGGCCTGGGGTGTGGGAACAAGTCTTCAGAGGAGAGGGATTGCATTCAAACACAGGAGCAGAGAAAAGTGGATCAGAGTGCAGGTGGGTGGGAGTGAGTTCTGTGTGTGTATGTGTGTGTGTACAGGAGACAGATACATATATACATATGACTTACTGAGAACTACACTAACTCATAACACAATTTGGAAGTAATAGAAAAGGGATTTTTTATGGATACTTCTGTTAATGTTACCAGCTTATATATGCATTCAACATACATAAGTGAATGTAATTTCAATATGAATACTGTTTGTTATTCTTTTCTATTAGGTAAGACAAAGAGGCTGATGACATAGCTCAATTGTTAGAGTACTTGTCTACCATGCACAATACTGTATAAACCAGGTACAGTGGTACACACCAATAGTCCTAGCTCTTAGGAGGTGGATGCAGTAGCATCAGAAGTTTAGAGTGTTCCTTTGTTGTATCGTGAGTTCAAGACTAGCCTGAGATACAAGGGATCTAGTCTCAAAAAAAGGAAACAAAGGTGAGACAAGGAAGATATGCATTAGTGTGTCTCTCGATTATCAGCCACAGTGGCTATTTTGAATCCTTAATGTCCAGTATCCAGAGTAGTGTTTGGTTTCTTCAATGTGTCAGCAGGCTATACTACATTGTTTATATGAAATCTGTATTGTTGTTTACCCAGTTGATTGCTGGGTCATGAGGAAAGGACAGGGGGCAGACCTGTTCTCATTCAGGTCCTTGACTGGCCCTAGTTAGGAAGCCCCAGGTACCATCTGATGGCATTCTCAGCCTAGAACAAAAGCTCAGTTCAGGGGTGGCTCATCTCTGTGACTCCTGGGAACACTCAAGCCAGCTCTGGTGGGTCCTAACCTGTGGATCCTAACATGAGATTACTGCAGAAATCTGGGCTGTCCTTTGTCTCCATTCCCCAAGCCCCTCCAGTATTTATGCAGGAGCGGAAAGGCTCACTACTGCCATCCCCTTAATGACCACTGTAACCACCCAGCCCTTCTTAGTCCAAGGGAGGGGGAAAACCAATTCTGTATCCCTTTTTGTGCATTTTTATTTGTTCTATATTTTCTTAATATAGTCTGTCTATGTTGCTCTGGCTACCATTGAATTCACAATCCCCCTGCCTCAGTGTCCCAAGTCAATAGGTCTAAAGGCATATACCACACAGTTGGCTTTTGATTATCTTTTAAATGGTTCTCTCTCTTTTTTTTTTTAATTGACTTCCCTATAGGTTTCTTTTTTATTCCAGGCTTCTGCTGTAGAGACACAGATGCATGATTTTATTCATTAAGTTGCCATGTACCTTCTTGTGCCTGGTGAACCCATTTCTTGCTCTGGGTACCTGGACCATAGGGCTGATTTAAACTGAGACTCCTCTCTGTAGGGCTTATGCTCTGCAGGAGATGGAGACAGACAAGGTAATAACAGCTGTTTCCAGAAATGATCAGTGCTGTGAAGAAGAGAGCGAGAGAATGAATCAAGGTGAGGGAAGAGAAAGCCAGGCACGTGGCCTAGACCTTTAATCCCAACAGTCAGGAGTCAGAGGGTAGGGGACACTCTATGAGTTTGAGGCCAGCCTGGTCTACATAGTGAGCTCCAGGGCAGCCAAGGCTGCATAGTGAGACCTTGTCTTAAAAAAAAAAAAACAAGAAAAAACCAGAAACATCAATGACTATGGAAGAGAGCTCTTTGCTTAACCGACCCCACTGCCGCCATCACCGCTGCCACCACGGGGGCGGCCAGCGATGTCAAATCTCATCTATTGGTGTGCAAGGTGGTAACAGCCCATTTGTTTTGCTTCTGCAAAGAACGGAAAGTCCTCAGACCCGGTGGACTGGATCTCTGAAGTCTCTGACTTTAGCTGTCTGTCCTTCAGGTTTTGAACTTTAAGATGAGTTAATAATTCTGAATTCCGAAAGTACTTGCTCACCAATGATACTCAGAACGCCTCTGATTTTGACACACGTGAGATTTAGGATTTCATATTTTCTGATTAGGGGTGCTCAGCCAGTAGGGACCATGCCATGCAAAATCCAAAAATACAAACAGCCCCCCCAACAAAAAGACCTCCCAAATCTCAAGCAGTTCTGGCCCAAGCATGTCAGGTTAGGAATTCTCCATTCATAGGAATGAATTTATGAAAGGGATAGAAAGACTAATGAGTCAGTGTCTGCAAGGTGTGCAGCCAGGGCCGGGTAAGCAGCCCTCACACCCTGACTGTAGTTAGGAGTGATGATGGCAACAGGTGCCTTTTGCTTCCCCAGAGGCCTTGCTTTAAAATGTCCAACACTGACTGGCGTTCTTCTGGGAGATCAGGAGAGAGTGGCAATCTCCCTGAACATCAGCTTTTCTCTGAAAAATGGGATCATATTAGCCTACCTAGCCTTAGCAGATGTGTGTGTGTGTGTGTGTGTGTGTGTGTGTGTGTGTGTGTGTGTGTGTGTGCACAAAACAGTCTGAACAAAGAGAACACAATTTGGAAGCTAGAAAGTTCTATTTGGATGGAGATGTTAGGAATGTAACAGCACGGACCCACACCGAGCTATCCGAAGAATTTAATTTTGAATGCTCTTCTTTGCTGCGATGACTATTTCTGTCCTGTGACATCCTGTCACATGAACACATTGTGATTTGATTCACAATGTCTTGCCGTGTGGCCTCCGGTCCTGCTGTGTTACCGTGGTTGACTTCATGTGGCTGATAACAGAGACACATTTGACTCTAACTCATTGAAGTCTCCTTCCCGTCCCTCACTGCCCACCAGGACACAGCTTCCTTTCTACAGTTCTGTTCACCTCTTGGATCTGTTTGCATGAGCCAGCCAAAGTTTCAAGTTATTTGGGAAGCGGGGTGTGTGTGTGTGTGTGTGTGTGTGTGTGTGTGTGTGTGCTGAGATCACATGGTCGGAACTGGGCATTTGTCAAAGGAACACATCTTGATAAAAAACACCACAGGAGCATTACCTCCTGGGCACTCTGTGGGAATAAGAAGTCACTTCAGCCCAAAGGTAATGAATAACCAGTTACTATGTTGTACTGCCCATCATTCCCCCAAAAGAAGTGTTCCCAGTGACAGGCTTTTTTTTTTTTAATTTCAAAAAAAAAAAAAAAAAAAAAAACCAAAATGAGTGAAGATGCTGAGCTGAGCTCTCAGCTGTGGATGGCCATGGTGGTGGCCACTCATCTCCTGTTCTGTTCACTGCTCACCCACATCCCATGGCGCAACCTTCAGAACCAAAGCTTCTCAGACACCCGAGTGGCACCTCTGGATTTTCCTGCTGCACTGCTGCTTGGAGACAAGTGAGCCCTGGAGCCAGGGGCCCACTTCCAGGTAGGCCATGGGCATCCCTGGCTCCCCCTCTGCATACGATGAGAATGAGCCTCTCTGATCTGTTCCCCGGTCCCTCCCAACTAGTTTACATTCAGGAAGATCTGTGCCTAGGGCACATGCTGTTAGGGATACCCTCTTGTCTACAGCCCATGGACACTCATGCTGTGGGTGTTTTCCCGTGACAGGAAACTGGATACTTTCCTTTTGACTGAAATAAGAAATCAGTGTTGGTTTCACACACACACACACACACACACACACACACACACACACACACCTCAGTGCCTAAGACTATCTTAGGGCCTTTTATGGGACAGCAAACAAAAGGGGAATTTTATAGGTGCACCTGATTCTCTCAAAGAGGAAAGCCCAGTGACCACACATTGTTCCTTTTGTATCCAGTAGACGTGGATTATTAATTAACGTCTTTATTTTTCCTGTGGGAAATGAGCAAGCGCCTTGCTGAGGCCACACCTGCTGTTTGTTTTCCACCTCTCCTGGGTCAGGACACACTCCTGCAGTTTCGCTTCTCTTGACCCCAGACCTCACCGTGCCACCGGTCCTCCTCAGATGACTTGGAAGCCAGATGCCATGCCGTCACCGTCTAAGCCACACAGGTGCAGACGAGGAGAGGAAGACAGATGAAGAGGCTTTTGCAAGTTAAATAACATTGACGAGAGCACTCGGCAGCTTCTGTTAGCGCTGTGCTTGGAGCCCTACGAAGGTCCCACTCTTTAGCAGGACTTTGAGGAGATAGATGGTTGAGCTCCGCCATTGCTTCCCTCCCCATAAACGGAAGCTCATCGCCTGCCTAATAAATATCGCATGCTTGGCCGGTGTCAACTCGTAAGCCCCCTCAGCTGAATTATTGGCAATGAACAGACTCCAGAGAGGGAGAGCATTGCCTTCGGTTGTGTACCAAACAGTGGTGAGCCTGTCAGACTCCAGTGGATCATTCCAAACCTGTTGCCACACAGATTGTCATGATTAAAGTCAGAGGGTCACAGAATGAAACAAAATGGCACAAATGGAGAAAGGACCCTGGGAGGGGGGGTGCGGGGGATGGCTGACGGGGGTTCGAGAGAGGTAGAAGAGGGTAGGAGTGGAGTAAACAAGGCACTAGTCCACGTGTATGAAACTGTCAAAGGACAAACTTAATCAATACGAATAAATGAGCAAAACAGGGAGGAATGAGGGGGAGAGCAGGAAGGAAGAGGGGGAAGAGAAGGATGGAGAAGGAGGGGAGGAGAAAGTGGGGAGGAGGGAGACAAGGAGAGGAGGAGGAAGAGGAGGAGGGATGGAGGGGAGGAAGAGGAGCAGGGCGGCAGTAGATTATCATCACTTGTCACCTAGAGTGTAGCCCTGGCCCCACTTGGGAATTGACAGTTCCATCAAGCCAGAGCCACCTCAGGCCTTTCCTGCTTGGGTGTGTGTGTTCTGATCTCATCTGCCATTACCTCTGGCTTACTCTCTAGCCCTGCCTGCTTGTCTCCTGACTCTCTTTGTCTGGGGGATGAGCTCTTTTCCATGCTGCTGCCCACTTTGGTGTTGGGTGTTTGCACCCCCCCCATATGTGTGTCTGTGTGTTTGAGTATGTGTGATGATGTTTATATCAACATAAAGACATTGACTCACGGACTAAAGTAGATTTTTAAGCTTTCATCTGAAACTTCTAACTAAGCTGAGCCGAGTCAGTGCAGCCTGCCCTGCTGTGGATGTGCGTGGAACGGGGAATTCTGTGCAGTCTACCACGGGAAGAGTCATGCATGCCAGCTGTGATGCCCGCAGAAAGATCCTGCAGGGACTGCCCCGCGCCTATAGAACATCTTACAAATTGCTTGCTTGAATCTTAATCCCTGTGAAGAGACCCAGCCTCTTCTTCCAGAACTTCCGCCTGGGCCTGCTCTGTCACAGCCCTGGGTGGGTTCCTGGCAGACTGCAGGTGCTCAGGTTTTGGGCAGGCTGATGCCTTCACTCAGACACTCAGTTTTTGCCCATCTCTCCCTCCGGTCCCAATCCCTGCCAAGAGTCTTCTTCTAGGCTCTCGTCCCCTCAACACTTGGGCCTCTGTTTCCCTCTTTTTGATGTTGTCATAGCGTTCATGTGGAGAACAAATGAGTTTCTCAAGTACACAGGACCTGTGAGGGTTAATCTTCATTGTCAGTGTGAAAGGCTTTAGAATCCCCCGGGAAATGAATCCCTGGGCATGTCTGCAAGGAAGCTCCCATATTAAGGTCACTGAGATGGGAAGACCTATTGTAAATTTGGACTGTCCCATCTGCTGGAGGGAAGGTCCAGAACTAAGTAAAAAGGGAAAGGGAGCTTCCTCTGCTTCCTGCCTGTGGATGCAACGTGACCTCACACTCCATCATGCTTTCCCTGCCACCATGGACTCAGCCCTCAAACTGCGAGCCTGGCGAACCCCTCCTTTCCTAAGTTGCGTTTGCCAGGAATTTCGTCACTACAATGGTGCAAGTAACCGAGACACAAACTAACCCAAAGCGAGCGCCTAGCGTCACCCTCCAGCGCCGTAAATAAAGACGTCTCGCTACATGCCTGTCTCTCCCAACTTCTCGTGAGTCTCGTCCACATTGTGGTACCATGGTGTGGCTGTGTCTATGAAGGGCAATTTTACTCCGCAAAAGAAAACTCGGGTACAGCCACGATGCCGCTGACGGGCACAGTGATCGATTCTTCATGGTTTCTTCAAACACATTTTTGGATTCCTGTCTAGGTTAAAGAATGAGAGAGGCATTTACTAAGACCGATCCGCGCACTAACACTTCCATATGTTTGCATTTTTACTCCGCCTTCATTTGTCATCACCATCAGCCTCACTTCCACAGTGGCGGGGGTCGGAGGGGGGGGCGGGAGGGGAAGTGGGGGGAGCTGGTCTCTAATGAGGACACTGAAGTCAAGAGAGAAGGGACTCACTTCCGGGTACCTTACACCAAGGAGGGACTCAGTACATGAAACGCTTAAACCAAAATTCTCAAGATGGAGGATTCACTGCTGTGGAAGGGTCCATCACAGATGCGTGGCGGAAAATGATTAGCTTCTGGCACAGGTTCCCTGGCTACCAACCGTGAAACTAGACAGTAGTAGGAAAGACTGTATTTCTCTAATGGACATTTGAAGAAGGACGGTGTGGTTTTATACTGGCCCTATGCTGGCTGTGGGCAAGGCAAGGGGAAGCTTGAGGGAAGGACACCGCCCATAAGGAGAGGGTCTTGCTGCTTCTGGCTTACTGGGGTTAGCAGTATGGATGTGTGTAGGTGACCCTGATTGTCACTGTGATGGGAATAAGTCAGTGTCAACATACCTTAGGGACTGTGAAACAGTCTCTTGTTGGCTTCCCTTATCTCCCCACCTGCAACCTCTGACTCTTGTCATTAAAGACACGGCAGAGACTTCAGTGTTATCAAAATCCGACTTGAATGAAATTAAAGACTATGAATTTTTTTCGTAAAAATTAATGTAGTGGATGAACTTTGACTAAATCGCAGGTCAAAACTACCACCACGGCTGTAAAGTTCCACTTCTAGTTTGCTATTAGTCCACTGCAGCCGTCACAAAAATAGGACTAGTGAGCGGATGACATAAACAGTAAAAGTTTATTTCTCACCTTTCTGGAGCTTGACACTCTTAAGAGAAAGGTGGCAGCAGGGTCCATTTCTTTGCACACCTCTCTGCTTAACTTAGAGCCTGTCTCTTTCTCCTTCTGTCTTTAGCGGCCTTTTCTCTATATCCTAATGTCTTCCTCTAAGGACACCATTGGTGCTGGCTTGGGGTCTGCCCTCATGACCCTATTTCAGTGGAATCACTCTTCAAAGAACCTACATTGACATACAACCTCTTTCTGAGGCACCAGGGGTGAGGACATCGCATACAAATTTTATGAGACGTAGTACAGCCCAGGACAGACAGATAACTGGTGAATTCCCAAACACAACTAGATATCAGATAGGATTGTGGAATTCTAATGTCCTACGTGTAATAATGGATTGTGATTCAGTAGAAAAGTGTTATTTGTGGGGTCGTGGTGAAATATGTAGGGGGAGGATAATGGCGAATCACCCTCTTAACTTCAAGCGTTCTCTATCAGCAGAACTATTTGTGGGTGCAGAGAACACTGAAGCACTGGAGTGCAGCGATGGGGAGTTAATGCCACAGAAGCAACGGACAAGAAGTATGGGGGAAGGGAGCTCATATGTGTTTCCAGGAAGGAAGCCTGAGCGAAGACAAGGTGGATTTGATGGAAGGAAGCATGGCTTCCTCAGGGGCCTCTGGGTTCAGAGATTCAGAGATCCTCAGCCTGGCTGTGAGCTCTCTTCCAGTAGGGATGTCCATGCTACTGTTCAAAGGGGCCCTGATATCTGTAATCAGCAATTAGGGTGCATTTGTGTGTCTGTCTGAAGGGAGGTTTGGGGAATGCTCTAAACGGCACTGTCTCTGTTCCTTCCTGGAAAAGGGCACCGTTCCCAGTATTGAAACACCCACTTCTGACCCCAGTGGACTGCACATGTATTTTACTGCCTTGTGTTTACTTATTTTGTGGTTTTGCTGTGACACCCAGCCAAGCATTATGGGATAGGTAAGAAGGTCTCCAGGAGCAGGTGCTTTATCAAGCCAAAAGGCTCAAAGACACGAAGAATGAAAGTCCTTTGCTTAGGACCTCTAAGGAGCAAGTGTTCTAGGTAATTCTTTGTTTCCTGAAACTGTAGGTGTCTGCATGTGTTTATATTTTTACCCCAATGTAGGTCAAGGCTATCTAGAGCTATTTGAAGTTAACAATCTTTGCACTCCACTGTCAGTAAATCCAGGAAAGTTTATGGTAAAAAAAAAAAAAAAGTTAGAATAACCATTCTTTCTAGTGAATGGGACCCTCTGAGAAGAAAAGATGAAGTCTCTATTCTGAGGCATGGCCAGTTTCTTGTAATAGATCAAGGGAAGAGTTTGCTCTCAGCCCTTGCTTCTAGAACTGTGATAAAACAGGCTAGATCAGCAAGCCTCTATTATTTACTTGAAAGATAAGAAATATTTAAGTCTTGAAAGGTATTTTTATAGCCGAGATGGAAAGTTTCTGATCGTCTTTCTTCCTATATTGCAATTATAAACTATAAAATCTGCTCCTTAAGGAGCATGTGTTTGTGGCAGGGTCCCAGGCCTCAGCCCTTCTACATTTTTCTAGCTTCTTGTCATTCTCTGTTGTCATTGAATTTTTTCTTTGTTAAACAATAAAAGTATCAGGGTTTGTCCTGTTAAGGTGAGTGAATATTCCCACAGCCTGTGGAAGTCAATCTTACAGTGAAGAGAAAGGAAATTCACAAATAACAAGTTGGCCTCTATTATTTTCAAAAATAATTTACTTATTTTAAATCATGTGGATGTGTGTATTTTTATGCCATCTGTGTCAGGGTGCCAAGAGAGGCCAGAGTCAGTTATCAGATCCCCTGGAGTCGGAGTTATAGACAGTTGTGAGTTGCATGATCTGGGTGTTAGGAATCAAACTCAGGTCTTCTGCAAGAGCAATACCTGCTCTTAACTGCTGAGCCTTCTCTCCAGTTCCCTCCTATTATTTTTTATACATTAATACCAATATGGGATTTAGAAGAAAACTTAAGTATTTATTTGGCAAACTTCACTGTTTTATTTTTTTAATGTTAATCTTAATTTATGAAAAGATCTTTATTAGAGGCTAGGGAGACTGCTCAGCCATTAAGAGTGCTTGCTACTCTGGCAGTGGACCCAAGTTCAGTTTTCAGCACCCACATCCGGCAGCTCGTGACTACCCATATCTCTAGCCCTATAACTCCAGTTCTGTGGGCACCTACACACACACACACACACACACACACACACACACACACACACATATATATATACGAACTCATACACACACACACACATATATATATATACATATACACGAACTCATACACACACACACACACAAATAAAAACTAAATGTTTGTGTTATCCTGCAAGTAGAAAGATTCCCTAAATCCAACACTGACTGGTTATTTTGTTAGTACTACACAGTTGATGATGATAGACATGAATGCACTCTTCCTCAGAGGAAATTTGTGAGTCCCTAAGAGAGGCAGGCACATTTAGGAGCAAACTCTAATATTAACACAGCTTGGAACTGTTCTGTCCTCTTTTCTGTGAAATGTTGATGAAATCTGAGCATGCCCAGAGGTGTTCCTGTCCGCCATCTTTTGACACTGTCTGTACATGCCCCAAAGTGTTCCTGCCTGCCATTCTAACCTTTCAAACACATGCTCCATAGCCTTGAGCCAGGCACGACCCAGAACGCGTCCACCACCTTTCTTTCTTGAACTATGACTTTCAATGGAACGTGCTTGGGAATACACTCTTTAACTCTGCGTGCTCAGGAATGTGTCGGTGCCTACAATGTTTCCCAATATAAATATTTATAGATTCCCTTCATAAAATCTCCATACTTTCCATGTTGAAGGACAACACTGCTTTGAAATAACTCCCATGTTCTCCCTACCTGCTGCAGGAAATAACCCTATCTCCACTCATAAAGGAAACAATAATTTTTAAAAAAGGCCTTAGCGGTCTGCAATTATGAACTTAAGATTTACTGTATCCTACACTGACAGATAGATTTTGTCTGTTAGGACTCCAAGAAATATATATATATATATATGTGTGTGTGTGTGTGTGTGTGTGTGTGTGTGTGTGTGTGTGTGTGTGTCTTGCCTGGAGAACTGCTTATAATTCTGTGTCAACATCTGCTCCTGCAGTTAGGAAAGATTTCTCCCTCCCTCTTGCCTCGAGCAGTGTTAGTGTTTATTGCCCTCTGTGATCATTAGAAACTTAAATCCACGATTACAGAGATAGCGATAAGCAACTGCCACCCTCTTGGTTTCCAAATGCGCTCCTATGTAACATCAGGGAGTTTTATGGGATGCGTGGCTCTAGCCCATGCTCTGAGAAATGGTATAAAATGTATATGTAACCACAAAGAGGTGGAATTTTTACAGAGAACCTGTTCTTGTAAGAGTGAGTGTTGTAAGTTTAACTCCTCCTCTGTCTGACATATGGACAGTAGATTGAACCCAAAACAAATGTTTTAACAGTTTGGTAATCTGCAGTGAGCGATAGTGGGGGTGGGGGTGTTGTGTGCTGTTGCTCGGGTAATGGGGTAATGACTTGGGAATTTGAACTCCCACTTTCAGAGTTTGAATGGAATATGGTTCTGGTCATAATCCCCCCACCCCACCCCAAGTGAGATTATTCCGTTTTGTGGTAAATTGCCACTGCTGTCTAATATATGTGTGTGTTTTTCTTGGGATCCGTTTCACAAAGAGTTTGAGCTAGTAGAAAGCCCTTGACAGAGAGGAAGCCTGTAGAGTGGCAGCTTTATGCAGCTAAGTCTTTAATCCTGGCTTCTCTTTAGAGTCCATTGAGATCAGTTTTCAAAGTGCTCTCAGCAAATGGACATTTCTTTGAGAATGGTATGTGGGTGGGAAAACATGTAAACACACACACACACACACACACACACACACACACACACACACTTTCCCTGCTATGTATGCTATGCTGTCCCCTCTAAATTGGAATGATGTCTTCACTTGATTAGAGGAACCCAGGGTTGAATTCATGGAGTTCAGTGGAGTTAGGTAATTCTCTGTCCCTAAAATTGATGATATTATAATTTTGCCGGGATAATAAAGCAGTTCACAAATCATTGGTTTATCCTGAAGGACAAGAATGTGTACTGTAACATTACCTCCAGGTGATGGACAAGCACCCTAATGTTAGAGAAGCTGTGCCCCAAGTGTGGTACAGGGATGGAGCATCATCATCTCCGTTCAAAGGTGGTGATGTCTAGAGGACTGGAGGGCAGTGGAAACGGAGATTAGCAGTCTGAGAGTATGCAAGAGCAAGAGAAAGGATGAGAGGAGGGGAGAGGAGAAGAGGGGAGGGGAGGGGAGGGGAGGGAAGAGGAAAGGAGGGGAGAGGAGAGAAGGGGAGAGGAGAGGGGAGGGGAGAGTACGGGAGGGGAGGTGAGAGAGAACAGATCAAGGAAGAGATTCCTACTGAGACACTGATAGTGAAGAAATGGAAAGCTAGGCTGGTCTCAGGCATTATAGAAGACTGGCCTTGGAGCTCACTTGGATGTGATGGGTAGGATTGCCAGCACCAGCGTGGAGCTTGTACCTTATGCCATGAGAGTAGTGTTTACTATGGCCAATCTGAAAATAAGGTTCAGACACAGATTGCCTTGCTGCCTGAAGTAAATTATTCTGGAGATCCATTTAACGACTTGTTTCGTACCCTTTAACCCAGTATTTCCATTTTAGGGAAACACACTAAACAAAGGAACCTTTCAATACACTTGATTCTTCATGTGGTTTCAAACCACCGTAAGATTCAAATAACCTAACGTATCAGCACTAGAGGACAGCACAAATGTACTGTACACCCATACACAAGACTGTTGTGTATAGCTGAGATTTCCAAGGAATGCTAGAGTGAAAAAGGCCCCTCATAATAGCCACAGCTTACACCTCATGTGGTCTGACAAAGCCCCATGGGATGGACACTCATCTCCAGTGACCTGATGACTTCCCACTCTGTCCAACATTGTAACGTTTTCTCACAGTGCCAACTGGGGACCAACTCCATAACACATAGACTGTTTGGTCGTTAGAGATTCAAACCATAGCCAAGTGGGTAGAGGGTGAGACAAAGACAGAGAACAGGGAGCAAGGCCGGAGTGGGCTGCACAGTGGACATGGAACACCAGGGACCAGGGAATGGAACTCTCTATAAAGGAGCATTAACGGTGGTCTTCTGCCCCAGGTGACCCAGGGGTGGTCTGCCTGTCTTCCCCATTGCAGATGCAAGCCTGCCTCCAGAGTTGCTCCACTCTCCTGCCCCTGAGAATCAAGGCAGTCCCACAGCTTCCAGAACTTCCTGGTTCTTAAAACAAGTATACCACACAACTTCTAGGGCTCTGGTTCCTAAAGCAAGCATGTGGCATTTCTGACATTTCTTGAAGAATTTTTGTTGCGAGTAGCAAAGGTCAATAGTTGAAAGCTCTCTTGTAAAAATGCCTGTGTTATAATGTTCAGTGGGGGTAAAAAGGTCAGGGGAGAGCTGGCACTTTAATTTCTATTATAAACAAAAGAAAAAAAGTAGAAGGAAATTGTGCAGGGATTAACCACAACCATCTCATTTCTAGGTTGTGATGGTGTTTCCTGGGTTTTCTTATTCTCTAGATCTTTTAGGGTATGCATTGTGTGTGTGTGTGTGTGTGTGTGTGTGTGTGTTTAAATAGTACTGTTAAAGATTTCTTGCATAGTTTGATTCTCTCTATCCATCAGAGACACTATTGCCCAGGACAGCCGTGCCTGTCTCGCTGGTTCCTCTTCCAGGCCTTATTCCTAACAGCATGACAGGGGCATGTACTGACTGATGCAGAAGAAAGTCCTGGGGCCATTATCCAGTAGGACACGAAAGTCAAGACTTGTGTGGAATTTCCCTTTCTGTCTTCCAGCAGACCCATGAGGTAGACAGAAGGATGCTCTTGCTTCTCAGTTAGTTATAAGAAAGCTGACATCCAAGGGGCACCCCCTACTGAAAATTCAAAACAGACAAACATTTTAATCACCTTTTGTGTTTCCACTAATCAATGTTGGGTTTCAAGCCTTTCTAATCCATCAACTCCTTGTTGAAAGAAAATGTTATATGGGAAAAAATACATAGATTAAAAAAAGTCAATTTGAACAGATTAAGACAGAAATAGCAAATAAGAATCCCTGTCCCCTAAGGAGAAGTGGGGTGGGGGATGCCTCTGCTTTCCTGTGCTTCAAGGAGCAAAGATTGAACATTTGGGCTCAAGCCATGCTCCACTAAAAGGAATCAAGAGTCAATCAAAGCCAGGAAAGGGTATTGTCAAAGCAGCAAAGACAGGGGCTTCAGACACGTTTAGTTTGGTGTCAGTCAACTGTAGGAAGCTTCGTCAAAGTTCAGCATCGATAAACAGTGCAGAGAGGTAAATGAGGAGAGGGACAAATGAGATGTGGACCTGGAGTAAAAAGAGGCCAGTGTGAGGCACTTGAGAGATGGCTCAGTGGTTAAGAGCGCCGGTTGCTCTTCTGATAAACCCAGGATCGATTCCCAGCACCCCCATGGAAGC
The DNA here is from genome assembly GCA_026225945.1 of Cricetomys ansorgei. NCBI lineage: Eukaryota > Metazoa > Chordata > Mammalia > Rodentia > Nesomyidae > Cricetomys > Cricetomys ansorgei. The sequence goes on along the minus strand of JAMJFZ010000191.1, from coordinate 7,945,992 downwards.
TCACAACCATCTGAAACTCGACTCCCAGGGGATCCGACACTTTCTTCTGATCTCTGCAGGCACCAGGGACACACATGCAGGCAAAGCACCCATACACATGAGATAAAATTAAAATTTTTTTAAGAGGCAAGTATGAGTCCTGGAATTGTCTAGAATGGGAGGATGAATCTGCTTAAAGAAACTGATGCTTAGGAACCTGTGGATTTAGGCACCTTCGTTCTGCATATGTTTTCCTTTAAGAAGAAAAAGAAACAATTAGCCAGAAGGTTTACCAAGCCTTAGAAGAGTGTAAAGCCTGGGAATTGATAAGGAGGAAACTCAAGAATACTGCTTGGTTGGGGCGACTAACGGGAGTGAATGGGGAGAGGTGAAAGTGATTGTTAATTTTAATTGTCCTCCTGACACAATCTGGAATCACCTGGAAAGAGAGTCTTAATAAGGGTCTTAACCAGTTTGGCCTGCGGGCATGTCCTTGGGAGGTTGTCTTCACTGAATTAATTGGGATGGGAAGACCCACCCACTGTGGGTGGCACCATTCTGTAGGCATTTGTGGGATCCTGAACTGTGTGAGAGTGGAGAAAGGGAGCTGAGCACAAGTGTGCATGCATTGCTTCATCTTTGCTTCTTAACCATAATGTGACCTGTTGTCTTGAGCTCCTGTCTCCAAGTCTTCTCCACAATGATAGACTCACTTGGAACTGTGCGCCACGATAAACCTTTCTCCCACACTGGGAGTGCATGCAGATCTCTTCGCTTTCAGAGCCACTTTATTGAGAGAGGAAAGCCCTTTCTCTGAGCAGAAAGCTAGAGACTTTGTTGAGGCAAAGTCCAAGGAGCTCAGCCCATGGCTACCACCTTCTCTTAACTTGGTGCTACACGTTAATCGGAAGGCAATTATAGAAGAGGAGACGGGCAGGTACCGAGGACTGTCTCCTGTGTGTTAGTACATTGGATTTGTCTGCTTGGGTTGCCATTGAAAAATACTACAGATTTGGTGGCTTCAGCAAGAGAACTGTATTTCCCATAGTTCAGGATGAGGGCAGCTTGAGATCAGGGAACTAAGGAGGTCAGCATCTTGTAAGGGCTTCTTTCTGCCTTTTTCACTCTGACCTCTGATGACACAGGTGTGGGGAGGAAGGTGTAAGCACATGCCCTGCTGTCCCTTCCTCTCTTACGAGGTCACTAATAAAAAATCATTCGGGGCTTCATCATCATGACTCACCTGAACCTGACCACCTCCCAAATGTTCCACTTCCAAATACCATCAAAACTGGTTTACGGAACTCAGTCAATCCCCAACAGACATTTTTTATCTAACAGCTTCCTCTGGCCACTCAACGAGAAGGTTTTATCTCCATAGCTTGTCCTTGGTTACAGGAATTACCACTTCTTCCATAATGTGACCGAAATCTGAGGTGGAAGGAGGTGTATTTGTGTGTGAACTTCAAGAGCTGACTCCCAAACTTTGGTATTATTATTATTATTTATTATTATTATTATTATTTTATTATTATCATCACCATCATCATTGTCATCATTTTATAGTGTCATGGGCTTGTGTAGTTCAGTTGGCATGCATTGAGGAGTTCCGTATGTACACTGAAGCCCTTGGCTCTCTAGATTTCAAAGGCTATCAGTTTCTAAACTCTCATATTAACCTGGTGACTTCCTGACCTGTTTTCTTCCTGTCTGTGACTGTCCTCACAGCTCTTGGCTCATCGGCCACTGCTAATCCTCCGGCTGGCCTCCACACACACACCCCAGTCCTGAGTGTAAACTGCTGGGGCTGCTGCCTAGACACCAGGAGGTGACAGCTCAGCAGATGAGCTTGTCTGAGGCTATCTCCAGGGCTCTGGGGCCTGAGAGAGGAAGAAGGGCAAGAGCCAAGGGAAGCTCCACAGAAAGGGAAAGAAAGGTGGGATTGAGAATAGCAGTTGGAATGGCCATCCCTCTTAAGTTCTCACAAAGAAAGCAGCAGTGCACCAGGCGTGGTGATGCGTACCTGTAATCTGAGCACTCAGAAACAAGAGGATTGCTGTGAATTCAAGACCCAGCAGAGGCTAAATACTGAGTTCCTTATCAGCCTGAGCTACGGTGTAAGATCTTGTCTTTAAAGACAAGGACACAGAAAAAAAAAAAAAAAGTAAAGGAAGATCGAAGAGAAGGCTGAGCAGGTAAAGGCACGTGCCACCGACCCTGGCAATCCAAGTTTGAGCCCTGGAACCCACGTGGTGGAAGGCCAGAACTGATCCCTACAAGCTATCCTCTGACCCCCCAACAAGTGTTAATTTGTTAACACCATGCTTAATTAATTGACTGGTTAAAAAGAGAGGGAGGGTAAAGAGAAATCAATATTTGGGGTAGGTGTGGGGGGCGTTCATTCCTTCTATAAGGAAGCTGTGTCTAAGAAATCCCTTCGTATCCAGAGGCCATGGATGAGTGACAGCGATGCCATGGTAAGCCGGTGCAGGGCTCTGAGTCACCTTGATTCTTCATGGGAATCACCCAGGCAGGGAGCTGGCTGAACTGTAGCTGCTACTTCTGTCTGACCAGGGCAGGACTGAGCTGGGTGTGTCCTACAAACTTCCAAGGGATGCCAGTGATGCTTGGGGTTCGGCGGTCCTGTGAGTAGCCAAACTCTGTGGGACAGACAGGGACCTGGGCTGTGAGAGAGGGTGACCTCCTAGAACCGGGTCTGTTTAGGAGTTGTCTCAGTTAGGGTTGCCTTTGTTGTGATGAAACACCATGACCTCAGAAACTCGAGGAGGAAAGGGTTTATTCGGCTTACACTTCTATATCACAGTTCATCATAAAAGGAAGTCAGGACAGGAACTCAAACAGGGCAGGGAACTGGAAGCAGGAGCTGATTCAGAAGCCAAGGAAGGGTGCTGCTTACTGGCTTGGTCCTCTTGGCTTGCTCAGCCTGCTTTCTTATAGAACCCAGGACTACCGGCTCAGATAGGAGTATCCATAATGGCTGGGGCCTCCTCCATCAGTCACTAATTAAGAAAATGCCTTATAGACTTGTGAACAGGTGGATCTTATTTTCTCAACTGATGCTCCCTGGCTTATGTCAAGTTGACATAAAACTAGTCCGAACAGGCTTAGCTTTATGGCAAAAGCTAAGCCAATTTGGAAGGATGGTTAGAGACCAGGCACTGGGAGGCTGAAGCAGGAAAAGTACCATGAGTTTGAAGCCAACCTGGGCTACAGAGTGAGACTCGGTCTCACCCATTTTCCCTTCCTGACCAAAAAGAATGGATAGCGTTGGGATAAAGAACTCTCTAGGTGTGATGCCAGCAAGAGTGCATCCCTGGGCACCCAGCACACTTGGCTCCGATGTGAGAGCTGGAAGAACATCTTAATGTTCGTGTTCTTCACCCCAGCTATGGTTTATTTCTTTTTCTAAATGTCTCACAGTGCAGCTCGTTGACTTTAGTTGGCTTCTGCATTGAGCCACCATTATTTTGCTGAATAGCAATGCTTCTGTTAGGGGAGAGTCCATTTGGGAGTATAAAGAGTGCATTATTTGCTGGGGAACAACTTAGGCATACTGGAAAAATACTGGCTACAAATACCCTGAACTTTAGATTGCTTAGCTGTATATGTCCAGATATTAAGCTTTGCTTTTCAAAGCAGTGGTTTTATGTATATGTGTTCCTGCATGTGTGTGTGTGTGTGTGTGTAAAACCCAAGAAATATTGGTGCTAAAATTAATTTAAATTTCAGTGCAATGCTTTTACTTAAAGGTTTATGTTTAGAAGTCTTATTGGATCTTCTGAGGTCTAACGTATGAACACAGCCCACACCTTTACACTGTTTTCACAGGATGAAAACGTTCTGGGCTTAAGAGTAAGGCTGAATTTAGCTTTCCCATAGCCACCGTTTGTTGGTGGCACAAGTGAACCTGTTATCATTACAAAGTAAGAGTCATTTTTGTATGCGGAGGCTGCACATTCCGCCTTCACTCCTCACTTTCTCGAGGTGGCGGCAAGATGTTCAATAGTCACAAAGGAATGTTTCAGTAAATACATCTGGGTAACCAAGTGAGCCTGTGAGAACCCCTTACTGTTCAGTAATGGAGAAGAGAAGGGTAAGGAAGGAAACCGCCCCCTGGCAGTTGATGTGGGCAGATGTGAGTTGCCCACAGTCCCCAGGTACGGGTCTTGTGAGTAAATTTTCTAAGCCGACAGAATCACCAGAGGCTCTCCTAAGCAGGATGAAATCGACATCCAGAGGAGCCAGTGGATTAAGGACCCTGTAGCCGTGGATCCTGCAGAGCCTGCAGTCACATCCTCGCCTATGAAAACTTCCCAGGCCACTGAGCCATGAGCAGTTATGGTTCTGTAATGCACTTTCACCTCTTGTGGGCTAGCTAGAGAGGATTCTTGATGATACATGTCAGTCTAACAGGTCTGAGTATCGTCATACAAACGGCATTTGGGAAATACCCTTTAGTTAAAGATTGTGACAACTCTCTCAAACACCTAGCGCAGGATAAAGGACATACACCATAGGCCCCAGCTACAAAATAAAACAAGTATGGAAAGGATCATCTGTGACCTAATATAAGAATAAAAGGCTTATAGATGAGCTGGGGAGAATGGCTTGGTCAATGAAGGGCTTGCCTTGCAAGCATAATGATCTGAGTTCAATCCCCCAGAACTTACGTTTAAGAAAGAAAGAAAAAGAAAGGGCAGATAGAGTGGCAAGCATCTGTAATCCTAGTGCTGGGAAGACTGGAATAAGCAGCTCCCTGGGGCTTGCTGACTAGCCAGAACAGACAAATCAGCGAGCCCAGGGCCAGGGAGAGACACTGCCTCTAAAAATAAGATGAATGGCTCCTGAGGAATGACACTCAGGATTGACCTCTGGTCTACACACACACACACACACACACACACACACACACAGAAAGAAAGAATAAAAGAGTATACAGAGAGTGAACACTGAGTGAAGCAAATGATCAACACTGACCTGAGTAGCAGTTACAGTCCCTGCTCCCAGGCCTCCCCCTCGAAAAGGAGGAATTAGGGTCCTTGCAGAGTGTGGCAGGGTTTAGAGGGAGGGAGGGAAGAAGCCCGATTGTGATGAGTCTTTGTCACAAACCCACCTTGCTTTTCCTGCTCTGATGGTTGCTCTCAACTCTACTGAGAGCTCTACTTTTCAACCTTGGTAGACACCTGCCTGGGCTTAAGACACGCTCACCTCCAGCCTTCCCATGAGCCTCTCTGGGCTATCTTCATCTAAGGAAAGGCTCCTGACCTCATTGCTTGCCAGTTCATTGAACGTTCTATCCTCACAGCTACTGGGAAAGCAAAGTGTCCCACAGAGTTGTGGAGGGCACCCCCTCACACCCTCAGGATGAAGCAGAGGGTACTCCCAGAGAGGCAGAGCGATCCATCTTCTACCATTTGTCAAGGACTGTTCTGTACCAAGTGGCCGCCCTGCTGGAGCTCTGAGTTTAGCGGAAAGCATGGAGAGGCATCGGTGTTATACATGGGAGGGTGAATGCCAGGATGGAGGGGTGTGCAGAATTCTGGCACTAATATGAACACTTAGCCAACTTGGGCACTTGGGGAGGGGGTGGATTCCTGGATGATGCCACATGTAAATGGGATTTTTGAAGGATTCGAGGTTAAGCGATTTGAAATCTGTTCTTAGTACATATTCGGTGCATTTGTAAACTCTTGTCAGGAACAAATACACTGGTGGCCTAGATGTGAATCCCTTTTTTATGCTACAATGAAAGTTCTCAGTTCTCAGAACCGTAATCCCCATCCTCTTCGTAATCCCAGGAGTCTTAGAGGCTGACCCCAGCGCTCAGAATCTTGCAGCATTTCCTCCAGGAACCAGTGTGAGAGAATCAGAGGTTCTGCAGCCCAGCGTAGCATGTAACCTAGTTGATTGTGTCTTGTTTTTTATGATTTTATGAATGCTTTTTTAAGTATGTGAGGGTTACATGGTGGTTGGGTTGGGAGCAAAACTAGAAAACACACGAGAGGGGAAAAGCTTCTATCACTGTAACTCTCTAGCCAGAGAGGGCTACTTACAACGGTGTGCTCTTACATGCTTCCAGATGTTTCCCTGCAAGCGTGTCCCCCCTTACCCCTTGAGATCAGTTTCCATGGCCTGCCTCTTGCTATCAATACGTGATGATGAGTGCACTGAGCATTTCTTAGTCTTTGCCTTGCATTAGTTCCAAGTGGCTACCTTGACTTGACACTTGCAGTGCTTTGTCACTGGGGTCTCTTGATAAGTCACTCGTGAGGAGAGGACTGTGTTTCAAACCTTTTATTCTCTTCCGAGTGAGTTCTGGTGGCAGTAGGAATACCAGAAATTAAAAGACAAGGGGGTAGGGTTGTTAAAGAATAATTTACCTTCAAGTTATAATTTAAAGGATACTCTATAAGACCATTTTTTTCAAGAAATTATGCGTGCATATTATACCAGTTTTGGGGGTGTGTAAGTAGAGGCCAGAGGTTCACATCAGGTGTTTCCCTCTATTGCTTCTCCACCTTAATTTTTGAGGCAGGATCTCTCATTGAAGCTGGAGCTCACCCAGTTTGGCTACGTTGGCTGGCCAGTGAGGCCTGGGCACCCTTCCATTTCCACCCCTATAGCACTGGGTTACAAGTGTGTACTGCCAAGTTTTTGTGTAAGGTCTGGGAGGCAGAGCTTAGGCTCTCACGTTTGTGCCAAACTTTACTGACTGAGCCCTTTCCGTAGTCCGCAGTCATTGATTTTATTTATTAAAAAGCTTCAGGAGAAACTGGCTGGGTTGGTAGTCAGAGCCCATCAGGTTCAATTTCCCATACACCTCTAGTATGGATTCATTCGCATCCCTTTTTGCTAACCCTGTTGGTATGTTGTTGATGGCATCCGCTCTGCTTTAGGACTTTCAGCTGTTCTATGAAAGTTCTACGCAATGCCTTTTATGAGGCTCTGCTCGTTGCTGTTAAGCTAAAATAGGCTTTGTAGGTAGGCTTTGTGTCTGGAGCAGCTGAGTAACTAATTGCTTCCTTTGCAGACTCAATCCAGTGTAGCATTTTTTGAATGGTGACCCTGGACCTGGGACCTAAAGCTGAGAAGCGGCTTCTGCCTTTGAGAAGCTCCCGTTCCAATCCGAGCAACAACAGCAGAAGCACCGTGCTCATCCACTTTGAGTTGGCCAAGTGAAGATGGCGAGATAATGAGGAGGAAGGACAAGGCAGGCAGAGGCAAGGGTGAGATAGAATCCCAAGAGACAGTTTGGAGTGGGCACAGTGCAGGTATCAGGGCTGCAGGAGGGAAGGCCTGAGACTCAAGGGAGTCATGAGTGCCGCTGGCCAGGATCAGGTAGCATGGGATTTCGCCCTAGGCAGTGACTACCAAAGAGCTTGGCCTGGGGCTGCTCTCCAGTCCCAGAGATTCGTGACTGAAAGCTTTGGTTCAAGCTGTAGATTGACGGTGGGAGCCTGGGGCATTCAGGAGCAGAGCCAGACCTGAGGGGTGACAAGGAAGGAGAGGATCTGCAGTGGTGTCCTTGAGAAGATGTAGTCACATTAGGAACACCATGACAGTCTTCCTTCAGCACCAGGAAGACAGACAGGCCGTAGAGAGCTGCCCAGGATAGCCAAGACACCATCCTGTATGTAGGCCAGAGCAAAAAAGCCAAGGAAAAGGAGAATGTGAATGAAGGTAAGAGGGCAGCGTATGATGCTCCTCCTCAGGCTTTATCTCTGAGCCTGTGGAGAAATGAGCAAATCGAGCTGGTGCCATGGCGCCCATAGTTCCAGTTGGCGGGAAGCTGAGGCCAGAGGATGATTTAAGGGTTTCCAGGGAAACATAGTGACAGCTTGTCCATAGAGGGGGGTGGGGAGGGAGAGAGAGAGGGGAGAGAGGAGACAAAGACAGAGGCGGGAACAGACTTGGAAAGTTCAGGAAGCTAAGCTTTCTCCCACTGGCTTCGCTTTCTCGACTTTGGAAGGTGATCTCGCTTCTGAGAATAAAGGAGTCGGAGGGTTTGAAAGAAGGAGTGGAAGATATTCCTGCTGCCTAGTAAACTACAGAAGGGGTTGAATAAGCACAATGGCACAATAGTTATTCAATTAGCACCCAATGACGATGACAATTAACCACAGTGACAGCAACAACAAATTAATAGTCAAATATCGTTAAAGACCTTAAGGACACGGCTGAAATCAGTGACCTGGGTTTGATATGGGGATCCTTCTGACTGTGTGGTTTGTCTGGAGTCTTCAGCTGCTGAGAGATATGTTAGAGAGAGGTGGGGGGAGGGAGGGAGGGAGGCTCACGCCTTTTCAATCCCAGCACCCGGAGGCAGAGGCAGGCAGACCTCTTAAACTGTCTAGCACCATGCCGAAGACACGTAGTATGACCTCTGTCCGCTATTTAGCACCACATCCAAGGCTAGCTTGAAAAATGCACGGAGGCAAAGAACAGCATTAGGAGAAGGCTTCAAAACCTAAAGTGAATAAAAATAAACATTTAACATACAACTAAGAGTAAACCATTTTCCCTGTCACTAGAGCAAATGGTTTAAAATCAGACGTATGGAAATATTTAACTTTCAATCCCAGACTCTAAGCCTTCTTCTGGGAGAAACTCATTATAATAATGAAGTAATGAAGCAATTGGACAATAAATCTGGATTTTTGTAGAGAATACAGAAAACGCTTGAGGGTGCACAATCATCCCTGTGCTTTTGGGTTTATTTCAAACACCCCTGTCTTTGCCCGTGAGTTCTAGGCAGCCCGTGGTTTGTAACTGATGTCAGAGAATGGATGGAATTTGTTGAATATTATCCTTCCAAAGAACCGTTAGTAGCACTGGGGTGTGTGGATGGGGAGTGCAAAGGCTTAAAACAATTCAGGCTTTCGATTAATTGAAGGACACTTCCCTGGAAAAATAATTAGTTCAAAATCCTGTCCTATTTGAATATTCACTAGAGCTGTCGCTGAAAGTCAAAGGAAAGGAAAATGAGGGTGGGTGCGGCCCCTCCCTTCCAGCCCTCCGCCCACAGTGCTCTAATTCACACAACTGTCTTCTATTGTTTCATCAAGCTTACTCCAGTACCTTCCAATTAGAATCCAGGAGAGCTAGTGAATTGTAGCTTTCACTGGTTTTTCTTTTAAATATTCTTTTCAGAGCTGTGGAAGCTGCAAATTTTGCTCAAAATATATACCAGTGAAGTGTCTCAACTCCCTGAAATACTGAATGGGGTTTTTAGTAGTCCATTCATTAAAGTTACAAACAATGATTCTGTGGATGGACATTCTAGAACAACGGTTCTCAACCTGTGAGTCATGACCCTTTTTGGGGTGGAATGACTCTTTCACAGGGGTCACCTAAGACCATCTGCATATCAAATATTTATATTAAGATTCATAACAGTAGCAAATTACAATCATGAAGTAGCAACAAAAATAATTTTATGTTGGGGTCACACAACATGAAGAACTGTATTAAAGGGTCGTAGCATTAGGAAGGTTGAGAACCAGTGTTAGAAGAATCATCCTTCTGTTGTTTCTTAAAATTGCAGAAACTGCGGCTCAATTACATGGAATGTACAGTTCAACACACTTGGAGACAAGCGCTTGCTTTGTCTTGTCTCTCCTTTTAAGTTTTTATTATATTTACTCTTTGTTTTTGTTTGTTTGTTTGTTTAGAGTGAAGCAGGGGCATGTGCCCCAGCTTGCTCATGGAGGTCAGAGGACAACTTGTGGGAGTTATTTCTCTCTTTCCACCACATGGGTTCCAGGGATGAAATTCAAGTTGTCCAGCTTCCAGGCAAGTGCCCTTACTGGCCGAGCCCCTTTCCCAGTTCCCACCATATTTTTTTTCAAAGATTTAATTTGTGTGCACGCCCATGTGTGCAGGGGCTCTCAGAGGCCAGAAGAGAGCATTGGATCCCCTGGAGCTGGAGTTACAGACAGTTGTTGTGAGCCGCCATGTGGGTTCTGGGAACCGAACTGTAGTCCTCTATAAGAGCAGCAAGCAGTCCTAACCGTTGAGCCACTCTCCAGTTCCTTGCTGACCCCTTCCCTCCTTTGTAATGTCTGAAATCTGAGCTCTCTTCACTCATTGGACTGACATCTCCACTTACCTGAACTACATTTTCATGAGCTCCAATAATCTGAGTCATCGTTTATTTACACTGATCGGCCTGTATGGGTTTTCTTCTCCCTTCTGTTGGTGATTAAACTCAGGGCATTTAAGATAGACAGTTGATTTAACAGCTTTACAGGGAGCAGGAGGGCACTCAGGCACGTTAAGTCGCGTGGTAATTATAATTAACCACATACTGGTTTCAGGTGTGTTTTCAAGAAGCTAGGTGCACCTTAAAATAAGGAAACTTGATAGATGTGCAGAGATGTGGCAGAGATCCAGTAGGTTGTTAAGCGTAGAAAGGGCCCCTCTTCTTATGAAATGAAGGACACCAGACTGGATTTTGATTATATGCCCCATAGTTAGCCAATTAACAAAAGGCAGGACTGTGGTATTTTCTAGATGAGATTTTAAATGAACATATCTTTGAGTATTAACAGAGGGCAAGCTTAGGGTGAAGGCATGAGACAGTTATTATCTTTAGGCCTGAGTTATCGTTTTCAGATAAGCTGATGACTTCCTGTGCAAACGGCTGTGGAGTCAGCACATCTGAGATTTAAGCTCTCTTTGAAAAACACACACACACAAGTTATCAGTAGATATGAGTTCCTCTTTGGGTTCATTAGGCTTCAAAGTGTGAAGGCTCGTGAAAAGAATCGCTATTTTGCATTATTTTTTAATGGGTAGCAATTCTGAACTAAAACAGCATGTCTAATGGCTATCTTATAAAAGCTCAGGCTGATTTATAGCATTCTGAAAGTCGCAGGGAGTGGGGAAGGAGTTGCGAATACATCTCCGAGGAGCTTCCACTCAGACAAACCCAGGTTTTCCTAGCGGTAGCTGATGGTGGCAGGGTCTGGGACTTGGTGTGGTCAGCGGCCTGTTGTGGGGGATAATGTGTTTCTGGAGGGTACCAGTGTCTTGTCCCTGCCCTTTCCTGTGACTATCGACTGTCACCACTTACAAATGCTGCCCCTGTACCGCACACAGGGACAGATCGCTTCCTGTCCCCTGTTTTGCTCATAAATTTGTTCTCAAATGGGGTTTAGAGATTTTTTAATTCCCCGTGTAATCCTTTCCAGCTAACGTTGCATGTTTGGAGCGGAATATCGCTCCAATTTTGGAAAATTCTCTATGTTAGAAGTTAGATGCCTCATGAATAGAAGTCTGCTACTCCAAATGGATGTGTTGTTTTAAAGCTCGAAGTGTTTTGGAAAGAGATGAAATCAAATACGAAAACCTTCTCCAGGTACACTCACTCTCCTCCTATGTTAGTATTGGTGTCATCCATTATTTCTTCTCTAAAGCATCTACTGAACTTCGGGTCAGACAGAGGAGAACACGAACACTGCTCACTCATCTCTTCTGCCCCGGTTTGCACAGGACTTTCCCAGTTTCACCGCCGAGAAAGTCCCACATGTGGGAACCCCCTGGCCCCAGGACATTCAGCCCTCTACCTGTGACATGCCAGTTTGTTCCACTACCGAGTTCTACAGTCTCAGAGTGGAATGCGTTCATGATTTTTTATTGTTGTGGCATCGCTCTGAATAGCGTTTCCTTTGTGATTTGCTGCTAAAAACAATTAAAGCCAATATGCAAATAGTATTCATTGTCAAGCCAAACCCCACATGGCTCCCATCCCTAGCCGCTGAATCTTGCTGAACGATGGAGGATTTTACAGCTTAGTTTCTCTGGAGACCAAGCTCTGCTTTGGGGTTCTAGTCCATGCCTGCTGTATCTTTTCCTTTAATCTGGTGTGGTTTTTTTTTTTTTTTTTGATTGTGATCATTTTTTCAGTATACTCTTCTTTTTGAGTAATCTCATATGTATTTTGCCCGGATGGTAGGCTCTGTTACCACATGCATGAAAATGATTCTGTCTTCTGCATTAGTGATTTCATTCCAGACTCAAAATTATCACTCCGTAGCTTTGAAGACATCATTTCCGTGACTCAAGACATTGCTTCTGTGACACCTACACCCTAGTGTAGCCAGTAAGTCTGTTCTGAAAGTGACTCTTACAGCTTGGCTGTGTATGTGCACAAGGGAGTGTGTGTGTGTGTGGGTGTGTGTGTGTGTGTGTGTGTGTGTGTGTGTGGGTGTGGGTGTGTGTGTGTGTATTTACTTATACACAGTTAGGATTTTTTTTTTGAGACCAGGACTTGAACTTATAATCCAAGCAGACCTTTTGCTCATGACCTCCAGCCCTAATTCCGAGATTACAGACATGTACAACCACGTCCAGCTAGGAAGCTTTGCTTTAGCCTAAATTTCTGAAATTTCACCATAACCCATTCTCGCTAGTCTTTTTTGGGGGGAGGGATGTGATCTGCCATCTCCTTTAGCTAAGGATAATTTGTGCACCTCCAGGCCACCTCCTGGAGATGACCTGGCGTCTTAGAGTTGATTCTGCACATCTCACCATTCTTCTTCATCTCTAACATTTCCTATATGTTCTGAACTTTTTTGTAGCCTATTTGAGAGGACTTTAGCCATGTGAGCGCGATTACTCAGTTCTCTGGGTCACCCATATATCTGTTGAATAACTTCTTCATTCTGGCTTGTTTTTATTTAGAGGGCTGGGAGTATCTTTGGGTTTTATTCTAGTTCTGGGGAAGATCCCGTTTCTCAGAGACAAGCACGAATTGCTTAGAAGCGTTCTTTTCCAACATCAAAAGCACTTCTTTAATCTGTTAATTTATACACAAAATGCTCTCCCGTTGCTCCCAAACCCCCAGCTTCCACGAAGCCAGTTGTCACGTGGTTCTCCAGAAAAGTACAGGCTTTTCTTCTGCCTGTGCTCTCCGCCATTTTTTCTTTTTTTTTTTTACTATATTCCTTCTGTCCAGCCTCCCCTACAAGCCATTCTGATTCACACTTCCTTCCACCTCATCCCCACAGAAGATCCTGAAGCATTTCCTCTCAGCTAGAAGCACTCTTCCTACTCCCTGAACACCCACTGACGCTTGCCTGAACCTTTCTTGTCTTTGCCCCTCTCTCGTGCTGAGGGTCACCCCGGCTAATTTGGATTCCTGAAATTAGGGCAAAAGAAAGTAACAAGAAGAACATTCCAGAACACGGTAGGGAGAAGTGGGGGCTTTCTATGGACCAGGTAGCAATCCTCTGATCTGGTATTTCTGTGAGAAAAAAAAAAGGACTTGATGGTGAGAAGTTACGTTTCTGCCTCTTACCTGGAAGTTTAACTTAACTGGATTCAAACTCTGTTTCTGAAATTATTTTATGTTTCAAAAATTCTTCCAACTAAGAATTGGTTAATAAATGACCAAAATAGAAGCCATGAAAAAAAATTTATAGCAGGAAATAGAATTATACAACCTGGATACATTCCTGGAATTTCACTGTGGTTTGCCTTCAGCAAATTACTACTTTACTTGTAGCTTAAATGATATACTTAGACTTAAGTTTTAAGTGTGGGAGCCACGTGTGTAAACATCACCGGATACCATTCTCTTCGTGAATGGGGGACACCATTTTCTTTCTTCGTTTCCTCTGCAAAGCCCATATCTTTTAGGAAGGCTTAAAACTTGCGCCGTGCTCACCTTAGAAAGCGAAAGGCATTCACTCGAGTATGTTTTAACTCAGACACAAAATTCTCACTATCGATACTCAGGTCACAGCGCTAGAGTGGGTACACTGTGTAAAACCTGGCTGTCCACAATGGGAAGGCCCAGAGGACATGCCCCTCACCAATCCTGTAAGACCCAAAATGGTGAGGGGGCTACCGGCACATTCAAAGAACTTTGTTGTCATCCTTTTCCTTGCGCCAGACCTAGAGCTGGAGATGCTACTCAGCTGGATGAATTCAATGGCGTGGGTTTAACTGGGCCCTGACGTAGCAGAGGTCAGATGGCAGCATTAAATCGTCGTAGGCAAGGTGAGCATAGGTATTGTAATGGGCAGCATAGGCAAAGCAATGTCCATAATGGCCTGACACGTAATGGGCAGCCCAGGCAGTGATTTGTATGATGGCACGACCTGTGTGGACCTTTGAAACTGGCTAATCAATCGTGGTATTCCCAGGCATGAAATAGACAAGCTTGTTTTTGTTTGATCCATATAACCAGAAAAATTCTCAAAGAAATGAAAGAAAGACTGCATTAGACCATAGCAAAAAGGAATCTCGGACTGTGAACCAATTTCCATACTTGAGCCAGTTTGCAGACCCAGAAGTCCTTGAATGAAGGGACAGCCATGTTCTCCTGAGGAACCTTTATAAAATACCTGAGAATTTTCCTGTGAGCCTTTCCCAATCTTCCCTAGAGGGGCCTACAGTGTTTCACAAGGGAAACTATATACTGGGGGAAGGAAACCAATCTAGGTCTGGTGGCATGTGTGTAACTTAGCAAGCTCTTGGCTGAGTCCCTGAGAGACTGTGTACCTGAGGAAAGACACCCCCCAAGGTTGTCCTCGGACCTCCACACACATGCACACATATACCACGCACATGTGTACACACACATTCTCTCTATATAATAAATCGACCACAGTTAACACAGCCTACCTAAACTGCCTAGGCAGATAAAAGACAATTCTACCAGTTTCCTGTGAAAGAAATTAACAGCATTTGTAGGAAGGATGATGTGTGAAGTTGGGGCCCCTTGAAGTATTTTTGGAATGATAATCATATTAAACATAAAGCCTTGCTAAGACCAGCAAAACAACTGTGTGCTCACATGCCAGGTGCAGAGAGTTCAGCAAAGGTAAAGATACTTGGCTCTAGGGCAGGTGAGAAATGTCTGGGTTTCCTTGCATTAAGTCCCTTCTCACTCTCTTTCTCTTCCTAGGAGTGAAATTATTCACATTTAACATTTCCCCTCTTTTTGGAAGTGGAAAACCCACATTCACAAAATCAGAGATTTCCAGGAAGTTTCGGTGGCTGTGCTGCCCAGGGCCATGGAGATGAGTAGTGACTGAGCGTTCCCTGTGAGACGTGTTCCTGGAAGTCAGCCCTCTCCATCCATGCTCCCTTTTTCTCCCAAAAGCTCATTGAAATGTCCTCAAGACAGACGTTAAATAAATACTCCGTGATGAATTTGGTAGTTCACTTTTTCGTGGCCGATATGTCAAAGCCTGTTTTCCTTGACTGATGTGGAGACGTAGAGGAGGCCTCCAGTAGAAGGAAATTACGTTCCTTTATATAACATCGGTGGGTGATGGAGTAGACTTTTCCATATGCCGCCTGAATGAGAGCAGTGTTTGCACAGAAGCCTGCTTAAAATCAAACCTGTTCCTCACCACTAATGCGCAGCTGAATACAGACCCAGACAGTTAACGCTACCTCCCTAAACATGATTTTATGAAAGAGCCATCCTAGGCGACCCAAATCCTCTGTTTCTCTTTGCCAAGTATATTATACTTTTGGAACAGCCTAACTATTTTTAATGTGTGTGTGTGTGTGTGTACGTGTGTGTGTGTGTATGGCATATGTATAGTGTGTTCATGCTGGGTATGGGCACGTGCATGTGGAGGCCAGGGGTCCACGATGGTTATCTCCCTCAGCTGTTCTCCACCTCACCCTTTGAGGAAAGGTCTCTCTGTGAATCTGGAACTCATCATTTTGGCTACGCTGGCTAGGCAATGAGCTCCTGGGATACTCCTGTCTCCCCGCCTTGTCTCCCAGTACTGCAGCTACAGGCACATGCACCGCGCCTAGCTTCTTATGTGGATTCTAGGGATCTGAACTCAGGTCCTCTGTCTGCATCCTGGGCATTTTACCGGTAGAGCCACCTCCCCAGCCCCGAGAAATCTAACTTTTAACTCCATACACAGGTGAATCATATTCATTTATTATTATTATTAAAGGACATTGACTGTGTTCATTACCTGGTTCCTTTCCACCGCTTGGCCGCAGAGGCTAACTTGCTGCGCATTACTGGTCTAGATGGAGATGCTCTTGAACTCTAACTCGTAAAGGATGGTTCTTCTGAAGTGTGTTCACTAAGAAAATGCCGACAAGTTCTGTGGCTACCTCTACTTCGTTATCTACCAGAATCTCCCTAACTTTCACAGCCGCTACCTTCCTTCCCTAATTTAAGTCAGACCTTGGTCTCTGGACAGTCTTTTCTGACCCACAATTCTCTTCCACTGCGCTGCTACCAAGACCCTGATTTTAATACTATGTTGTACTATTCTATGCATTCAGGCGCACACTGGGCTTCTGTTGCTTTGGGCATTGCCTCTAGCTAAATCCGCTCCAACTGTCTCACTAATTGGAGGCTCCCTTAAGAGTAAAGACTACACATGTCTTAATCCTGATTGTACCCTGAGCCCCTACCTTGGCAAAACATCAGTGCTCAAATGTTGGGGATTTTGTGAGGCATTTTAAGAGTCTTCTTTGGAATGCAAAGACAGGAGAATTCCGTGAAGTTCCCAAGCCAGCTAGTCTATCGTACAAAGTGAGAACAACAGGAGACCCTGTCTCAGACACCTGGGGCTGTTCTCAGACCTTCACGAGTGAGCCGTGGTGCATGATCACAGACATTCACACACTTAAGTAGGTGTGTACACACACAGTTTGCTTTAAGAGCGTTCTTTGCTGTGAAGTGTGGAAACAAGAGGAGACTTTGGGGATTTGAGAGAGGATCCCCTACTGGAAACCCCAGTCTTCAATTCTGCATTTGAAGGAATAGACCCCACATTAAGTCCGTTTGCTAACCATAAGTCTTCTTGCAAAGTAAACACAAAATGGCAACATCCTAATCCATGAATAGTGTAGTTGTCTGCTTTGGCTTTCCCTTTATAAAAACCACAGCCATTACACCATGACATCTGCCCCGGGTTTGGGAAGCACTTCTATAGCTCAATGTAATGGCATTTAAAGAGCCTTCATCAGTTCCACCAGGCGCTCTTGAATGAGCCCATGGAAGCCAGGAATTGATATAAACTAGAGGCTGAACTTGTCTTAAAAGCTCAACTCATTTCATAAACATTATTTATGCGTTGCATGCAGAGCCTGGTGAGACATGCCAACCTGACACATAATATCTGAACTGAGTGGCTAGAACCTTCACTTTGACAAATTGTTCCTAATATATCTGTCAAAATGCCACTAGAAACAATCTGGTTTATTAAAAACTACTTGATATATGTAGTTTTTCTAAGAACACAGCCACTGTACTGGGGAGATGGATTCCTCAGAGACACTATGCCCCACTTACTTGATAGTCCCCTGGGCCTGGCACAATGTCTGGCACACATAAGGCATTTGGTACATAATTGGATTAAATTATGGGTGAAGTTAATGGATATCCTGGTTAGGAGAACAGGAAATATGAGCTCTTAAAAGGTTTCTCCACTTCCCATAGTCTCACTCTGAGGTTCTAGATGGCTGGTTGGTTAGTTAGTTAGTTAGTTAGTCAGTCAGTTAGTTTTAAAGTGATTGAAACTCATTGGGTTTCTGTCAAAAGAAGAATCAGCCAGCCAGAGTCATCAAATTAGACACTGAGACTGAATTGAGTTTACAAGGAGAGCGATATAGAGCGTGTCTCTGGAGGGCTCTGTGTGAGCACAAACGTGTGTGTCTGCATGGCAGAGCCTCAGCACACAGTGAAGAGAATTATTAATTTGACAGAGTCATCGTCCCCGTGAAATAAAGACCTCGAGCAGTCGACTATTGCTCTTATCCTAAAGAATATGAGCATCTGAATCCCCTACCGGACCCTGTTGCCACCTCAGCCAATGAGTTCCTGCTGTGAATTCCATAGCTGCTGGGTCTCCTTGCTTGTGACAGAGTGACGTGATCATAGCACGCCCAGAAGGAGAACTTCCTCCTGTGGGAAAACATACTGTAATATCAGTGAGCATTTACAACAAAAACAAGGTGGGGGAAGAGAATATTCTTTGAATTCCGCTTATTTTTGGTAAGTTTTAGTTTACTTATTTTAGTTAGCCATAACCTTTGTAGGAAAAGCAGGATGATTTTAGTTGGTGTGTGTGTGTGTGTGTGTGTATGTGTGTGTGTGTGTGTGTGTGTGTGTGTTACTGTGGATTGAACCTGCAGCATTGTGCAAGCTATATCCAACCTCATTAACAACTGGGAAAATACAAATTTAAGACACAATAACACCATCTTATATCCTTTCAAATAGATATAAATGAAGCATTATGGTATTGCATGTTGGCTATAAAATACATAAGATGCGTAAGACCTTGCACATACTCTGCATGGATTGTAAACCAGTACAATTTGTATTGAAAAGTGTGATGTTCAGCCGTTCCATCCAGGCAAATGCAATGTCAAATCTACTGCATGTGAATACAGAAGACACATGCGATGTGGGTTACATCGGAGAGACCCTGAAACAATCTGAAGATTCAAAAGATAAGAGTGCACACAGCTGTGTCTGGGGAATAGCCTGCCACCTGTAGTTAGACACATTCATCATTGTGAAAACATGTCTGCACACACACTAAGATACCTATGATGTTGCTAGCAGACACAGTTGCGCGGGACCACTGACCTATATGAGATTCATCATGGACAGAAATGTCACTGTTCAGCGTGACCATGAATAGATCACAGTTTTCTAATGAGTTACAACTCACCCATGCAGATAGTCACACCACACAATTAACAAAATCGCATGCAGACTGCTCAAAACCAGAACACTGAGCAAGGAAAAGCAAATTTCAGGTGTATGCAGCTTATCCAATCAGCTTACAAATTAGATCAGCATGAACCTCTGCCATATTGACTCATCTCAGGCTCCTCATGTGAGCAGGACTTCTAGACTCTAAATTCTCTCTTGTTCACATCTGTGAGAAGCAGAGAAATGTCTCTTTTCTAGTGAGGCCTCATTGGCCTTAACTGGTCTGGCTTGAGTAATGTGACAACCCATGAACCAATCACTATAATCAGGAGGATCAATTATAACAAATGGCATAATATATTTAATAAACTTCATCATATATGGGCTGAAATCAGGGCAAAGGAAAGGAAAAAGGGCTGGTTCGTTTAACTATAAAGAGGGCAACTGGATGTTGGGCATCTGTACCAGCAAAGAATATCATCCTACCCGCTAGGTAAAGCACTGTTACTTGTTCTGTGGCCTACGAATGAAATAAAGCTGTTGAAAGGACAGATAGCAGCACGAAAGTGTTTTTATGTGCAGAGAGTGAGACTTAGGAACACTCAGTCCTAACAGACAGGTCTTCATCAAACCCCTCCCCTCAGGGCTCAAGGAGCTAGGCGGAAGAGGAGGCAGAGAGACTGTAAGAGCCCAAGGGGTTGGATGATACCAAAGAAGCAGTGTCTTCCAGACACAACTGGACTGACACACATATGAACTCACAGAGCCTGTGGCAGCACGCATAGGGCCTGCTCGTGTCTAAGGCATATGGAGTCCTATTGCTGAAAGGGGAAGTGGACACAAGCCTCTATGCCTAACCAAGAAGTTATCTCAAACTGGCATCTACTTGTGAAGGAAAAAACTAGTTTTCTCCAATGGCATCTCACTGGTATACAAACCACACTTAAGGTCGGGCCCCATGCTCAGCAGTAGATGGTCAACACAAAATGAACTTTTCTGTTGGTATTTTTGGAGAGTTTTTGTCTCATATTGCTTTGTTTGGGCATTTTTTACTTTAATGAGCTTTTGCTTGTTTATTATAGTTTCTGATTTTGTGGTTTTATGTGTTGTATTGTGTGTGTGTGTTCTTGTGTATGTGTTTCTTGTGCTTTTCTTTATTTCTTATTCTTGGTTTTTTTTTTTTTTGTTTGTTTGCCTGTTTGTTTTCTAAAGAGAGAGAAAGAAGGTGTGGAGTTGGATGGGTGGGAAATGGGGAAGATCTGGGATGAGATGAGTGAGGGAAAGCTGAGATTAGAATATATTGTATGAAAAAAACTTTATTTTCAATAAAAAAAACAAGAAACAAACAATCAAAAGTGTTTCTAAATTGCAGTACACCCAGAGTCCCAACATACCTTAGCAATATTCCTAGATCTGTAGGAGAATGTGGAATGGCACCCCAGATGACAGGCCAGGGGAGAAGCAAGACTCTAATTCAAACAAAAAGCCTTTGGTGTTTCATGTGGTCAAGTTTTGCATTCCCTCAAAAATATTGTCTCTGTCTATTTGGTCATCCAGTATATTGGTTTGAAAAATACTGTCTAGAACAGCAGTTCTCAACCTGTGGATCATGACCCTTTTTGGGGGATGGAAGGACACTTTCACAGGGATCACCTAAGACCCTCTGCGTATCAGATCTTTCAATTACAATTCATAACAATACCAAAGTTACAGTTATGAAGTAGCAACAAAAATAATTTTATGGTTTCGGGGTCACCACAACATGAGGAACTGTACTAAATGGTTGCAGCATTAAGAAGGTTGAGAACTATTGTGCTCAACTTCAAGGGATATTGAGAGGTCTTCCTTATTTATTTGTTGGTTGGTTAGTTGGTTGGTTGATTGGTTGGTTGGTTGGATGGATAGATAATTGGCATTATTGCCATTGCACACTCTTCTGAAGCCTGTCGTTTCTGACCACTCATTGTATGAGGTCCCACTCTGGCTTCATTGCCTTACGAAGTCCATGTGTTTTTACTCATGGAGGTAACAAATCCATGGGTGGGGCTGCTGTATGTCAAGTAAGTGACATCGGATGGAAAATGTGCATGCTTTAGGACTTGCACAGGAATGATCCTAAGTAGAACTGGTCCCTTTTAAGGCCATGCATTGAAAGCTGTTTCTAGGTAGTCATGTAACAGACCTTCCATTTTGTCCTACATGTAAAAAGCAAAGCCAGTTCCTTCTGTTAGTATTCGTTCTGGAACATCTGGATTTAACCCTGTGGCTTTTGCCACACAGCTTTTTATCTCCTGTCTGAAAGTCACCTAAGATTTAGCTTATTTTAGACACTGGAGTTGAAAGTGGTGCTATATTGGACTTCACATGTCCTCTTTGTAAAACCAACCCTGGCGTTTTATTTATTTTTAGACATGGACTCACATTCCCTGGGTTTGCCTTTGTAACTCACTTTAAGCATCACCTTGCTTGGCTTCCAGACTATAAGTTAGCATTGTGCTTTGGCCAAACGCAGTAACATGAGACCCGTTTTGTCATGATTCAGCCAAGGGTGATCGGCATTTTCTTAGCACGTCTATAACATTGATGGTTGTTTTATAACGTCTCCCTAACCTTCTGAAGTGTAATGAAAGTCGGTTTTGTTTTTACATTAAATTCGATTTGTATTTAATGCCCTGAGCACACTCCATTAGCGGATTTTGTACTTAAGGCTAGATAATCAAATATTCTTGATTTTTTTAAATCCCATATTGAATTTACAGAGGAGCCGATGAGGCTCTCAGGTGCTCGCCTATAAATAAGCACTGCTGCTTGTAAGTGCCCCTCCCCCACTTGCTTTGTATTCCTATCAGGCCAAAAATACCAGTGTGATGGTTTACCTCATATTGCGTTTCCCGACCGTAGAGTGTTGCTGTTCCTTTGAAAAGCAAATGCATCTGTACTTTTCTCCGTTTCCCATGAAGAAATGGTTATTGAACCTAAAGCGCTCTCTCACTGTCTTCTATATGTTTTCATGATAGTAATTTTTCTGAATATGCTCCTTGGGGATCCTCTCCATTCTCATTTGCTTGTGACTAGACATTGCTGTCATCAGACAAAACCCTTTGCTACATATTATACATCAGATCATTTTGTGAAATGTCTACACTTTCTAATATTTATAAAGATATTCCTCTTAGAAACTAGACATGGTGATGAACCCCACAATTCAGGCACTTGGGAGGTGGAGGCAAGAAGATCAGTTCAAGGTCATTTCCAGTTACATAGTGAGTTCAAAGCCAACCAGGGTTATATACTACCCTCTCTCATAACACCCTCCTTCTGAATAAAAAAAAGAAGATAATCCTCTAAGGATTGAGGCTGGATCAGTGGTAGAACATGGGCCACATGCCATACATGAGGCCCTGGGTTCCATAAAGTAAACAGATTCTACTGCACTAAGTATTCAGTCCTATCACCTGCTCTGTGCATTCGCTTTCACTGTTGGGTAATGGTCATTTATTTTTTATTTATCTATATGTAAAGTATTTTGTAAGTCTATAAAACACAGTGATGGATATTGATGGAACACAATGTGGTATATTGAAGCTCATGTTACCCACTGATAGCGCACGACATCTCTTTGTATAAATGTCTATAGAATAATCTCTATCTCTAATGATGTGGCATCCATTGGAAATTGGGCTTCTGAATGCTCCTTTTAGGATTCTTACATTTTATTTAAATCAAACCAGCTTTTTGCTTTTCTTTCTTTGTACCTGATTTGGTTATGATACGGATCTTTCAGCTCCATCGAGCAAATTGGACAATCTCTTTTTAAACTGCAGTCTGGAAACTAGCTAATCTTTAAGATAAACCACATTCATCCATTTTTCAGCATTTCATGTTTTGGGTCCAGTTCTGATAACTTAAATATCGCCTCAGAAAACTGTTCCCCTTGAGCTCTTTCACATTGATTCCCCAAAGATACTTTTCAATATTCTTAATTTTTAAATCTTTTCCACGTCTGTGATGCATTCCTTGAATAATTCTATTTTCATGTTTGGTTTTGAGGCTGCATTTTCCGAAAACAAGTCTACGTGGTTTTACATTCTGTGAAGAAGCAGCTTTCAATCTTGACTGTCTAAATTATGCATTCTTGCTTATGTATGTATACACACACACGTTTCTTTTCTAACTTAACTGAAACTTAATATTTAGTTCATTTCCTTGTTTTCTCCAGTTTAAAATATAAAACACCACCAATTACTTGATTCACAAACTAGACGCATTGTTTTGACTTCCTATACGTAAAATAAAATGAACCTATCCATTCCTCATTTTAATGACGTGAGCTAGGATTTCATCTTTAGGTGGAACTAAATATTATAATAAAGATGCATTTTTTCAAAGATATTACAAGTTTGCACTTTTCTGGACTATTCTAATAATTGCTCTATTAATTGCCATCCTTCACCTCCATGCCTTGCTTTTCATGCTGCTATCCAGCAAGTACTTTTTCGTTCTTAAATCTTCATTTTGCCCCTTCCATCAGTCACGTAGGATAATTGCTAGCTTGTGCATAAGGACATGCAGTTGGGGGACTAGAGAAATGGCTCTATGGTTAGGAGCATTGGCTGCTCTTTTAGAAGCTCCAGGCTTGCTTCCCAGCACCCACATGGTGACTCAGAACCTCTGTACCTCCAGGTAAAGGGGATCTGATGCCCTCTTTTGGCCTCTTCAGGTACTGCACACACAGATGTATGTACACACACACACACACACACACACACACACACACACACACACACATGCCAAGCACCCACACATGTTAGATAAAAATAGTCTTCTAAGCCAGGCAGTGGTGGTGCATGCTTTTAATCCCAGCACTTGAGAGACAGAGGCAAGTGGGTCTCTGTGAGTTCAAGGCCAGCCTGGTCTACAGAGTGAGTTCCAGGACAGCCAGAGCTACAACAGAGAAACCTTGTCTCAAGAAAAAAAAATTAAAAGATACATAATTGGTAAATTTCTAAGCACATTTTTTTTCTTTTAAAAATTTCCAACACTGGCTTCACTTGGACAGCACATATATTAAAACTCCAAACACTGAGGTGTCTAAGGTTCCTCCATTTCAAACATGATGAAGAGGAAAAAAAAAACACAAATTCAAATCTTCCCATAGGTACCTGGAAGATTCCACCTTCCAACTGCCCCACAGAAATGGAAGCTGGGGAGAATTTGTGGATAGAGACATGGAGAGGAGCTCAAGGGGACACTGGCCATGGCCTTGGAAAGCTGTGTCCACCTGCGGAGAGCTTGCATTTAGGAGTCGGGGATGCTGTGGCTGAGACTGTCTGACATCTTTACTCCCCTCTACTTCCCTGCTTATGGCCTCTGGGTTTGTCTTTCCTCTCTTTGGGGAAATACTTCCTGTTCATGGGAAATGGTTGAAATCCTTTGTTTTCAGGATTTTCAAAAGTTCAAGTCTTTTGAATTTTCTGAGAAAATAAAAAATCAAAGATAAGTGGAAATCAGTAACTTTTTAATATAACATCCTATAGGATTTGGGGGGAGTTAAATTATTTTTATGATAGTTTAGAAGTTGGGGCTTTTTTATCCTGGGTAATTCTGGCTTCTTAGCAACTGATCTTCACCTTGCTGCTTCAAGTTAGCTCTTATATCTCATTCATGTTCCATTCAAAGAATCCTCAGGCTGAGAAGATGACTTAGCATATAAGAACACTTATACAAGCATGACAACCTGAGCTCAAATCTCTAGCACCCATGTGAGAAGCCAGGCATGGCCATATGTGCCTATAACCTCTCTACTGTGGGGGTTGGTAACAGGAGGATCATTCTGCCTTGCTGGCTTCGTCTCTCAAAACAATGAAAGGGGAGTGATAGAGCATGACACCTAGTGTCCTGTGCACATAAAACACACACACACACACACACATACATACACAGACATACACATATATACATATACACACACACACACATATACACAGACACACACACATATACACAGGCATGCCCCCACACACACATACACCGATACACACACATATATATATATACACACACACAGACACACAGACACACACACAGACACACACACACACATATACACAGGCACGCACACACACAGAAACACACATACACACACAGACACAGACACACACACTAAGTAAATTTTAAATAAAATTTCAAAAATAGTGTTTTAGTAAAATCAATTTATTTCTGTGTTTCTACTATAGGTAAAGACTGAAGCTCAGACTCCTGAGTGAAGACATCAGACAAGTGAGCTTCAACTATAAAGTGAGCCCTTTCTTTTTTTTCTTTCTTTCCTGATCTGCCTTTTCTTTGTTTGCTTTTGTTTGCTACTTGACTATGAAATATATGTCAAAAAGTTAATAATATTCTTACAATTTATGTTAGTAGATATTTTATATGAATGCATACTGAAGCCAACTTTTTGGAAGAAAATTTAAGTAGGTTTTTTTTTTTTTTTCCAAATCCTATTGTAAAATAGTGTTTAACTATTTTGCAATCCAGAATAACAACGGTTGTTATGAAAATATGTGAAGTGAAAGACGATGCTTGCTTCCCAATGATACACAGTTAGGGTAAACATGGGGTCAAAAAGAATCTTCCCAAGCCTGGCTGGCTTCCTCCGGCTAATCTGCTGCAAGCTAATGAATCGGTGTTCTCTTCAAACACTTTTCACGGCCAGACAAGTTCTGTTTGTCCCGTTTTACTTCCTTTTCTCAAGGTTTAAGAATCCCACCAGGTGTTCTGTTGATGGCACTCAAATGCCGCCATGATAACCGGGAAAGCGAGCGGACGTGCGTGTTGGGTTAGGGTTACGTTGTTTGTCTATTCCTCTCCAAACTTTCTGAGAAAATTACGGTCTGGCCACAATTGAGGTTGTTTGTCAAATGATGAACAGTGCTCAATCCCATATCAAAATCTCATAAGGTGATAGGAATCTGTGAGGAATTCCATCGGGTAAGCAGAGTGTTACCACTTTTTTTGTGTGGGCATTTATACTTTCAATTTTATGACAAAATAAGGAAAAAAAAAAAAAAAAACTGAAGTCCAACAATGTATTAGAGCTTCATGGCCTCAACCCACAAAGTAATAACACTTCGCTAGAGTCATAAATATTTGATGTGCTGAGCTATTCCGGAAGAGTTCAAAGTTGTCACGGAGACCATCTTTCAATAGACTCAAGATGTCCCAGCCTGCGTCAGAACTCATCAGACTTCTGTTAACTGACCCCCCCTCCCCGCAGGTCTTCGTCACTGCCAGGAAAAGGCCCGTAAATTCTTTTGCTTAACTGTGTCTATCTAGAAGGCTCACTAGGTTATAAGCCAAGGGCTTGTGGTTTAAAGCTGCTTTATCCATTAGGCACAGTGCCCAGAGCTGCCTGTAGTGGCCTATGAAAATATTTTAATTCTAACTACTTTTCAAAGTATCAGAAAAATATAAATATATTAATGAATATGTAGTATTGAGTCTGAATTGCATTTGTCTCGATGCCAACATAACTAAAATACATAACTTTAATAACTTTTTTGAAGGAGAGAACACAAAGGCCAATATGCCCAATGCTCACAGGAGCTATGCGTCCTCACCTGGGTCACACTCCAACCCAGTGGACTTGTAAGAGTTGGTTATTTTGTAGGCCTTTTTTTTTTTTAACATAAAGTAGACATTTCCTTTTTAAAATGATTTATTTCTTATTTATATGTATATGTGTATGCCCATGTGGGTTTAAATGCACCATGGGCAACCAGCTGCATATGGAGGCCAAAAGAAGACAGATCCTCTGGAACTAGAGTTACAACGCGGTTGGGTGTGACTGATGTGGGTGCTGGGAATTGAACCCAGGTCCTCTACAAAAGCAGTGAGTGTTCTTCACAACTGAGTTATCTGCTCCTCATCCTCCTCCTTTTACTCCTCCTCCTCCTCCTCTTCCTCTTCCTTCTCCTCCTCCTCTTCCTCCTTCTCCTCTTCTTCCTCCTTTCTTCTAAGAAAGGGTTGTGTTCTCTATAAATGAATCTGTACATTTGCTCCTTAGAGTAATACATGGCTATGTCTATAAAGAAAGGAAAGAATGACATATTGATACATTAGATAGTTATGAGTGTTCATTCCACTTTCCTAAAACCGAATAATTATTTTCCTTCCTGGTCACCTGTAGACATTCTGTTTGTTTTGTGTTATGTGCAGATATTAAGACAAGAGAGTGAGACTTGACTTCAGGTTCCTTTGTTCCACTTAGGTATCAGTCACTGCAGGCTTGTTGGCCTACTGTGCCTCCTCGCTGCCGTTCAAGGGAAGGGAGTCCAGAATTATAGTTTTAGTGTTGCAGACCTCTGTGACTGAGTGCAAGTATTTTCAGTGTTTGTGACTCATTGGGTTTCGTTTGCTTTCAAAGCCATGTTCCAATTTTGTAGAAAATATTTTGCTGGTCTTCAACATTGGTGACTATCAGTGATGTAAAGACTCTCTCCTCAGAGTTACTTGTGGACTCAAAATAAGTTCACGGACTGTCTGGAGATCTTCTTTTCATAGATCAGCTCCCTGAAGACCAGGACCTTTGTGTGTTGTGTTGACTGCTCTGGACCTTAGGAAAAAACAGACATATAAGAGAGGCTCAAATATTTCCTGGAAGAATGATCTAATTTCCTCCTTTAGAAAAGTCAGATCCCTCTCTGAAATAGCTGTTGCATTGGATAGGGAAGAGCACTGTTCAACCTTTGTTCTCTGTTACCAAAGGGCCTTGGCAGGCATGCAGACATGTATGTGGTCCCTCTATAAACAGCAAGCACTTGGGAGCCAGGCATTTATAAGCCATAGTGCTGGGTGTTAGGTCTCAAACCCTGGACAAAAGGCTGAGATATCCATTTAACGTATCAAAGCAGACCTGGTCTCCAAGTTCTCTCAGCATCCCTCAGTCCCTACGAGTTATAGGGTCTTCCTGGCTTGCATACTGCTCCCCCTACCTTGAACTCTCCAGCCCATGATAGGCTGCTCTTCCCAATATAACCCAGCCATTTTGGACACCCGGTCCTTTTCATGGCTGGCTTCTCCCACCCTGTCTCTCCCATGGCCCTTTTCTGAGCTCAGAGTCATGTCCATTTTGGACTCTCCCAGGTACTTCTGCCTCTGGTTATGTGCTCCCTCGTATCTGCCATGCTCTCCCTTTTATCCACAATAAACTTTCTCCTCCAGCAAACCCAGGAGCAGTCATGTCCTTCCTTTTTCTAT
The DNA here is from genome assembly GCA_026225945.1 of Cricetomys ansorgei. Classification (NCBI taxonomy): domain Eukaryota; kingdom Metazoa; phylum Chordata; class Mammalia; order Rodentia; family Nesomyidae; genus Cricetomys; species Cricetomys ansorgei. The sequence continues at coordinate 7,918,079 of JAMJFZ010000191.1, read as the reverse complement.
TTCCCTTTTCCATTCACTGTCCTCTCGAGGGCAGCCCTTATGTCAGCTTATGCTCCTGTCTGACAAAACCAGTGGGTGCTACTTACACAGAAAATTGTAGACAGGGGTGTTGTTCTTTCTAGTCTCTGGAGACCGAGGACTAGGGATGGAAATGAGAAAACTAACCATGATTAGCAAGATGAGGCTCGGTAACTCTAACCTACAGAAACTTTAAATATGAGAGGATAGGTCTGGTCTGGTCTGTACAAACTTGAGGTTCATTCACTCGAGGAGAACCAGAAATGCCTGGTCTTTCTGTTGGCATGGTATGTATTTATGCATTCGCTTTGAAGACTACATTTTTTCAGGTACCAGAACACACATGCACACACACACACACACTCACAGACTCACACACACACACACACTCACACATTCACACACACACATACACACACATACACACACTCACACACGCACATACACACACACTCACACACACACATACACACACACATACACACACACACAATTTTTTTTCTGAATAAAAGTATCCCTGTATGCTCCTTTCTGTGCCTCCTTATCTAGGGCTTCCTGACCCTGATTCTTTGAGGAAATGACATTGGACTGGAGATGCTCCAAGAGTATTTGGTTAAAGGACATCCTAAGGAACAGAAGCACGCCCATTACTGTTGCAGTGCCGCAGGCATGTTGCTGGTTGCTCTTCTGCTAGCATTTTCTGAGCCCTTATACCACTGAGTTGAGTAGCGGGCCAGAGCACCCCTTTTCAGTAAAGATTAAGCACAGCTGAGACTGTGGTCCACAGTACCCATGACCCCACCATGCGCTGGGCTCCTCTCTGGAGCATCTCTGTCATTTCTTCCATCCCTGTATCAGCTGTTCCTCCATCATAAGAAGAAGGACCCATGAACCCACCACCCCAGGTCAGTAGCTGCCGCTGTGATACCTCAGAAGCAAATAGTCCTGCAGCCGAAGGCTTTGCGGGATTGGAACTGTAGCTTTTTACCCCTAAAATTTACACCCAATTTGGTGAAAGTATACTAGGGAGAAAATAAGCCCTACATGCCTTTGTGGATCTTGTAGGTGACCTTGCTACTGTGTCCCAGGGCCCTGTAAGTATCTGACTAAGGGTTGATTGATTTGTCGGAAGTTGGCTAATAAAACAATAATCAGTGTCTACATCATTAATGATTCATATGATGAATAAGTAACTCATCGTATCAGACCAGACATTGCCGATACAACCATCCGGTGGAATTCTTGGCAGAGTGCCGGAGAACAAAGACCAGAATGCAGTGTGCGGGACTTTAAAGAGCCAAGAAGCACTTTCCTTCAACCTCTCCCATTGCAAAATCAGCTGACTTTCTCTTGACCTCACAGCATTGTAATGGTAATTTAAAAAAATATATAAATATTAAAAGCATTACACAAACTAAATGTAGTAGCTATTAAAACCCAGCACAGAAATACATCATTCCAAAGAAAAATATCCAGGTTTGGCTTTACCTACACAGTGGACACCTCTTTTTCTCTAGCATCTGTTGGAAGTTTGCATGCATAACCTGGCATGGAGAGAACATACTACTAAGCCTTCCCCATTGTAGACCCTTCAGTTACGGTCAGTGAAGGATAGAAAGAGGTCAGTAAACATTCTGTACAGAAACAAACTATAAGTTTAAAATGGAGACTTAGAGTCTAACTTTCTCCACTCTGACTTTAAATTTACTTGGATCGATTCTTTTTTTTTCTCTTTCTTTCTTTTTTTTTTTCTTTTTGACCATTTTCTAACCTTTGAAACGTTTATCTTGTCACCGTACTTGGGGAGTCGTCATTCATTTTCTTAAACCTTGAGGCTTTGGGGTGTGGCTCAGCAGTAGATCATTTGGCTGGCATGCACAAGGTCCAGAGTTTGAATCCCAGCAACACCAAAAACAAAACACTTATCTTCTCATGAGCGGATGTCCTCTGGAATGAGGTAATGCCTCTTTCTCTGCCTGGCTTTGAGAATCAAGAATTATGGAAATAGATTTCTGTGGATGTTAAGCTGAGGGAGGGAACTTCACAATCAAATGAGTAGAATGTAAGTTAGAAATCAACCGCTTTCTCTACATTATCTGCTGTGCTGCTCTCAACTGCTCTGTGTTAAACACAGGGGTATTACAGGAAAGATTTCCCAGAAGTCCTCAGTCCAGGCACTTATCCCCCTCCAAAGCCCGCTTTTTAACCTGTTCTTATGCTGCTCCAGGAAGTGGTTTCCTGAAAGCAATTCAAGGTCAAGCTCAAAGCAGACCCAGAAATGGGCTCGAGGAAGAAACGCAGCTGAATCAAAACAGCAACTGTGGGAAATGGACATTTGGATGACAGAGCTCCACCCAGCAGCTCCCTGACTCTGCCTGGACAACCAATGACAGAGCCCACCCCTTTTACCTAAGACTGACCTCATGCTCCACATGTGAAATGTCGGGAGCATCTGGAAGCATTTAGCTAAGCCACTGGCCTCAGCAGCCGTGAAGGATGGCATCCAGCCATCTCGGATTCTAAGAGAGAGTCTCCTTTTGCAATTGAACTTCCCTCACTCTGATACCATTTCATAGAGCCCAATAGATTCCTTCCTTAGCACGTACGTAGAAATGGCATAAAATGACTTGGCGTAAGTCGTCATGGATTCCGTGTTAGAAGTGACCTGCTTAATGATCGTAAATTCCTTCTTCGTATTAAACACTGACAAGTATGAGAAGACATTTTCCGTGCTTGGGGAGCTTAGGAAGTGAATCTGGGAAGGGGGCACATGGGATCTTTCCGTGAAGCAGTGTGTGATAAAAGGAATTAGAAATTAAGCAGAAAAGTAGAATAAATTAAAAATTAACACCAAAGGTGTTAGAAAGGGACCAGAAGAGTCTTCATGTATCTGTTGTTCACTCATGAATGTGCTTATGTCTTCGGAAACGAAGCTGCTTTTCTGCTGGTCTGGCACAGCTGCCAGTGAAATCAGAATTGTTTTATTCTTATTGCAAACATTGAGATCCTCTCTGTTCTCCTTGTCATTCACAGAGAGCCATCTTAGGTCTCCCCTTGTATTCCTGGATACAGGATATGGGTTTTCTTCTTCTGATCTTGTCAGTTCTCCCTCAGCTCACTGCAAAGCTACGAGCTGAGTGGAAATCTGTGTGCTGCTCTCTTGCTTTAGCTAGATACAAGGTCACCGGATTTTAGCAATCCAGAGAGAATGTCATAGATAGCTCTGCTCTGCATGGGATGGTGCTGGGTCATCGGAAGTTTCCTGTTTTTGACATATACAGCGGATGGTGACCTTGCATGGGCCTGCTTGGGCCTTGATGGATAGCTATGCTAAGAGGCATGGACAGGTCATCAACTCCAATGTCAAAAGAACCAGATGTACTCACTGGTACCAGATCTGCTGTCTACGGCTGGAGATAACAAAGAACCCCGGCCTCCAACAATTAGCTGCAATATTTGAAAACTTTTTGGAAGCACTGGGCCAGAATCCCCCAGCTCTAGAACTCAGTAAAACAAATCACCAAACATGGCTTTAGGGAATCAAGGCCTGTGTTTTTGGCTGAGCAAAAGGCAACATCACCTCTTCCACTGCCATGTCCTGTCTTCTCTCATTCCAGAACCTAGCACCCGCTTCCAGTGTTGGGGGTGGGTGCAGATTTAGGAATCTGTGGCGTTTTCCTTACACCACCCTGCAGTTTCTGAGTGACAAAGGAAAGTCTGTTCTGGAGGAAGGTTAAGTGGTTGACAAGGTCCTTGGAGAGTTAAAGCAAGATGGCACAGCCATCACTGTGGCCGAAGTTCAAAAGAGTTATAATTGATCTTAAGTCCTGTGTTAAGTCAACTGTTTCCTTTGAATATTCTTTGTTTCTTTAAAATGTGGGGGCCTGTTTCTTTTGTCAAATATAACTTCATATATATATATATACACATATATATACACATATATACATACATATATATACACATACATATATATACACACACACATATATACACACATACATATATATACACACACATATACACACATACATATATATACACACACACATATATACACACATACATATATATACACACACATATACACACATACATATATATACACACACACATATATACACACATACATATATATATACACACATATACACACATACATATATATACACACACATATACACACATATATATACACATATATGCATACATATATATATACACACATACATATATATACACACACATATATATACACATATATACATACATATATATACACACACATATATACACACATACATATATATACACACACATATACACACATACATATATATACACACACATATACATACATACACATATATACATACATATGTATATATATATACACACATATATGTGTGTATGTGTGTGTGTGTATATATATATGGATGGGTGGATGACTTTGATTTAGGAAGCATGGTCATTCAGAGGAGAGTGGAGTTTAGCCATTTCACAGATTCTCAGGGACAGAATATCATCGCAACTGTGTCTTAGCCAAACCGTCACCAAAGCATGTTTCTCTCTGGTTTCCTGTTTCTCCCTAATCCCTTGGTTTATTGCTAATTCTTTTCCGGGTATTTTTCATTGGCGGTCTCCCAGTATGTTCTGTGATCATGCATTCTTATCCCACACTCTCCTGTCAGAGGGAGTGAAGATATTTTGCATAGCCTTGTTATTCAAAGCCAAATCTCTTTCTCTCTGCCTCCTGCCTTTCCCCCTCCCTGCCCTCAGTACCAACTTTCCCTTCACATCTTACTAGACGTCCCCCATGATCTGCCTCATCCTATCGTTCCCGTTTCACTCCTTCATAAAGGATAAAATGAGCACGCCACCGTTTACCACAAGCTACATATTGTGTGTGTTATTTCATCTGATTCTTTTAGCCTTGCCTAGTTACAGTTATTAATTGAATGATTGATTACAGGGCAGGCAGGGGACTGAAGCTTTTCAGAAATTTGGGTAAACTGTCTGAAATCAAATGAAATCAAATGGAGAGAGAGAGAGAGAGAAAGAGAAAGAGAGAGACTGTGTTTTTACTGTGTACTAGGGATGGAGTCCAGGACTAATATATTCTAAGCAAGTGTTCTACCACTATGTGACACTCCCAGAATCCTTGCTCATAAGTTTGAAAGGAATTTGGGGCAGAAATGCCCAAGTCTAACTCAAAATCCAGCATCCTCTTCTCTCCCCTGGAGTGGCACCATCACAGCCAGGCCATGCATCCATGGTAGAAGTGGTTTCTCTCTCTCCAGTGCTCAGAACTTACACATCTCCTGGCTGTTCTGTCGACCATCCTGGTGTATTCCAAGTTCAGGTTGTGAAATATCTCAAGTTAGACACTGAGAGAGATGTATGGCCTTACAAAGCATATTTCCGTGGAACAAATACTAGCCATACTAGGGTCCACCAATTAGAAAATCATAGCAACCCCAAATGTGGGTGCATGTTTTTTTTGTTTGTTTGTTTGTTTTTAAGTGAAACAGCAGTCATTAGGGGGATCTCTCCAATTGGTCAGGACTTGAGCTTGGATACTTACTGGATTGGCTCCTTATATCTGGCAGGGAAGTGAAGGGTTCTTGGGAAAGTGTGGCATGGGAGAAAAGAGCGGAAAGCTCTAATTCCCTTACCGTAGTTTCTTTCTTTGCATCACCAGAACTCCCTTGGTTTGAGAGGCCATTGTGCCAGGAATACGGGAGACTCTGGGTACAGGTGGACCCGAGTCTGTCTCTCTAACTCACAGGGAAGCCTCAGACAGATGATTGCCCATCTTCAATCCCAAGAGTATGGTAATGAACTTGCCTTTGCAAGTAGCAGGAGGGGAGAGAGAGCATGTACAGGGCCTTGCTGTAGTAAGGACCTGGCCTTGGCAGCCTCAGGGGTAGCTGTAGAATGGCAACAGGGGCGGTAATGCACCTAGACTTTATCCCTCCTTTCAAACTCCATCAGTTTCCTTCTCTATTTAAGTTGTTCTGACCTGAATTTATCTGCCATGTCTCTAAGGTACTTGATAGCTTAGCCTCTGAAAGATTCATGTAGCAGTTTTAATTGTGTGTTGCCGCCTGTCTCTTTAAGAGTTTACAAATCCTTGAAGTGGCATCTCCCATTCCTGTCCTAATGGGCTCAGGCCACTGAATGGCAGAGTGAGGCCCTTGTCAGAACACATAGCCTAGTACCTTCAGTGTAACTATTCCTGGCTCATAAAATGTATTCTAAGATACCAGATGTCCCAGGACCATCAGAGGTAAATACCTGTCAAACTTGGATGTGAAGTTGCCGATGCAGAGAGGCATTCATACCTACATTAGTCTACATTAGTCTACATTAGTCTAGTTTTAGGGTTTCTGTAAAATATTTCTTGAAAAAAATTAGGCATGTACTCATTTTAAATTTTAAAATTCCATTTGCATCCATATGGAAATGATAAGCAGGTTTGGCTTTAGGTGCAGAGGCTTCCCAGGAAGCTGCCATTTGGAAGTATGATCAGCTCAGCTTTCCTGTTCTTCATCCTGCAGGTGAGAAAACTGGAGAACAAATAAGCTCCAGCAACTGGCGCTCCAGTGTTTCTGAACCAGCAATCCTTTAGGTTCTGATCATCAGGTGTGGCTCTGTCTGTAGCCATGTGCTCTTAGAGCCATTCTAAATTAGATAATATTCTGAAAATTCATAATTGTTATCTTCCAGGTTTCAAATCCCCCACCACTTGGATTTCGTGGCTTTTTTTTTTTTTTGCCTCTTTAATTTAGAAAAGTTTCTTCCCTCCTTTTTGAAAGGTCTGGTGGAGAAGCTGGTCTGAAAACGTCCACCCTGCAAAGGTGTACTTCTCGCCTTCTAATAAAAGTGTGGTGTGTGGTGGCTTCAAACTAAAACAATAGCGTTATTCACTACAGGGTCCCTGGCTTTCTTTAGAATCCCCACATGCAGAGTCAATGTTTAAAATTCCAACCTTTATAATCCTAACAAGAGGGTCTGAGGCTCTCCTCTTCATCAATGTAGGAATTTGCAATAAAAATCTGAGGCAAATGGTAGCCAAGATTCATGTGCCATGCTGTTTGTTCCTTTCCAAAGTCTGTGAATTTGAGCAAAGTCTGTCTCTAAACATAATACTTTTTATTAACTTAAAAATATTTTGTTTATGTGGAAAAGGTTATTTGTTGAAGTATTTGCCCGAGGAGAATAGATGTCTTTCTTGATCTGCCAGGCTTAACATCGCTAAATTGAACTGTGCTGCAAGATCCTTCAAGGAGCCCCTCCCTGGGGAATGGCTTCCTTTCTTATTGGGGTCAAGGAGGAAAGTGAAACCTTATTCCCCAGCTGTGGAATGATGTCCTCCTCATGGGGAGTGAATTCCTTAGTCAGAGCCCTCCACTGACTGACTGCCTCTGTGGGTTTTGCAGATAAAGTCTTAGAGTAAAGATAACAGGCTGGCTGTCTTAGCACTCAGCTAAGTCGTTAGACTCCAGCAAAGATCTCTCTGTGTTAGTAAACCCTAGGGTGAGATGCTTCCCTGGGTAGGTGTGTTGCACACAGACCTGAAGACCTGAGTTCGATTCCCAGATCCCACAAGGTGGCAGGAGAGAACCAACTCCCAGGAGTTGTCTTCTGACTTCCACGTGTGACCCTTGGCAATATGCACGCCTGTACCCACATATACGTCAACAATGAACAAATAAATGATGGATTTTCAAAAATACAAACATTTGGAAAGCACTTGCATATTCACCTTGAGGATTCTGTAGGGAAAGCTGGGAAAGAATAGCGATTCGCTCATTCAAACGAGGTGTTTACAAACCATCTATTAGGTGCAGACGATCTTAGTGTAAGCCAGCATTGTTTTCCAAAAGTTCATTTAGAAACCATTTTGGACTATATTACAGCAGTGTAGGGGAAGTCCTTGGATACATTAAAACTGTTTAACCATACCGTACCTGAAATGTTGCAGGCCTGTGAATGGGGTTCAGGTGGAGTTCCCTGTTATTAATACTCTCTCTCATTGTCCATAAGCAATAGAAATGCCGGCATTTGCGGACTTCTACAGAATGTGGCATAAAAATGCTGTGTAAGGCCCTAGGTCTTGCCATTGGAGTTGAGAGATATACGTATTAGCTATGAAATGCAGTAATGTAGAAATGAGTGACCCTATGTAAAAATGACTCAGGAGAACCTTAGCTACACGTCCTAGCCATAATAGAAGCACTCTCTAGTTATAGAGCATTTCAAGTTTTACATATGTTTATGTGTTATCCCAGTTTTAACTCTGAAACTCTTTTAAGATCCAGGCCCAAACATGTAACTTGATTTTCTTAAGTATTCTCTATCGCGGTGGAAAGCGAACCGACACGCATTCCAGCGGGAATATGAAAATCATGGATGGCCTTAGTTTGCAAGAGATAAGATGAGATCTTTGCCCTTTTGTTCTTGGCCTCCTAGCCTCCTGGTTATAGTTAACTGCTTAGGCACATTGTTCTAAAATGTTGATAACCTATGGTTAGCAAGATGAGAAATCTCCCCCTCTTTTTCACACACACACACACACACACACACACACACACACACACACACACACACACGCCACTGAAATCTGTTTACTCATACAAAAAAAAAGAATGTGTTCCAGATTCTTAGTCTGTGGTGTTGGTCAAGGGAATCTGAGAAAGGAACAGTGAAGTACTAAATTCTCATGGCGGAGGGGTGAGCTATTTTCTTTGCAGCTTGGCAAGCTCTTCCACCACCCTGTGTATCTAGAGAGAAGTCTCAACTGTGCATTCTTTAGACTAAAAATCTTACAACTTTCCACAGTTTACTATTTCTTTTTATGAGCAGAGCTTTCCTACCTGAGAAACTTGAAACATTTATGAAAAAAAAAATGTTCACGGGGTCACTTTAGAGAACAGAAAATAGTTTGTAAGACATGACAACCCACCAACCTGTCGTGAGGTATGGAATGTTTAGGTCATTCCCTTCTCTTTCTCCGTAATCATTCTTCTGATGGTCTTCAAAGACGGTAAGAAAATCTTTTCTTCCGGTTACTTTTGATAACTTCTCAGAAGCTTAATTCAGACTTTCAATTAGAAAAATCGTCCCCATTTTGGGAATACTGATTTAAACATCACAAATGCTATGTGAGAAGAGTTAACTCACCCCTACTTTGTGTTATTGAGCATTAGCCTTCAAGGCAAGCTACTTAGTTTTATCTATTCTCATATACAGTTGGTCATCCACACCCAGGTTTGAATTCTTCAGCCAACAGCAGATTGAAAATATGCTTTTAACTGGGTTATAAAGAACATGTACATGCTGTTGTTGTTCCACTGATAATACAGTATAGCAACTGTGTGCGTAATGTCTACATTGTATTGGACAGTATATGTAAGAGATGATTTCAAGTATATAGACTGATTGCATAGATCATATGCAAATCCCATAACATTTCTATGTAAAGGACTTTATCATCCTTAGATATGGGTGTTTTCAAGGATCCCAGAACCAACTCCCATGAATACCAATGCATGATTCTCTGAGCAGCTGTTTAGTAAATTGATCAAATGATGTGATCTATTGATTCAGGAAAATGTAGCTCACAAGAAAACCATCTTAAAGTCAGAGCAAATAAATGCTTGTGTCCTAAGAGTTTTTATGAGCTGGAGATGTAGCTTAGTGGTAGTATAGTTGCCTAGCATGTACAAGGCCCTGGGTTCTATCCCAATACCAAAACCAAACCAAAACAAACAAGCAAAACACACACACACACACAAACAAATGGATTTTATTTTCACACATCAGTATATGTTCAGGAAGAAAGAGCTAGAAATATGGAAACCACTTTCTAGCCTAATATTCAAAGCAAGCTTAACTGCTGAAGCGGATGGTGGAGTGTAAGTTTCGCTGATTCAATGACTCAGAAACATTATTAGGGATTCTCCCAATTTTTCTGCTAAACCATGCTTAGGGTTGACCTCTTTTTTCAGATTATATCCGTTAGGTAGCCATACGATAACTGTTGAATGCAAATGGCACATTCCTGAGTTCATCTACAGCAGGAAAAAGAAAGGCCTTTCCCTGGCCTCAGAGTGGGAACTCCACTGCCAAACTGATGAGGCTGTAACAGTAAAGAAGACATGCACTGACTGCCTTAAGCTAATGACGATCCATCTGAAGAGCTGGGGATGGTAGAGTCAACCTCTACCACGTGACTGTGAAGAAAGGATGAGGAGAGGGAAACTTTAATAAAACAAGTATCAGGAAGGGAGATGTGGATCATTTATGTCATGTGATCAACCAATGATGCCCATTAAGGTGAAGCCATTGTACTTAACTGTTGCATTCCTTTTATTCCTAAATAAAAAGCATAATACCTAATGTAATCTGTCAGCACCAAACTCCCATCCTGACTTACTGTTGCTATAGCCAGAACCAATAGTACAGAGAACATGCCCAGGATAGTTATGTTTTGATCTTTGAAATCTGTGCCAGAGCCAACCTATATACCCATATACAACTGGGATGTTTCTCTCATAGCGAGTTCTAAATGGAAATCACCATCAGAAATGCTGTCTTCTCTCTATTCATCTATTTTTGGGATTTGGGCATAGGCTATGGGGACAGGAACCAGGGCAGGATACAAATCAGGAAGCTGCTGAGGTTGGTTGGAAGCTACTGCCCCAGATGGCCAGGTAGAACTAGATTGAAGCTCAGACACTTTGTGGTATTTAGTGACGGAGTCAAACAGACCGATATCAGCAGCTTGGGACCCTACCTGTTCTGCATAATGCTCTGCTGATGGGAAGATCCATTCCAAACTCAAGACTCCAAGTAGTGATTAGAACACAGTCTTGCAGGTTGATTTAGAACACAGTCTTAAAAAGTTATTTAAGAAAGCCGCAGCCCTTCACACCCCTCCATGGGAGGACAAAATTCCTTGCTGTCTGCCTTTCCCAGCGATGCCTGTTATTAGAAGAGAAAGCACTAAAAACGGAACTTTTTTTCTTTTTTGCCTGTCAAAGCTATAATGTTTTGATTTAGCCATTAAACTTGAGGTTGGAGATTTGGCTTTCCCCCGTTCTACCGTGTTTTCTCAGTTTCCTGAGGGGACTAGCATGGGCCACCTCAGAGAGGCTGTAGTTGCTCTTGGTTATAAAATAGATGATAAAATGTCAACTCTACTGGTTTTTAAGGTTTGGCAAAGGGACATGGACTCAGGTAGCATGGAGAGCCTTACCTCGGAGTCCACTGAGTGGGAAGAAAGCACAGTTAAGGCCGAAGGACATTGAATACAGACACCCCGGTAGCCTGTCTGCTTCCAAAACTGTTCTCCAATCAGTGTAGCAGTATGCTACAATCTTTTACCCTCAATTTAGGGAAGGAGAAAGGAAAGATAGAAATCTTCACTGCTTTTACGAGCAGCTTTAATACAGAAAGAGAGAAAGGTAGAAATCTTCACAGCCTCTTTTTGGGCTGTCCTAAGCTTGAATCTCTCTAACCTTTGTTCTTTTACTAACGAACGACAGCAACCCAACCAACAAACCACCAACCAACCCCCACCCCAACTCTCGGGTCTTCAGACCTTTTATGCCCTAAGCCAAAATTTCCCATAAACCCATGCGGTACCCAATCCCAAAGAAAAGCTTCAGGTGCCAAAACGACTGCACCCAACCAAATTATAGCCACCTGCATCAAGCATTCCAATTCCAACCCCTAATCATCTACCACACCTGGGGTGGGATCGCAACTCTAATCCAAATGCCACTTTGCATTTTTAAAGGAACCAAAATAACAAAAACTTCTTCCGAGTGTTCCTCTACAAATTGGTCATCAGCAAATAGTCTTACTTGAACAAGAGCTTCGTGTTGTAAAGCAAATACCAGTTCTGGAGAGATGGTTCAGCAGTTAAGGGCAATTAAGGGCCGGTGTTTGATTCCCAGCACCCACATGGCAGCTCCCAAACATCTGTAACTCAAGTTCTAAAGGATCCAGTGTCCCCTTCTGACTTCTGTGGGCCCCAGGCACACATGCAGTATCCATACATACACTCGGGTCAAACACTTATGCACATGAAATGAAATAAATTAATATTTTTTAAAAAGCAAACAATACAGCAGAGATCTGTGGTTCTTTCCTAGTCTTTCTCCTATTCTGGGATCTGAACTAAAAACAGCAAGTTATATAAATATCATACAGCTTCCTGAACACAGAGTACTAAAAGGGTCAGATGGTCCACTTTCTGCAAGTCGTGGTCTGCAAGTTCTGCAAGTTGTGATGGAGTTGTGGTTGTCTGAAACCAACCAATATGTTCCAAGTTGGAACAGTGCCCAGGGAAGGGGAGTTTAGATAAAAGGGTAAATTTGACCTTCTTATCAAGCAGAGATCATCACAGGCTAGCTCGGGCTTCCAGCTCCAGGGGCTGCTGTGCTGTAGCTCTAGTTGGCTGTACCCCCTCCTATCTGTGCCCCCCTCCCTTGGGCCTTCTCCATGCACTTCCTCCTCATCTGTGTCTGTTTGCCACCTTGCACTGTCTTCCTCACTGGGGCCTGATTATGCATTCCAGACAACTTCTGAGCTAGTGTGTCTGTGCAAACCTCAGCCTCACTGAGGTGTTACCTCTTGACACAGAAATGATCTGGTCCTAAGAATCTTGTGTTACCTGTGGGAGAATTGAGGTCCAGAGAAAACGAGTGATGCCGTCAAAAAATGAACTTGGGAGGGGAGGGTGTAGCTCAGTTTGTAGAGTGTTTGCCTAGTGTGCTTAGAGCTCTGGGTTGAATCCCTAGTACAATGCAAACTAGTGTGGTTGGCTGTGCTGTAAATCTAACACTTGGCAGGTGGAGGCAAGAGGATCAAGAGTTCAAGACCAGCCTCAGCTATATAGCCAGTTCAAGGCAAGCCTATGCTACATGAGTCCCTGTCTAAAATAAATTTTAAAAAAATGTAACTGGAAGATATCATGTCTACCCTAGGATACTTGTCATCATATAACTGCATGCATGTTATAAAATTCCTCATATTCTCCATAGAGGGGAATATAAATATGTATAATATGCATGTGTCCATGTGCATGTGTGCATGCACAAAACACATGTTATTTAGTGGTGAGAAATTTTTAAAAAGGGTATTCTAGATTTACTTATAGAGCAATGATAAAATACCTTGAGAGAAAGCCACCTAAGGGAGAAAAGGTTTATTTTAGCTAACAATTCCAGGTCACAGTCTATCCCTTTAGGAGTCACAGCAGCAGGAGTCCAAGACAGCTTGTCACATCATATCCACAGTTGAGGCCAGAGACAGAATGAATTCACGCTCACTTGTTGGTTGTGCTCAGCTTGGCTTTTCAACTTCTACGGTTCAGGATCTCTTCCTAGGGAATGGTGTCACCCACAGTCAGCCAGGTCTTCCTATATCAATTAACTTCAGTAAGTCCATCCCCCACAGACATACCTACAGGCCAACCCAATGTAGACCATCCCTCACTGAGACTCTTCTTGAGTGATTCTAGGTTGTGCTAAATGGACAGCTAAAGCTTGCCATCATAGTGGGTTCTTTAAGGTTGATTGACTACATTGCTCTGTTCAAAACATGGACTTCATGCCTTTAAGTCATACAGCATGAAAACTGGGCCTGATTAAACACACTTTGGGGCCAGTTTATATTACCTTTGGTTGCCTAAGTCCTAGATTTCAGGCTTTTCCTACCCCCCCCCAAATATTTCAGGTCTATAGTTTTTCAATCCTGTATTTCTACAGGCATTTAAAAAAAAATTTTTTTTCTACACATGAAATTCTTTTGACCAGTGATCAACAAGCGGTGATAGGTGGTATCAAGTTGTCCTAATAAGACACTTAAAGGGACTTTGAAACAGAATAGGCACACAATCTAACACCCTCATAGACACATCCAAAACAATGTTACCATGGTGATTCTTAATCCAGTCAAGCTGACAGTGAAGATTAAACCACCTCAACCAAATGTCTGTTTATGTAGTGTAAAGAGACCCAAGAAGAAATTCTTGAAACTGCTTGTAAACAAGGAAGTCACAACGCTTGTATTCAGGCAGCTTTCCAAGGGTGTAAAAGTAAAGACTGATGCTGAAGTTCTCGTTTCTGTTTTTTTAAGTGAGTTGTTATTGGATGTGAGAGCTTCTGTGTACTAGGTGAGCTTCATATGCCCAGGTATTACTGTGTCTTGGAGCCCATGAATAGATTGGCCCACCCTCATTGTTCCTTGCATCTGCTAAGGACATGTGTAAAGCATTGGCTAGCCTATCTGTGTCTTTTGCAAACTAAAAGAAAATGTGTGTGTGTGTGTGTGTGTGTGTGTGTGTGTGAAAGACAGAGAGACAGAGAGAGAGACAGACAGACAGATAGACACAGAGACAGAGAGAGCACAGAATATTATGGCTTTCTTGGAGAGTCTTTTGTGAGTTTCTGGAGTGTCTAGGTACACATGCGCATGTGTGATATTTTCAGATCTTCTACAATAAACTTTAATGTTCCCGTTGAGAAATTGTACCCATATGCAGCCTAGTTTCTATTATTGGGAAGTCTGAGGCAATTCTTAAGCACTGAGCTGTCCTTTGATCTGTAGAAACAGTGGTTTCCATGGAGCTGTGCTGGCTAATGACCAAGCTGGAGTTCAGCATTCCGGTGAGCTGGGCTCTGTGTCCCTAAGCAGGCCTGCCCTGGAGTATTTGCACAAAGACTTTAAAATCATGATGTTTTATGCGTGAGTGCTGAAAATAAGTTGATTACTTGAGGGTGAAAGTGCAGCAAACCAGTAAAAATTTGTTTCATTTATCTAAATGTTAGATAGATTGTTTCTAAAAAAAAAAAGTATTTTAATTTTTTGATGACACAGAATACACATTTTCCCAATACTCCTATTTTGTACAAAGTAAGGCAAAACAGACTTTGTCTTATTTGACCTTAAATATAAATAAAATGAAAGCCGAATTATCGTGACCATTATATTCCCTACATCTGGCAACACTCTCCTCTCAAAACAATTGTTAATCCCAACTTATTTTTAGACATTTTAAGCTGAGCCTTCTTCTCTGGGCTCCTTTCTCCCCCAACCCAGTTCTGCAGAACAGCCTGCCTACAATGGCTGCCAGCCCCAATCCCAAAGGCTGTGATTAAGCTCACACTCATGACATGCTATGGCTTCAGGAGAGACAGAACGAGGTTCCTGACTCAACAACCTACCCTCTGACACAGGGGGTTGGGGGGTAGGTGGGGTGGAGAAAATCTTCAAAAAATAAAGAAAATAGTTGTAGATAAGTAGGCAGAGTTTGTGTTGTATAGATTGAATGAGATGACTTGCCTGAGTGGACAGAGCCTGCAAAGGCTTGGGTGATGACCTTTGATTTCTACAAAAGTCCTTCTGTGATGGGTGGATGCCTGGCTCCCTTCCAACTGTGTCGGCTGGTACCCAGAGGCTTAGGGCTACAGGGACAATTAACCCCTTGGCGAACGTATTTAAAAAAAAAAAAGTCCATGAAATACTGTCTGAAGCCAAATTCGTCGTTGTTGTGAAAAAGGTCTTTCTATGTATCTCAGGCTGGCCTTGAACCTCTGACGATCCTCTTGCTTCAGCCTCTCGAGTATAGGACTTACGTGTGAACCTCCATGTCTGGCTCCAGGATAAATGTTTACCTGTTTCACCATCTTCCTTGATATCATGGCCTGTTGCTTACTTAGTCCTCTCAGCGGCTTCTCCCTAAGCCTGGAGAATTTCAGTCTGTTGTCAGCCTCTTACCCTTTGCTTGTCATGTGACTGTGGCTCGAACCCAGATTGTGATCCTAAGATATACCTCCGGTTTCCTTTCACAACCATTCCTGGGATAACTGAAGGGTTTTGCATTGGAGGAAAACATTGACATTATTTTTAACCCCTGATCCTTTAATGAGATAGTTATTTATTTTTGTTCATAAACCTCATAGATTTTTCTGGAAGCAAAATACCGGTTTTTTTTTTTAACTTGTATTTTTACACATATTTATGCTTCCAGGATAAATAAACAATGAAGAAGTCTGTTTTAAAAAACCAGTAGTACTGAGAGGGGAGGGTGCTCTAATAAAAAATTGACTTAAGTAGATCCTCTTTTCATAGATTCTCGCTTTTCTTTTACTGACTTCATAAGGAATATAATCCCTTAAATCATGCCTTTTAAGATATGTAGGATAAACATTGGGTTTGTAATAAAGAATAAAACTTAAGAGCAGCTGGATGAATATCCAGAAAGAGTAACCGTGAAGCACCAAGCAGAGCTACCCGCAGCCATCACTAAGAGTGTGAGAGCCTTTGGACACATTGCTGCTGACCTCATATCTGTGAATGGCGCCCCCTGGAGTTGTGCCAGCATGTTAGCCCTAGAAATAAGGAGGTTAAGATACACTTCTGCATTCCTGTGTTCAAAAGCTCAGTACAAATTTGGGGTTCCTTCTTCATCCTAGGGATGGAGGAGAAATCCTGGATCATACAAGCTTACAGAGCTCATGACCCTGTTGGTTGTGGCACGGAATAGTATTCCGTTTGGCTGGGGGGAAATGTCACAGTAGGAACAGCTTCTCTTGTTATTTCTTTTCCTTCCAACTAAAGAGTACTCCAACTTACTTTTTGAGACAAGATCTCTACTGAACCTGAAGATCAGCAACTTTTGACCAAACTGACCAACAAGCCTCGGGAGTCCCCTGCCCAACCTACCCCCAACACACACACACACACACACACACACACACCCCTCAGTGGTGGGGATGCACATGCTCACGTCCGTGTTCAGTTTTTACGTGGAGTTCTGAGGATCTGAACTCGAGTCTTCGTGTGTGGAGCAAGCACTTCACCCACTGAGCTGTCTCTGAGGCCCAAGAAATCCTCATGTTCCAAGTTAGGGTAAGAGAGAAGAGCACCATGTGTGGATAAAAGAAAGACCACAGTCACTGAAGTGAGGAGCCCTTGGGCGATGTCCCTTCTAAGGTTCCTGCAGTGTGGCCTCTCGTCTTCCGTCTCCAAGCAATGTGAACGAAGTGTTTCAGCACTTTCAGCTGCACACCAACTCTCTGCTTATTTCCCCCCCTCAAATTACATATTCTGGCAAGATTCACACTTGTAAAGCATTTAATTATTGTGTTTGGCAGTCGTGGCTGGTTGCATTATGTAAACAAATGCTAACTTCAAACACCAGGGCTGGTTCCTTTTTTTTTTTCATAGTCTGCCAGAAAGCGAGACTATTTGATGTGCAGTTTGGGTGCTCTGTTTCTGATTACATAATGTAGGTGTGGGAACAGGAATCTGGCTCGTTTCCGAGATCCTAATGCCACAGAAAATTAGCCTTTTGCATCCTCAGCAGAAGTGTAAATCGTCACAGAGACATGGGCCAAAGACACGCTCAATGTCTGCTCCATGCAACTGAAAGCTCTTATATCTTCATACACAGGTACAAGCACTGCATGCCATTCAGACCTCCTATGTGGTTTGTGAAATCTGCAAAGTATAGCTAATTCACCGCCAACTCAGGGAAAGATTCCTAGGGTTTCCGTGAAGGTCCTGGCAGACGCAATTCATTGTCTTCTCCCTGTCTCTAGGCAACAGTTGTTATCTAATATGTGAATGTGATCAAGAGCACTTCTCAGCTCAGATTCTACCATATTCTACAGTCCTGCACAAAGCCCATAAAGAGCTATTGGGGTCTGGGGAGCTGGAGCAGGGAATCAGCAGGTAAAGTACTTGCCACATGAAGTCCTGAGCTCAAACCCACATAAAAAGCCAAGTTTGAGGCACACGAGTAATCCCAGTACTGGTGAACTGGACACGGTAGGATCCCTGAGGCTTGCTGGCCAGCTGGTCTAGCCAAGTCAGCAAGCTCCAAATTCAACGTGAGATTCTGTCTCAAAAACACTAGATGGAAAGTGACAGAAGAAGAACCTGACGCCAATCACTGGCCTCCACACGTGAGTACACACACGTGCACACACACATGTACAGATATGCAAAAGGAACTATTGTCTTATCAATGTCACAGATTAAACAAAAGCGCCCATCTCCTCCCTCCATATTCCAACTGGACTAGGAAAGAAAAGAAGCCTACTGTGTGTCACCGTTTCGGTTCCTCCACCTGTCTTCCTGGAGTCCAGTTTCAGACTCCTCGTTCACAAGGCTGACCCTTAGGCGGAGGAGCAAAAGTCTGAATCATCGGGTGAAAGTTACATTATAGTTCAGATGCCATGCTTACTTGTGGAGGTGAGAACTTCTATGACCCGGTCAAGAAAGAGAAAAAAAAAATTAACAAGGGTTGAATCGAGGTTTTATGGTAACCCTAAAGTTTAGATAGGCAGGTCTTCCCATCTCTTGAGGTATCTGGATAATTGCTGTTTCATTCTGTTAGCGATGACAGAATGAATGAGCTCAGAGCCCAACCTCTTTCCCTCTGACTTTCTCAGAACCAGCCCTTTTCTTTTCCACTTAAGGTGGGACAAAATTGTTTAGCATGCTTAGCACCCCAATGGTCTGCCTGAATCCTGTCTTCTTTTGCTATTTCAGTAGTTATATTATGGCAATTGTTACAGTCAGAAAAAAAAAATGTCTATATTCACCTCCTTCTGGATGCAAAAGTTAGAGCAGGTCTGGGGACTGGTGTATTTGAGAGCCACAGTAGAAAAGGAAGGAGAGGAGAGGCATGGACCATTGGAGGTCACAGCAAAGTCCTTATGAAAAGGAATTTATTCCTGTCTGGGATTCTCCAACTTTTGTTCTCTAGAAAATTCCTAGCCAATCATTCATTAATTAAAATGTCCAGTAGCAAATATTTTCAACAAGGAATAAAGGGAAAATCCTCATAAGGGCTTTTCAACTTATTTCCGTGTCTTTAAATGCCTAAAATAATGTTGATGTGAGAACTCCCTGATGTATTAAGACAAAATGTAGCCCCCTACCAAAAGGGGTTGGGGAAGGTAAATATGGTTTCCACTCTTTGCAGACAAGTGTTTTTAAACCACTCGCAATGAAAGCTGAATTTTCCAGTGTCTAAATAAGCTTTAGTAGTTCTGTAAAGCAAGCAAAAAGAGACCAATTCTTTATGCCTTAAATAACCCTCCACACAGACACAGGAGTTACTTCTTAACAGACTCATGTTAACTTCAGATGCCTGGCAAAAAAAGGTTTTCTTTTTTTGCTTTTTTTTTTATATATTAGGTTTAGCCTGAATTACCCATCTTGACCTGGTCTAATTGATGTAAGTGGTAGGAATTAATTTTGTGCAGGCAAGGATAAAGGCTAATCCCAGTCAATCAGCGCCTTGTAATTAATCCACATACTCTTAAAAGAGAGAGAGAAATGTTGGCACATTCTCCGGCTTACAGTTCTCCACCATCTACTTCAGAGTTCCCAGTTTTTATAGAGTTCAAATTTCAGGGTAGAGTTACAATTGACAAAGGTTCTGCTGGAGCAGATGGCTCTTTCCAACTGCCAGATATTGAGGTCTTGCTCAAAATCTGTTTTAACCGTGAGAGCCAACGCAGTATTTGAACGGAAGACAAGCATTTTCAGATTCCTTTGAAGATGGACTGAGCAGGTGGGTTTTAGCATTTGAAGACATCGCTGTTGTCTTTGAAACCCCAAATCACTGCACACCACTGAACTGTAAACCAATTATAAATCATAATGAGCCACCTTTCATTAGTGAGAGGAAAAATAAATAAATAAACCTCTGAAAACTAAAAGGACAAAAACAGGAAGGGGTAGTCTCCAACAAAATCAATATGCCAAACAAATGCTTACTGAATTTTATATGTATGCGAAGGTCACATGATGTTACACAGTCTTTTCCTTTGATAGAGCAGAGAAAATGAATGGAAATAATTTTGTAATATTTTACTGGTTGGGCATGAGATAGTTCCATTCCTGGCCTTAATTTCTAAGTTTCTGTGTCTTTTCAAAG
This sequence comes from Cricetomys ansorgei, assembly GCA_026225945.1. Classification (NCBI taxonomy): domain Eukaryota; kingdom Metazoa; phylum Chordata; class Mammalia; order Rodentia; family Nesomyidae; genus Cricetomys; species Cricetomys ansorgei. Next base: position 7,898,092 of record JAMJFZ010000191.1, on the reverse strand, counting down.
GGTTCTATTTATTTTATGTCTGTGCTTGCTGTGTGTGTGCTGCATTACGTGTGCGTCCCAAGTGCATGCAGGAGCCCACAGAGGTCTAGGTGGTGCTAGGAACCAAACCCGGGTCATCTTTGAGAGCAGCAAATATTCTTAACCACTAAGCAATCTCTCCAGCCCGTTTATATTCTTCATAAGATGAAAATTAGACAGTTCCTTTACGGTTTCAGCTGTTTTGACCTTAATAGTGAATATTAAACCACAGTTAGATTTCACAAGCTTTGCAACGATGTCCCTCAATACAGCATTTCCAGGGACAGAGAAGACGTAAATACGCGATCCGAATTGGAGGTAAACATAGGCATCTCACATCTCACCCCAGCTTTCTCTTTGAGAAATCCATAAAACAAAGAAATATTGTAAAAAAAAAAAATCATGTTTTCCATGGGAATGATTTGATAATTATGGGCTTTCTTTACCAGAACTTAGTATCTAATTATAAACAATAGCATGTTTTCAAAATCACAATTTGGTTATGATAGAAATATCTTATTCACTATACCAAACTCCCCAGTACATAATAGTTGTTCATTCATTCATTCATTCATTCACTCATCCAACGAGTTTTCATTGAGTAGATACTAACTTCTGGGCCCTGATCTACACTCTGGGAAACTGATGTGGCTAAAAATATGCAAATGCTCCCACTGTCATCAAGTATGCTAGACTAGTGGGGGAAATGGCTAAAAAGCAAATGTTGTTACAGGTATTGCCCTGAGGTGGTGATACCCGAGCCGCATTCTGTCAGATCACCAGCAGCTGAAGTGCAGGAGTGATATGGAGCGACCGTGGGTCCTGGAGAGCCCTGGAGATGAGTCACGGGTCTGGAAGGCATTTTCATCAAACCTGGGAAGGCTAGCAAGGAGGGATAGGTTGAGACACATTGAAGGTTTTGATCATTATCCTAGAATAAATGAGAAGGCCTGGGAGAGTGTGGAGCGTGGGGTGACAATGGGTTTGCAGTTTGGAAGGTCATGATGCAATAGTTTGTTCCATCCAGGAGAAGGGTTAGCAGACCTTTCTTCTGGTACAGATGCAAGACAGCCTGGTGGAGATTAAGTGGTGGCTACGTAAGCAAGTTAAGAGGTGAAAAGGTTGGGTGGAGGTGGAGATGATTCGACTGTCTGGAACCGGGGAGAAAAACTAGGGTGGCTAGCTCTTCTGACAGGCAGAGACCCTGTGGTGGCGCCATGCGCCGGCTGGGGTCCTGGGCTCTGCGGGTATCTGTGTTCCATTGTGAGCACATTGCATTTTCATTTCCTCTGGAATCTCAAAAGTTGGGATATGGAGCAGTCGCTTGGATATCCCATCTCGTGTCAGACACTTGAGCTGCCAATAGCTGAGTCACGGCTGAGTTCCAGCTGATGCTGCAACAGAGACTGAAAAAGAACGTCAGCGGAGGTAGGAGGAGAAGCAGGTTATAGGGAAGCTGCTTTGGGAAGAAGGCAGTGGCCAAACATGTCAGATGCTGCCAAGAAGTTATATGAGAAAGAGACTAATAAATACCAACTGGATTAGGCAGCAGTATCCACAGAGAGCTGCTGTAGTGGGAAAGCCAGACTTGGATGGTAGGGCTAACAGCTGGGAGAGGATATACTGGGTCAAGGGGTGCTAAGGTCAGAGGGAAAGGCCTGATGGGAACATTTTCCCACCATTCAGGCAGTCAAAGAGACACCCAGGAGAGCACATGAATAATGCTTACCTGTGAGAGAATCTGAATCCTGAATGAGTTTGCAAGTGATTTTTCTCCAGATTGGTTTGTGTGAGCAGAAACTGTGTATGGGCTCACATCTCTCCTGATCTTCTCCTGTGTGGACCACTCAACACTGAAGACCAGACTACCTTGGACCTCTAAGAGACCATGCAATGCTCAAGTGGACTTTGCACAGGATCTAATTCAGAAAAGTTGGGCCCAAGCTGTGCTCCAGACTAAGAGATAAGAACTGATTAAACTTCATCTTTTTCATTTCCCCTTTTTTAAAAAAAAAAAAAAAAAGCTTCATTTTCTTCCCTGCTCTTCATGTTGAGAGCTATTCACAGACCAACACAGTACAGCTTCCCTGATTGGGTTTATTTCCTAGACCCTGTGTGTGGGAGCACACAGCTATCATCTCTATGTGCAATCCTTTGTTCCAAAAACCATTGCCAAGTCCAGAGGGGAACTGCATTGAGAGAACTCACCAAGCCAGAGGGATGTGTGACCCCATCATGTGGGAAAACTTACAGCTGACTCTCAATGAATTCAGTTTTGTTCCTCCTCAGTTTCCTCTTGGCCTTGAATGCAGACTCTTGCACCAGGCATAGCTGGATAGGCCAGGCATTATGAGCTCACTGGACAATATGAACATAGCTTGCTGCCTTGCCACACTGCCCATCCCTGGTGTCTGTAAAGCCTGCCAACATCAGAAACGCCCCCCCCAACTTTCTTACAGTTAATGCTTTGTTCTAGTACACTTGCTCCCCAAATCCCACATCAGTGTAGATCGGGGACCACCCAAAACATCCTGCCTGGTAAAGCCACCTATATCCCACTACTTGGCAATACTGGCCTGTGAAGCCACCGACCATGTGCTTACATGGTGAGGACTGAGTCCTGCTTGGGAGAACCTCAGGCAGGAAAGGGCTGCTCATTCATGTCAGTGTCATCGTGGGCTGAATCCACTATCAAGGTAAACACTGCACCGAAGGTGCTCTGGGGCCCCAATAGAGGCCAGCTGCGAGAGCATAAAAGCTAACTGTGGCACACGACCATCCGGTGTAGATGACCGAGGTAAAAACAAATGGCCCACATTTGCTAGACAGCATCAGCCACAAGCATTCATCTTTAGGAGTTATTTTGCTACTCAAATGACATGTCAAGAAGCCAATTGGTCAGATGCTGCAGCCTGGTTTCAAGGCATCCAAGACCTTTCGTTCTAACCAGGTTTTGACCCAATTTGAGAACTGGAAACACAGGCTTAAGACAGGCAGAGATTAAACTCTCACCTTTATTATTAACTTTGGAAGTCATGTTTTGTGATAGGCATTAAGATATTTCTCAGCCGGTGAGCTGTGCTGGAGTGACCTCTCCACGCAGGAGCAGAATATTAGGAATTAAATCAAAGGCGGCTCGCCTGGAAATTAACCAGTTCCCTCTTTCACACCAACTCTTGATTCCTGCCTCCAAGAGAGATGTATGGGAGAGGAGGGGAGGAGACCAGGAGACGAGGAGACCAGGAGACCAGGAGACCAGGAGACCAGGGGCTCGTGCGCTACTGGCCCATGGGAAAAAGCAAAATGAAACATCAGTGCTGGGCTAGAGAGATGACTGCTCTTACTGGGGACCCAGGTTTGATTTCCAGAGCCCCCATTGTAGCTCACAGCTCTCTGTAGCTTCAGTCTGGTGGATCTGGTGTCCTTTTCTGGTCTATATAGGAACTGCACACATGTGGTACACAGACATACATGCAGGCAGAACACCTATTCACATAAAAATAAATAATATTTTTTTAAAATCAGTACTGAGGGAGAAATATACCCCCCCACAGCCCTGCCCTCACCCCCAGCAACTTCTCCCAGAAATAATAAGGGAGAGGGGTCAAATACTTGTTGGAGATGGAAGGCCTACTTAATTCTTAATTAAGTACTTAACTAAATACTTAATTAGTACATGTTTTCACAGTTGACAGTCACATCATCCAGGCTGAGCAGACCTCTCTTCAATCAGCGTTTGCCAAGTGTCCCCTGGTGCCTGGAGTCACATTAGATCCTAAGGGATTTCGAAGAGATACCAGGCCTGATTCAGCCTGCATCCCCTGCAGAGGGTAGGGCAGTACTTATGACTATAAAATCTAAAAGAGAGTTAATATGTCATCATCATCACCCTCGGAAGTTACTATGAAATGAGAGGTAATAACTCATCGTCACCATAGGAAATTATAAGCAAATATTCATATTCCAGAAGCCTTCAGAATGATTCTGGTTTACACACACACCACACACATACACACGCGCACACACACACACACACACACACCTTTTTGCAAGGGGCAGCAGTAAAAGAAGACATATTTAGGGGGAAAATGATCTCATGTCCTTGCCCTTGTCTTGGCGGAAGAACACAGCTCTCCTGCAGCGCGACTGTTTAAGGAAGTGCATTCGTATGGACTGCGAAGGGTGGAGTTGACCTCACAGGCAGGACATTACTCTTCTTCCTCTTCCTGTCCCTGTTTCTCACCGTCATTGCTCAGCTTCCTGTGGGGGGCCATTGTGGATACTGAGTGTCCATCTGCTGCCACCAGCAAGCGAAGGACAGCACAGTGCTGTGTGCTGCTGTTCAGTCCGAACGGAGTTTACCTAAGGGACCCTTTTCAGTAGTGTTCAGAGTAACGCTCTGTGTGGGGTTGGCAGAGGCGGGACCCTGTAGACAAATTGTGTCCTGGACCAAAACATTGCAGGCAAGAGAACCATGGGAATTATGCGGATGTGAACAGAGAGGAGTGGTGCTAACAGATTGCTCCTGCCAGGGTGGCCTCTGAGGTGGAAACGAGCAAGGTTAACAGAGAGATAAAAACGGTGGGTGTGGAGACAGGATCTGTGTGTTGCTGCACTTTGGACCACAGTATGGAGTCTTTTCACACAACAAACTACGACACTGGACCAAACAATAATAAAGACTTTGGGCCCTGAATTCTTGAATCTGTGAACCTCCTGGAACCATGTCAAACCTTGTCCAGATGGAGCCCTTTTGGGGAAAGCCCTGAGAAACCTGTGAGGTGTTTCTGACGCCCTGTGAGGCTGGGGAAGAGCCAGTTGATCAAGACAGACATAGCAACAGCTAATGGACAGGACATCTTGGTGTGGGAAGTACTTTGACTGGATGTGTCAGAAGACAAGAGCACAGGGAAAATGGGGAGGTTGGGTGGGAGTCAGGATTGTATTTGCCACATCCTCTGGCCTGGTATGCCTCCTCCCTCACGCACTCCCCTGTTCCCTCTGGTGGCTATCAACAGTGGCTCCGCAGGGATCGGAATGTCTGAATTTGGGCACTTTCCTGTGCTTTCAAAATAGCTTTGGGCACAAGCTCTATGCGTCCTATGCCCATTGGGGATGAGCTCTCACTGGTATAGCAGCAGTAATGATTAGAAAAGAGGTTCACAGGAGGGTTTTAGTAGTGCTTTCTGGGCTTAATCCTTTGCTTCTGCCACTGCTGCCGTCTTTCCCACTTCACCCTAAGGACGGCAAAGGTGACATTTGCATGTGTGGACAGAGCCTGTCCTGTAACACCAACAGCTCCATTTCCAGCCCGTTCCATCCCTTACAGTTGGACACAGGGTTGTAAAGAGAGCTATCGCTGGGTGATGTACTGCCATGTTTCTGCCTCCTTACCCTGTCCCCTGATGAGACACTGGACCATGCCTCCGGGTCTCTGCCGGTGCCCTTCCTGGCTCCACTGCCATCCTTCTCTGGAGGCCACCCCACTCATGCAGGGAGTAGCCCCATCAGAAGGCAGGTTCAACCTGTCTTTGTGAGTCTGGGTGTGATAGGAAACTGAGATGCTCAGAGACTTCATTGACTCTTTCCCTGTAAGATAGGTAGCATTGTCCATAAGTAGCTCTCGCTGAACTTACCAGAGCTCAGCTCGGCCCTCTGTGTACTGAGCTGCTCATGGGCAAGGAAAACAGCATTCACAGAAGCATGGAGCTGACCCAGCATCACAGGACCTGCACCTCCTATCATCTGTCCCTTTCCACCCCTATGCAGGACCTGGTCTAACCCTAGGACTGGGGTGTGGTATGAATAGACTCAAGAGCTTCTGATTTTCGTGCTGTTCTAAGTTCCCATCCCCCATTTCTACCATCCTTCTACACAAATGGTAGCAACATTTTCTTAAATTGTGGAAGGATCTCACGCAAATGGCACAGCAAAAATTAACATGTGTTAGGGATTGTAATAAAAGAAAATAGAACAATATGGGGTGAGGGTCAAAATAGTAGGGAATTGTAAACCAGATTAATATGTAAATTGCATATGTAAGTGTGTGTGTCCTTAAAACACTGACAGGTGGTTGTGGAACTATAGCCCTAAAAAAAAAAAAAATACCGTGGTCAAATTCAAGGTATTTATGTAATTTACCTATCTTCTAAAGAAGCAGTGTTAGGTTATTTAAATTAACTAAAGTGTGTCTTGGAAAGGGAGAAATGTGAAATTATACATGGATCATTCCATTAGTTACTCATGAAAGTCGTAATGACAGTAAATGTCAATACCTCTTATGCTGCCTGCATTTAATTCAGTCTTAGCTTTTTCCTTCTAGGCTGAATGAATATAGGATCCAGAGGTACCAGAGGGATTCCAGAGTTTTCTAGAACTACCTGCCGGCTCCTCTTCTCCCCAACTCTAATGCAAAGATTGTTCTCTCACTGTGTGTACCTCTCATGTTGACCTGTAGGGGGCACCTGTGAGCAGCATTCGATGTCAATGTGGCCTTAGTGCTCCCGACTGAGAGCTAGTTCAAAAGGGGAGACAATCAGTCTGTTGCAAACAGCTCATTTTTGAAAAGACTTTGGAAAGACTATACTCGGCTGTGAACTACTATTAAACCTCTTAACCTCTCCATCCTCAAAAGCCAATGGAATGCTTAAAGTGAACACTCCGATTGTAAACCAGTTTGGTTGTGATGAAAGGTTGGTCCCCCAGGAAAAAAAAAAAGAGTTAACCAGAAGTGATTGCAGTGTGGTAGAGAAAGATAGGCTGAGGCAAACCTGTACAAACTCCACTTCGCCTCTCACACAGACGTTTTCCAATGCTGAAAATTTGTTTTTAGAGGGGAAAAAAAATATCAAAAGTAATCCCATTCCATCCACAGATGGGCATTTCTATGAAACTGTCCATTCTCGCCCCTTGCTCACTCTGGTTTTTAATTTTTGCTGCTGTCTGTCTCTTCTCGCGTCTCCCATACTTTCCCTGGGCCTGCTGAGGGAGAGCTCATGACACAAGCGAGATGAGGGTGTGGGTGGAGGACCGAAGTGGGAGGAACTGCCCAAGCCTGTCTCCCTTGGGTGGAGCACCTTCCAGGAGGACACAATCCTCCTGCAAGACACAACCTACCAGGCTGTCCTCCACCCGGGCGAGGCCACAGGAGCATGTTGTCAACCACCATGGTGGGCGCGTTGGTGAGAGGGTGGAGAAACCGGAGCTCTCCCCGAAGAGCAGCATTGAAACTCCCCACCCCACAGAGACAAGGCGGAATTCGGATTCAGGGTATGTTGCTAATACTTTGATATGGCTGGATCACTTTTTTTTTTAAGGACTTAGAGAGATGGCCACAAACTTACTTGCTTTCAGATCTACAGTCTGTTTTTTCTTAGCTTGTATCAATTCTGGGCTAACTTCCTTTTGGAGTGATGTATTTCTTTTCTTCATCAAAGACTGAGAAACCTTCAGAGGACACAGAGCAAAAGCTATCTATTCCTGCGTTCGCTTCCTTTAAAAGCTTCTATCTGAAAGCGGAACCTTGTTCAGAGGCGTCCCTATTTGAGCACTGAATGAAAAGGTACATGGTGCTGGTTCTGGCGGCTTCTACCCTAAATCCTATCGCCTCCTGACTTTTGATATGGGAAATTGGCAAAGCTCTTAGACCTGGTTTTCCCGCTAATTATTTTTATTTTCTGTTTCGTTACTATTGTTCTGAGGAAACAATAGAACAGGTGACAGAGATGCCGGCCTCCTGTTAAACCGGCTTAAAGGGTTCTTGTGGTCCTTTCTGAAATGAATTTTCACCAACAAAAAAGAAAAAAGAAAAAAAAGGAAGAGAAAAGAGAGAAAGAATGCTTTCTGAAATACCTGACCTCGCTCTCTTCTGTCTAGACCCTGGACTTCTAAAGAGTCTTACTTAGAACTCTTTGGTCTTGCTGCTGACCTGTGAGAGACACAGAGCCTGCTGCCCAAGTGAGCTGGCACCCAGCAGTAACAAGCTTCCGGGAGCTTTCAGAGCTGGCCGGCTGCCTCTCCAATGGTTTCTCTCTGACCGGGAGACCCAGAGCCTCCTAAACAGTAATAGAACTGCTCTTTGATCCTGGTGCGTGTACTGAAGGGGAGAGATTTCAAGATGGTTTTTTTTTTCCCCCCTAGGTACCTAATGCTTTTAATCTACATAGATCGCCTACTTGTTTTGTTTTGATACAGGGTCTCTTGAGTTTGCTATCTAGCACAGGCTTGTCCCAAATTCAAGATTGTTGTCTCAACAATCTTGTTGAGATTGTACTGTCCCTCATCTTCTGTGCTGCGATTACAAGTGTGGTCCATCGGGGATCAAATTTAACTCAGTTTAAAGGGTATAAAAATGAGATGTTGTTTGTGTAGTTGTGAGGGTGGCTTTGATCCACGATTTTCAGGCTAACTAATTTGCAAGAAGACTCGAATCTGGGCTGAGAATATAGGCTGGCAGACTGCTTGCCTAGCATACATACAGCCTTGGCTTCAATATCCCACACCACATGAACCAGGCATGGTGGCTCAGACCTGTAACCCTGTGCTTGGAAGGTGGAGCAGGAGGATTAGAAGTTCGAAATCATCTTCAGCTGCTTGGATGCCAGCCTGAACTACATGGGACACAGTTGCAAAAATAAATAAATAAATAAATAAATAAATAAATAAAATAAAACTAAGAAACTATTTTTAAATTATAGAGGAAGAATACTTCATTGTTTTAGCCAGGTATCTAAAAGATGGAAGGAGCTGGAGAGCCAGTCCACACTCTAAATTGCTAAGGGAGCTCATTAGGAAGTGTGAGTCATGGTGTTTCAAAAGCTGAGCACCTGTCTCTGCTGCTTGTCTCAGCCTAGGAAGCAGAGTTCAAGGGAAGAGCCTCCAGGGCTCTGGCTTCTTCTGGGACAAAGCAGGGCCTGATGCAGGTTTCCCACAGTCTGGGGCCAATGTTTTATCTCTTGACCCAACCTCTCCTGACAAAATTGGTAACTTTCTGTAACAAGAATCAGAGTCTAGTGGAGCAGCAAAATAATAGCTAACATGTCAGGGATGAAGGTTTTTTAATGAGTACGTAAAGATATTTGATTTTTAAACATGTATAACTGTACATATTTATGGGCACAGTGTGATGTATCAATATATGTGGGCAGTGTATAATGGTCACGTCAGGCTGGCTGGCGTAAAGCCATCACCTCCAACGCATGTTATTTCTTTGTGCTGGGAATATTCATAATCCTCTCCGCTGGCTGCTTTGAAATCCGCACTTACATGTTGTCATGTAACTATGACATGTAACTATGTTGTCAGTCATAGTTGCTGTACTATGCACAGAACATTTAAAGTCTTTCTTCTGACCCAGCTTTTTATATTTAATGTGTTTATTTAAAGTGTAAAGAGGCTCTTAGGTCTTTAGTTCTGTAACACGGCAGCCATGGATAAATCACTGTATGTGAGTGTGTGTACCTGAGAGAGAATCACACATGTGTGGGGGCACCCTTGTCTGTACAAGCTCATGTGGAGGCGAGAGGTCAGTGGTGGATGTCTTTCTTCGCTGCTCTTGGTCTTATTTTGGGGGGACAGGATCACCCACCGAACCTGGAGCGAGGCTGCCTGGAACGCAAGCCCCAGGGACTTGTTTGTCTCTACTGCCACCCCCTAGTGCCACAGCCACACTGGGCTTTTATGTGGATTCTGGGAATTGAACTTGAGTCCTCATGTTTGCAGCAAGCACTTAGCCCTTGATCCAAACCTGCAGACCTATAAATCATCTCTTAAAACCTTTTCATCTCTGATGTCTGGCCCAGAATAGGCAACACATTCTCTTGAGACACACTAAATGATTTTTTAATTGTATTTATTTTTTTTAGAAAGATTTCCACTATGTAGCTCTGTCTGTCCTGAACTCACTAAGTAGACCAGGTTGGCCTCAAACTCACAGAGATCCATCTACTGGGATTACAGACCTGTACCTGGATAGATTGGATGACTTTTAAAGTTTCCCTTAGGTGCCAGGAAAGAGATTATAAATAAAAATTAATATGCCTTAGTTTTCAGTTTCCTAGAACAATGATTTTTTTTAATATAAAAATGCATAGTGGTAGTTCCTTCATACTCTGTAGAGTTGCTAAGAGAGAGTCCTGAGTCACACATCGTCAGCATTTCACTGTATCGTGTCAGATGCCAATCCAGCAGGCGCAGGAAGGCTCAGGGCTTACTGCTTCTGTAGATGACCTCAGTTGGCTTCCTAACACACGAGTTGGGCAGCTCACAACTGCTTGGAACTGCAGTTCCAGGGAGATCTAACGCCTCTGCCTTCTGTGGGCACTTACATTCACGTGCACACTTGCAAGATACACAAGCACGCACGCACGCAAGCAGTTAAATATAAAACAAATCTTTAAAAAAAAAAAAATCAACCCAGGAAATCTGTCAAAATCTGACTTGTACCTTTAAGAGCTGGTGATGCCGGCCAGCAAGGATAGTGGGGGCATCCCAGCTGCGAAGCTGTGCGGCTTTTGACTTGCAATGAGCTCTTTAGAGTCATGCCTGCTCCTAGCCCTGTCTACTGGTGTTCTTTCTCAATGCTGGGATCGGGAACTGAGAACAGACAGCGGACTCCGCTACAAATTCCAAAATACACAGATGCTCAAGTCTCTTATTTAAAATGGTTTGACACTCACATTTACCTTATATACATTCCCCCATATATTTAAATCAACTCTAAATTATTTGTAATATCTAATCTAAGCCAAATACTATGGTAATGGTTATTATACCATTTAAGAAATAGTTACAAAGAAAAAAGTCTGTACATATTTGATAAAGATGCAGTTTTCTTCCAAATGTTTGCAAGCCCCAGTTAGAGAATCTGTAGGTGTGGCCATGCAGGTAGAAAGGACTATGTATCTGAGTAGCCCACCATTTTGCACTAAAACATGTCCTTCCTGGTGAAGGTAGAAGATGTAAGGTTGAGGCTTACAAAATGATACTCTGATGAACACTGGCAGGGAGTTATCTTTGCTATAGATAATTTTCACCCATGTAGACACTCAAATGGAGCACAAATATAAGTAAGTCTGAATTGCAAACAAGTTCTTTACTTTCTAGAGAGTATTTATGTTATTCTTAGTATCTGCACTATTCTGTTTCCTGACCTCAGGGTAGCCTTTTCCAGGACCCCTGACTCCAATGAATGCTCAAGTGGGTTATGAGTTTTGTTGCTCAGTTATAACTCAGCATATGCAACTTGCATTATTTAGACTCCCCAAGTGCCTCCTGCTTTATCTAGCTAATGAGCCCAGTCAGACCTCTGTGGCTTGACAGTGTCTAAATCCACCACGGCCAGTATCTTACCAGAGTGTGCACACGGTAAGCATTTGAGAGCAGTGACTTCAGGAACATGAGACGTGAGGGGTTATAAATTCAAGAGTCTGATTTGCATAGATGACCTGTATCATAGTCTTGATGCTTTCTAAGTCACACCAGGCACTTAAATCATTATAGCTTTTTACATTTCAAAGCCTTATAGACTACCATCGGCCCAAAGATAAAATAATCATTTCTATGCTTAGAGCTGTACACCTTGTAGTCAGAATAAAGCCCTTCCTTCCTCGTGTTTTAGTGACAGCCTGTAATCATGTTGGAGTGATTTTTGAGATTTTTTTTTTCCCCACTCTAAAACCACTGTTTGTTTTTCTGGTAGCTGGGAGGAGCTTCTCCTTCTGTCAATGGAATGGTTCTCTTTCCCAAGCCCAGCCACCCACCTAGGGAGAAGGAGTGATTATAAATCTCAGCTAACAATTAAGCTGGGAGGAAAGTCAGATGATAAAAATCAGTTGATCTCCAGATGTTCATTGAAGACCTGGGAGAAGTCCTCATTAAAAGAATGTGGCTGAGCCATTGTGCATTCCACCAAACCCCATGGCCTCCTTCAGTTCCACAGAAGAGGAGCTGGGAGCTGGGCATGGTCTGGGTTTCTGTGCAGCCACCTCTGGCCAGGGAGCAGGTTGAGGTAGATTTAGACACCTTCGATCCGACTAGAATTTTTATTTTATTTGTTTTTGTTTTGTTTTCTTTGAGACAGGGTTTCTCTGTTGTAACTCTGGCTGTCCTGGAACTCACTCTGTAGACTAGGCTGGCCTCGAACTCACAGAGATCCACCTGCCTCTGTTTCCCGAGTGCTGGGATTAAGGTGTGCGCCGCCGCTGCCCAGTTGGATTTTTATTTTTTAATAGATGTCTCGGAACTTTAGACACGGGCAAAAGAAGAACAGAAAATTGTGTAATTACAAGTTGATATTTGGTTTGTTTATAAGCTAGAAGGAGTTTTATTTTTGTAAACCAAAAATATTAAGTAATTAACCCCATTTTATAATTAATGGTAATGGCTAAATGTCAGAATAGGGCTTCCAAATAATTTACTATATCTATTACTATTTTCTGTTGGAATTTAATTAGACTTTTACTCTGACCTGTACTTATTTTAATTAGTTTAAGCCAAGCTATATAATTCTTTTCCCGTACTTCTCATAATTAACTGTGTAATTATCATTTAGAAAGAGCTCCTTAGTTTAATTGGAATAACCATGAAACTCAGATTCAATAAATATGCACTGAGCAACTGCTAAGTATAGAACTAATGGTCCTGAAAGAAAATAATTCCTAAGCTTTTCTTTCCTGTTGACTTCATAAAGAGAGTTTGGGATCTAGAGAAAGCAAATATAAAAAAAAAATACATATATACCTTTAATATCTATAGATATAAATAAGTATATTACTCATATATTATTAAATATGCTTTAATTTAATAATATATAAGTACATATAAATACATATATACTTATATATATATATGTATATATCCATTATATGAATAAACAGAATTAAATTAATGCTAAATGGATATCCAAGGAAGAAATTATTTTAAAAAATATATAGACTTTATCAAGCAAGTAAAATTTGACTTTGACCAGCTAAATTATTGAGAATACTGTGAACTCTGAAATTGGAGCCAATAGAAATTACATATTTGCTCTGGTCATGCTTTCAGTAATTTTTGAACCCATAAAGGGTCTAAACCCTACTGAGGATTTTATATTAATTTGGCTATTCTGTTAAGACAATGATGGTATTGACACATCAGCACATTCGAAGACTTCAAATATGTGAGTGTTCCCCACGTTTGCTGAGTATGTTAGTGATTTCCACCTTTGCAGGCATCATGAAGGTCTTGGAGATGGGCAGCGTTGTGAGCAAAGGTGGGGAGGGAGGTGTGGACGCCGAAGGATGTTTGTGAGGAATGTTGAGTAATAGTTCCAGGTCGGAAGCTGGAAGGTCTAAGCATCAACCTGAGAGTGTGGACTTGATCCCCAGACCTCATGAACGCCATCAAACCTTCCTGGCACAGTATCTCACATTTGCGGCTGTACAGAAAGGGGCTTGAGGGAGCAAGAGACTGCATCCGACAAGACTCAGGGAGGTAGTCAATACCAGACTATGGAAGTAGGGGGTGAAGAGGGAGGACGAGCAGAGGCACAAACATACAATAGGCTATTCTTGGTGACTTAAGGAAACGGTGTCATGGCTATTGTTTATTGTCTGTGGGGTTTGGATTTAAGGAGGAGACGGAATAACAAATGAAGATGTTAATGCCTTTGAAAGGAGATTTTTATTGCATTTCTCAAGAAGATGAGCCATACCATACAGTATCATACCATACCATACCATACCATAAAGGGTCACATTTAAGTCCCAGAGTCAGTATGGAGGTTGGGAAAATTCTGTTTAGCCAGAGCCTTTATTAGGGCTTCCATGAGAAAGGCACGGTAGGACAATTGCACAGCTTAGGGCCAGCTGTGGGCCAGCTTTAGTCAGAGCGGCCCTCACTTGTCTGATACCTGGTTCTGGGTCGGTTGAGGGAAAGGGAAATGCTGACTAGGGCTGTGGGAGTGAATCTGGAGGTGTTTCAGGGCTTGGCCTCTGGGTGTCAAGAGAGATGGAAACAGTTTGGTTGTTAGTTTGGCTCTTTGATTATAGACAGCAACCAGACAAATACAGAGTCTAAAAGCCAAAGCACAGAGCTGAGTCCTGGGTGGCCGCTAAGAGCTTTACACCCATCACAGTATAATCCTCTTAGCACTCTGATCGGTTCTAAAAATTCCCTTCTGTACTCCCGTCGCTTCAGCAGCCATCCAAGGGCACATGAGCAATAGCAACTCTTAGAGTCAAGACTCCACCTTCTGAAATAGTTCATGGCAAGTCCCAGCACTAATCATTGTGCCTGACGAACGTGGCCTTCTCTGGTTGATTGTACCTCCTCAGTCTAGACACAGAATGAGGCCGATCCTGTTCAAAATGCAATCGTGGAAACTCGTGAGCCTTCCCGGGGCTCACAGGGCCACTGGGCAGTGGGAGATGCTCGTGGTCTGCTGTTTCCTTGTAGGTCCTCAAGCCTCAGCCTGCTTCATCAGAAGAGCATAAAATGTATGTAGATACTGTGGTCTTTGTTCGGCATGCTTTAAAAACCAGAACAATGAAATGCGGGGCTTAACCCCATCCCCTCTCAACTCTTGGCTTCCATCTCTGATTATTCTAACTCTGAGACTTGGATACTCTCATGTCAACAAACAAAGCCCAAATTACCCAAGGCTCTGAGCTCCCTGGAAGAGACTCTGAAGTCTTGCATTTGCAACCATCCTCTCCTTGGTCATTCCACGGCATAATTCTTTAATTCATGCCAAATGCCTCCTGTGTGTTCTACCGCCTCAGCATGGCTTTTTTCTCTACATGTGACTACCTTTAGCCCTGCTTTCTGCATATGTTCACTGATCACTCTCTGAGAGCCCACTCAGGGCTCAGCTCCTTTGGTACCTATGTGTTATATATACATCACATATCAGTGCTTATAGAGCAGTGGTTCTCAATCTGTGGGTTGAGATTCAGAGGGGTCACCTAAGACCATCTGCATATCAGGTGTTTACATTACGATTCATAACAGTAGCAAAATTACAGTTAGGAAGTAGCAACGAAAATAATTTTATGGGTCACTGCAACATGAGGAACAGTATTAAAGGGTCTCGGCATTAGGAAGTTGAGAAACACTGCTATAGCACATCTGTTTGCACAGAGCTATGAGGATTCGGAGCCATAAGCAGCCTAGCTCAGGGACTCAGGGACCTTATGACTAGCTTGAGAGGCAGAGGAAAGGCACAAACAGATCTTTAAGAACACATATGCTGTGGCACATGAGAATTTGGAAGTCACTCCGGCCAGTAAGTACAGGCTTTGTGGATGGTTCGCCCTCATCTACCTCTGTCGTTCTTTATGTTATGGGGGCCTTTGAATCTTCTTCTAGACTGAGAACATTATTTTGGAGAAGCCTCTGTTAAATGTACACAATGGAAACTCCTATTTTGTATACACCATTTGTGAGGATCAGTGGGACAGTACCTCTGCTAGAGTTCTCTACGGAGACCTCTCAGACTCAAGAGTTAGCCCATCAGAGTTCAAATATCAGTGTCACCACTTCCATGTGAACCGGAAAACATACTTCACGGGCCAGGCGTGCTAGAGCATGGTGCACACCTTTAATCCCCGAGCTCAGGAGGTAGAAGCAGACATATCTCTATGAGTTCAAGGTTAGCTTAGTTTACATAACTAGTTCCAGGAAAACTAGGGCAACATAGTGAGACTTTGTCTAAAAAAAAACAAATGTTACTTTCTATTCAGTGTTTCATCTTTCTCAAATACAAAAAAAGGGATGATAGAAGCACTGTCTTTGATGATTTCTGTGAGAATGAAAATGAGTTCATGGAGAAAGGCAAAGCTCAGAATGGTCCAGACAATACAGGAAGTCCTTAGTCAGTGTTGGTCCTAATGAGCAGCTATTATGATACAGCAGTCTCTTTAGGTGTTTTCTGAGCTAATCCTAGCACCTGGAGCTGCCTTACCCTTGTAAATTACTATTATTTTCTCCAGTCCGGGTGCTCAATCCAGGGCCTCTCCCACACTTGGTGGGAACTCTACCACTGAACTACACCCGAAGCCTGTAAGTCATTCTGCTTATCGCCTAGTGAATTTCTATAAAAGCAATTTCAAATCCTCAGCAAAAGCAATTCCTCTGGAATACTGAGGCCAGTGGCATTATATTATCATGGCACTGACATTTTAACAGCCAACAACAGCTTTGACAAGAATTGGGAAGACGCACAGGCCTGTGGGTCTCCACTGTGGAGTTCCTGTTGTGCTTTTGTTTCCGTGTGAGTTCTGGTGGCGGTGCTGGTTGTTTTAGGTTTATCAGAGCCTTCTGCTGCTCAGTGACACTCAGCGACAAGTTTCTGTTCTAAACCACAGAATCTGTCTTATTGGAAAATCAGCCTTTATTTCTATTCTTTTAACAAAATGATTATGCTTCTATGACTTAAATTTAGCTTTTACGCACATCATATTTTCTGATCCTTCTGAGAACTTCTGAAAAGATTTCAAATACCAAATTGCCATTAGTTGGTTTTAATTTTAGACAAGGGTGTAGAATACATGGGGAATGGATTGGAGATGTATCTTAATTCTTCAGATTGGGAGCCTTTCGTGGCAAAAAAAAATATTTCTTCCACATAGAGAAAGTTGGTCTGCTTTCCCTAACATTTACAAATCTAGGACAGTGACTTTGAATGCTCCCACTAGAGGAAGCAAGTTTCAGTGGTGTGCTGGCTCCTCTACTTGCAAGTTGTGTAACCTTGGACTTGTTACATAGTGCCCTGAGCCTCGAGCTGCTCATCTTCACAATGAGGACTTTCTTCTGAGGGCCGAATGAGCCCCTGTGTATCAGCTGCTCATACTGGTGCCCACACAGCCCCAGCTCCCAAATGTCCATTAGTATCAGTGTGCAGAGATCTGACTCTAAAGTTTCTATCATAAACTATAGATCTAGTCAGTGCGACTTTATCGGAATAGAATACGCCATCTCGAATAGAGGAGGTCTTGTGCATACGTCTCTACAGAGCAACTACGTGCGTTTCTTTAAATCGCCCACTAGGAATTCATAATCCAGGAAAACATAATTCATTTTTAGAATCTTGGCCTTAAAATGTATTTTTATCATTCTCTTTAACTGTGTTCACAGCAAGTCAGCATGGGGCCATCTCTGTGTTAGTTATGCTCTGAATACAAAAAAAAAAAAAAAAAAAAAAAAAACTCCTGTCAGCCTAAAATAGTGCCCCATGTCCTGGTTGAATGTCAAGGGTGCAGTGAGGGAGAACTCTGGTCACAGTGTGCTTGAGCATGGCTTCCTTCTATGAATATGTCGAAAGTCCACAAGCCTGGTAAGTCACTTCTTTGACAGCTTAAATGGAAAACCCTAGGAAGTCTAGCAGAACCTTTTAGTGAAATCAAAAAACAGACACTAATGCCACAGACAGGGAGGAGTGGATTGCTCCTGGCTGGCATCACATTCCCTGACTCCAAAACCCTGAGTCAGGGGTGGTAGGCTGCCAGCTCTGAAATAAAATCTTCAGTTTTTAATTAGAAGTTATAGGATGCTATCGAGCCACTTGTTAATCATGCCATGAGCACTTTCAACAGCTGACTACATGCACATAAATGTGCTCATGCTGTCTGCCTTCGTAGGGGATCAGTGGCACTGGGTACAGTGGTGACTTTGTCCTCAGCTCTACTGACCTGGCTTTGTGGGTGTATTTCAGAGCAAGAACATCTCTGCATAAAATGTTCTGGCTGCCCCTCAGTTGAGGAATGAGCAACTGAGTCGGGAGCATAGTTTTGCAAGTGCCTTAAGTCCAGAGATTTAAGAAATCATCTAGGTGCCAGGCAGTGGCAGTACACACCTTTAATCCCAGCATTTGGGAGGCAGAGACAGGTGGATCTCTGTGAGTTCAAGGCCAGCCTGGTCTACAAAGTGAGTTCCATGAAAGCCAGAGTGACAACAGAGAAACCCTGTCTCAAAAACTAAAGAAAGAAAGAAAGAGAGAGAGAGAGAGAGAGAGAGGGAGGGAGGGAGGGAGGGAGGGAGGGAGGGAGGGAGGGAGGAAGGAAGGAAGGAAGGAAGGAAGGGAGGAAGGGAGGAAGGAAGGGAAAGAAATCATTTAGGAAGAGGGAAAATGTCTCAGAGTATCTTTGTATGCATAAAACTGAATCCTCTGAGACTAAAAAGCTAGTTACAGAGGATGCTATTTACGCATTATCTATTAAGTAGATGTCTTCATTATATCACCAAATAAGTATGGAAAATTATGCTATGACCAATAAAAAAATTTCATCATTATATTAGTGGTTTTAATATATTTTATAGGTCTAAAACGCTATGCATATATAGATATATGTATGTGTGTTTATATTTATCTGTATATATGTATACATGTATATTATATAGGAAGGGGAGGATGACTGATTGAAAAGTATGTAAGCATGTCCCTATGAGAAGTACTTTCAAATATGTGAATATTTTTAATGTTTTCAGATTTCTCCAAGCGCTAAAAAAGAATGCATTTGTATTTGATTCTGAAACAATAGAGACCACGGGCCAGAGAGAGGGGTCAGGGTATAAAGGCATTTGCCACACAACCTAGCAACTTGAGTTCAATCTCTGGAGCCTTTATAGGGTGAAGAGAACCAACTCCACAAAGTTGACCTCTGACTTCCACATGAGTGCCATGGCTCATACACCTCCCCTCATTCCTTCCCACAGTAACGGCAATAATCTGTAAAAGAGTACAAACCAGTACAGACCTGAAAAAGCAATGACCCTGGTGGTAAAATTTCAATTCCTCAGGACCGTAGACTAGCCTGCCCTGTTCTAGGCAATGGAAAGAGAGCTGAATTTGGACGTGAACACGGATAGCTGTTCTCTGTTCTTTTACCTTGAGTGGGTGATTTTAGCTTTCTGTTTCCTGGGAATGTTTGTACGGTGGCCCAGCCTAGGTCACCTGACCTTAAAGAGACAGCTGTGAGTGGGAACAGAGAGTAGGGTAGATCCAAGGGCACTCAAATGGGTGGCGATCTGAGTTTAGTTCCTGGGGATTTCGAAGGTGGCACGCTATGGCCCAGACTGGGGCTGAACCTGGGATGGGGAACATTTTTATAGAAGTTGTGCTTGGTCATTGAGAATTCAGATGATCCCAGCAGGGTTTGTCAGCTCTGTGTACAGCTGGAGGGGAGTTTGGCTTCTCCACTTATTAAGACATCTGTTTACCCTGGCCAGCCTCACTGGAGGTAGAAGATGCAGACAGTCCCCTATTGTGTAAAGGGACGAGGCCATGTTTTGTTTTCTAATACCAGGGCAGCTTTCTTATGAGGAAGAATCAAAAAATGTCACCACATTGGTGTCTGCTTAGGAATGTAATTCTAGACCTCTTTATAATAGACTCTTAGGATCTGCTTCTTGTGAACTCTCAAGGCATTTTGTTCTCCTGGGGTTTTTTTTTTTCTCTTTGATATAATGTTATAGGTAAAGACTAAATGATGTTGATAATGTATCAGATGAATTTCTGTGAGTTTTGATAACTGAAATTTTGTTATTATATCTACTTTTTAATTTATATATTGTTTCTAGTAATTCTTATGGTTTCAGAATCAGATTCCCATATAGATTCTGTTTTAGTGCCTGGAGAAATTGGAGTTCCATTGTGAGTGACTTTATCATCATCGAAGCTATCAATTTTGACCATACATTAGTGATGTTTGTTATGAAATAACTAGCATATTAATGATTTAACTCTTTAAACTGACTATATATTATGTATAGAGTAAGGCTTTGCCAAAGAAAAGCCCCTCCTCCTTGTGGTTGCATGCCGTTTTGACTTCTGGGAACAGATTGGAGGGAGGTATACAAGAGAGAGAGTGCCGGGTGGCAAGGGCAGTTGCTGTAGGATAGGGAAAGAGAGAGCACAAAAGCTGATGATAGGCAAAGCAGGCAGACGGCTCAGCTAAAGTGGACTAACTAAGGGCTTTAGAAAAGTTACAATTTAGTTCTTTCTCAGTATTTGCCATGCCTGGAGAAGCTTAACCAGAGGAGGTTAGAGTTAGTTCAGTTCCCAAGGTTTAGACAGATTAAGACAGCCAGAAAAGAGCTCTAAGGGTTTCTCTTTCATTTCTTTTTCTGTTCCTTCTTAACCCCTTGAGATAACTAAGATTTAAAAGTTACAAGTTAGACATCTTTCAGCCAGGAACAGAGGGGAGGAGCCAAGTAGCCAGAGAAAAGTGACAGTTTACAAAGGCTTGAAAACTTAGATACAGAGCTCAGAACCCAACGGCAAAACAGCCACACCCACACCCCTTTTTAAAAGGAAAACCCATTACAATTATGAAAATAAGATATACAGTAAAATCTTACTTATTCTAGCCATTAAAGAATACAGTCTTATTATTTTATTTATTTATTATTATTTTATGTATTACATACACACAGATGCACATACACACACACACATGCACACATACTCTCAAAAAAAAAAGTATGCTCCATGAAGCATGTCTTATATAATTTTAACAAATTAGTTTTAAAAATGTATACTTAATACAGTAATGGTAATTGCTAAAGATTACTTGGGGGGTTATAAAAACATGCTAGCACCTGTAAATGCCACTGGAAATTGGACAATATGCAAAATTCTAAGGACCCTTTATCTTTTCTTCCCTGACACTTGTGTGAGAGTTGGGCTGGGAGTAGGTGAGTTCAGATCCATGTGTCAAATCGTGGATGCAGTTCCTTGAAAGAAAGTGAAGAGGTTTCACTGATCAACCTTGTACCTAGGGATGACTTGAAAACAAATTTATGTAACTATGATTTGATCATTATTATCAAGACCAGTCTCGGCAAAAAATATTTAAGTGGATTTTGGGCATCTTTTTTTTTTTCCTGTACCTGGTACAATGGTACATTTCAAAGTAATATCAAATAAGAGGTTAGCAATCCTGCCTGTTGCCCATTACATGTCTGGTTGTTACTGACAACCAAAAAGTAACTGACATCAAGTTAGTAAAACATGGATCAGCCCTATGGACTGGATCATTAGCAATGTCTGCCATCATACATTTAGCTCTGTAAGCTGTCACATTTGGGGATGCATAGTGCTGAGACTAGGAGATCCTTGTACACTTTTGGTTTGGTTTGGTTTGGTTTGGTGTGTGTGTGTATGGGGGGGTGGTCCTGGATTTATGCTTATTTAAAAATAAGAGATACTAAACAAAAACTATTCTCTAGAGCCCTTTTCTGAGGACTTTGGTGCCTGGCAGGTATTCAAGAAAAGATACTGTAACTCAATATGAGATGAATAGCATATATCCAGTCCCGGGGGGAAGGGGGACAGCCGATAACTACCTGGTAGATGTATGTGCTTCATACCTATTCTGTGATGCTGCTCTTTCCAAAGCCCTTCACCACAGGAGAGGAGAGGTTTGAGATTATGAGGCTGTCTACCCAGCTAGATTCAAACCATTTGGCTCCTTGCTACTCACCCATGGAAATGCCCAAGCCTTGAATGGCATTCTGTGAGTACCTCACATGTGCCAGGTTCAGTATGCCTTATATTCATTAAGTCTCTGAAGCCTCAGAACACAACTTGAGGCCACAGAAAACCAAACAAGGTTAAATGTGGCAAGCTTGAAGAATAATTAAAGTATTCCTGTTTTTAGAATACTTTATTAGGGATCTTAATGAAGGCAGTGGACCTTCACAGCTATCCAAATAAGCAAAGAAAAAAACCCTTTTGATTTATAATGTAAATAAATGAGAACTTTGAAACTGTCTAATTTTCCTTTCCTTCTGAGGATGGATACTGGCATTTCTCCATGGCCCCTGCTAGCACTGCTAACTCTTATGTTTAACATTGATAGAGCCAAATTCTAGATCACAAGTTTTGATAAATAGCTCACAGTGAGAATAATATTTATCCTTGACAGTGAGCAGGTTTTATATTGTTTCACAGAGAGTCTTCTGGAGCCGGTGCTAGAGTCACAGGACAGCAGGCCAGAAGGAGACGGCCCATGTGTCTCACCCATGGGAGAAGTACCCTATGCTGATGTAGGCTGGCTCTTGAAGGTACAGCCTGCTCTGCAGTCCCTCCCTGTGAGCATGGCTGGCATTCACCATCTATCTGAACTATGCCAATGACTGAGTTGATTCTCCAAGTGCATCCCGGGGATTATGGGTGCATCAGCCATCTGGGAACTTGTTAGCAATTCTGGAGTCTCCTCCCCAGTTCCATGGAATTGCAGGCCCTGGGGTGAGACCGTCAGCCGAGTCTTCCGGGGGCTTCTGATACCAGCTCAGGCTTAGAATTAGGGGCCAGGATGATTTTTTTTCCAGACTTCAGTTTCTTTTATGAAATGAAAAATTTGTAGTAAATAGGTTCCTTCTAAGATACCACACACACACACACACACACACACACACACACACACACACTCCTGCAGCCCTAAGGTTCATGCCCAAGCTCTCAAAATCTACCCAGATCTGATGCAAAAATATATTTTAGTTATTGAGAAGACAGACTCCGAAATCTGACTGCCTTTGTTCAAATTTCCTTTTCTTACCCGACAGGTGTTTTGCTTATATATTATGGTCTCTGACTTTGTGTTTGTATGGGATTTCTATGTTTGCTAATGTCTGTGTCTCTGTGTCTATATTGTTTCTTGTGCTTTTTCTTTGGCTGTTTGTTTGTTTTATCCTAATTTTTTTCTTTTATTTTTAATAGATGCTTGTTGTTTTCTGATGAGAGAGAGCAAGAAAGGATGTGGATTTGGATGGATGGAGAGCTGGGGAGGATGTGGAAAGAGCTGGGGAGGCGAGCCATCATCAGAAATGTTAATCACCTGAAGTTGCTGTGCACTGAGCTCTCATTAATTGGAAACAACTGTAGCAGCACCTAAAGAAGGTGTCAGCCTACAGCATGCCCAGCAGAGGTCCAGCGCTTAGGACGCACTCTCCTAGCTGCATGGGTGCCTTTCCCTAAAACACTCTGAAACTTTGGAGATGGAAATTACACCTTGTACGGCTTTATTTCTCATGTTTGCATGACATACTTTCATACGTATGAAGGGGCTGGAGAATTGGCTCAGTGGTTAAGATAACCCGTTACTCTTGCAGAGGACCTGAGTTCAATTCCCAGCACCCACATGGCAGCTTAGGCTCCCAACCATCTGTAGCTCCGGTTCAATGGGACATCTGACTCCCCTCACCCCTTTTAAGTGAGGTCTCTCACTGGCCTGGAATTTGCCAAGTAGTCTAGACTGTCAGGCCAACAAGCCCCAGGAATGTGGCAGTCTCTGCCTCCTCAGTGCTGAGATTATAAACTTGAGTAACCACTCCCACCTTTTGCACAAGGTTCTGTGGATCCAACTCTTACAAGGCAAGTGCTTTTCCCACTGAGCCAGCCAACCCTTCTTACAGAGATAGCAGTACTGTTGGATTAGGGCCCCGCCCTAATGTGACCTCATTTAACGTTAATGACTTCCTTGGGTGTTAGGGCTTTAACAGCTGCTATTCAGTCCATTGAGGGTTAGGTCATACCTGGAAGGAAGGCTGGTGGGCGTGTGTGTGTCCACCATTGGCAATTGCATTCATCAAGCTTTTGGTCTGAAACAACCATAGCAATAACTGACGTTATTACGTCTACATAGATTAAAAGCTAAATGTCTACAACAGAATGGAATGCAAAGTCTAGTTTGAAGGTACACCGTCAGAGCACTCGTTTTCACAAATTATAAATGGTTTAGCTCATCTTCAGAGGAAACAAAATCGCAGTGGTATTTATCCATGTGGAAGATATAAAGAACTTAACAGCCTCTAAGTTTTCTGTGCCATGGGGTTTCCCCAAAGTACCTAAAGAGGGAGCATGCGCAGAAGGCCAGGCAACCACTTGTGCTCATGCGCACTGAGTGGGACTAGCCATTATTACTCTCCTCCTGCCTTCTGCTTAAGGAGGTGCACAGGCTCCCTGGAGGAGGTGTGCTGGAGCCCTGTGGACTCTTTAACAAACTTTGGGATTGAGAAGAGAAAAATGCATGCTCAGGAATAGTCTGAAGTCAGACTTGTTTGATCCATGGAAGCCTGGAGAAGCTCTGGGTTCTCAGCTTTTTTCGCTTTCACACCAGCTTTAGGGGAAAGTGGTCTGTTTTGTTTTGCTATCCCCCCCTTACCCTTCCTCCTCCCCCTGTGCTCCGGAGGGAAGGTATCACATATCAGAGAGGGTTCTATGCCGGAGAGTCCACTTGGAGGCCTCTGTGTATTCAAATTTTTGTCTTCAGGGTTCAGAGAGAAATAAACACTGGTATGGCGGCAGGATGGGCCTTTTTGCCTTTCTAGGAAAAACCAGTGCTTCCAGCCACTTTCCGAAATGACTGGAGTCCAGACCCACAAATGCTCTTCCACACCTTCTTCAGGGAGGCTCTCCCACACCTTCTTTCCCCTTGCGGGAAAGCCTGTTTGTTTTCATGGGATTAAAGTCTCCAGCTTTAAGACCTATTGTTTTTCAGAAGGGACAAGAGTTTTGTGATGTGCAAATTCGGGCATTTACAACCAGTGGATCTTGGCTTTTTTTTTTTTTTTTTCCAAATAAAAACCAAATTCCCACTCCATCTTTCTGTAAGAGTGGATAAAGGGCCAGACCACCTCACCTCCCTGTCCCACGGAGGTCACCAGCCAACTCAGTGTCCCCTCTGTGAAGGCTGAGCCTTTGTCTTGCTGTTCTGAGGGGTTTCCTCTCTTTTATCTTCTCAGAGCTGTTCTTTGGCAGTTGTTAAAACGATAACACTTGTTACCTGGCTTTAGCCAAGTCACCAGCTAAACTGTTTCTTCTGTCCTAACCCCTTCGTGGAAACCCTAAGCACACGGTTATTTTCTTGAAATTTCGGTTTATCAAACACCTAGCAGGATGAGACCGATTTGAACAACTAATGAGATCATGGAAAAAGGGCTTATTTTTTATTTTTTAAACTTTGTTTAAAGTAACAATTTATATTTTAGTTGTTGTTAACATTTCATTCCCAAATAGCTTTCACATACAGCGCAGTCCACATGGGCAGTGCAGGGTCACAGGCCATGGTCAGGCAGAGTATAAAAGGAGAGAACGTTGCCGAGATAGTACTTCAGAACGGCTACAATCTGGAAATCACGTGGCCAGGGTGCCGGAGGCAACCTGAGCCGGCTCACTGCTGTCAGTGGTGGCCTTAGTCAAGTATTAACCAATATTTATACTTTGGTTTTTCCTGACCCTGTTTCTCCAAGTTTTAAAAAGAAGTCTAGATTTTTATGTCAGACATTCTGATTTTTTTTTTTAAGCTTGGATCATTGATTCAAAGAAATTAATCTGTATCGTGTCGGCCAGACTGATCTTCGGGTTGTACTTTGCCCGGCTTGAAGTCACAACTTCTTGTGGGGCTTTTAGAGAGTGAGTCCTTGGCTCATTCCAGGCCGAAGGGAACAGAGGCCTATTGGTACAGATGAAGGCCAAACTTTGACCACTCCGTTGTCACTGCCATTGGCATAAGGAAAGGACCTTCCTCTCCTCCCTCTTCAGCAGCTGAACTTCCTGAGGCCCCTGCTACAAGACACTCCAGGATCCCGATCTCTCTGGAGGAGTTTTCCTGGTGCCACCAAACCTCTAAACAGGCTGCTGGCCTGCACCCTTCTTCTCTTTATGGGAAAAGGTCCCTATGTTCTTCCACAAACAAATGCCGTGGCTTAGTTAGCCAGGTATTACTGTCATAGTATTTCCTGGTTTTCTTTGTAAGCTGCCTGATGTCAGTTCTGGGAGCCTAACTCATGTCTTCCAGAAGAGAATCAAATGTTCTTACACCCACTGAGCCATCTTTCCAGTCTCTAATTAGTTCAGCTTCTGTGTTTCTGCCATCCCAGGGATATATTATATCAGGTACTTGGTTGGATTGTAGCCACAAATTATGGCAATACCCCTGTGCTACAAAGAGCTCTTTCTCATAATCTACTTTATTATGTGGTTTTCAGAATGCAGTTTTGCAGAATGTGGGATGATGTCAGTTAGCAGCCAAGGCATGACCGGAGTTCCAGACATACTGCTGAAGCTTTGGAGGGAGTTTTTCCCTTGCTAATAGTTGAATTAGGATGTCCAGTACCTGCTGGGTAAAGAACTATGGGGATTTTAATTTAGCCTCTCTGTACAAAGACCACACATTCCTCGTTCATGAAAAGTGGTTGATGGGACCACTTTTAAAAGGCTACAGTTGTCTTAAAGCCTGGAGGAAGATGGTCTGTGGAGCTAACAAGTAGGTCATGATGCCCACACATCGCCCAGAATCATGAAGTATTTGGTTCATACCTTTGGGAGAATGTTTTCAAATGCCAGCAACTCCAGCCTCCCATCTTTGTAGCTGAGGTGGAATCTGGACCCAAGAGACGTTAGCCACTCAGCCATGATGACAAACATGTCCAGGAGAGCTGTGATCCCACACATCTCAATCTTGGGTCTTTTCCAATAAGTAAGCAATAAATGATGGCCTTGATTGTATGAAGTAAGTTAAGCTTTGGGGATGGCTTGTATTACTGAATCAGTAGAATGATAACCAGTGGTCACAGGGGAAGCACAACTCCTCTTTACTTTTGGAACAGCTTAATCCATCGAGACTCATCAATTTATTATAATTAATTTGTATAAACTAGTGGTTCTCAACCTTCCTAACGCTGCAACCCTTTAATACAGTTCCTTATGTTGTGGTGACTCCTAACTGTAAAATACTTTTGTTGCTACTTCCTAACTGTAATTTTGCTACTGTTGGGAATCATAACATTGGGTGAATCCTGTGAAACAGTTATTTGATCCCCAAAGGAATCACAACCCACAGGTTAAGAACTGCTGGTACAGACCCTTAAGTCAAAGTTCTGTTCAAACCTCTATTGGCAACTGGACCGTTGTCTCTGGCTTCAGGTCCTTTAGCACAGGTGGCTAACTGGATGTGCATGGCTACTTTACATGGCTCCTAGAAGAAGCTACAAGACAAACTGAGAAGACTCACTGGCTTCCCTTCTGTTGGCCCACTCTTTTGTGACTCTCTCTTTCCAGTCACTGATGTACGTTTTCCACTGACTGTGCCTTAAGCAAATGCGGGGCAGGGGAATCTGCATTGTGGTTTATATTATGAAAAGACCCCATCCACTTAGGCAGACAATAACAGAGTCATGGTTACTGCTCATGCAGGTCTGCCCAGTGTTTGAAGAAGGGAAAAAGGACATACACACAGATGAACGGGTAGGGTCACCCCAGGGTGGGGAAGGACAGTCTCTAGGAGAGGAACTGTTAGAACAAGCGTTGCTGTTAATTGTGGTGTGTAACTATGTGGTGCTTACACACAAGGGAAAGAAGAACTGTGTTGAGTGATCGCCATGCGTATGAGCAGTCCCTGCCTACAGGAAGCAAAGCATGCTAGACAGATGGATCTTTTCTTCCTACCTGGCTCCTCTTCCCTGCTTTCTCTTGGGTTTCAGGTGTCAGTTCACACACCCCTTCCCTCAGGAAAGTCTCCCCAGATTGCTTCCAACAAGCCCCGCCCCTTCTTGCCTGCTTCCCTGACCGACACCCGTGCCTCCTGCACCTAATGCACTTCTCATAAGGGCACCGACCTGGCTCTGAATCTGGCTTCCTGGCTGAACTCTAGGTTCACAGAGGACAGGATAAAGGCATACCTTATTACCTAGATGTGTCCTTAAAAAAGGTACCTGCAGTATTTTGTAGCAGTAAGTTGTAAAGAGAGCCCCAGGAAGAATCAGGATCATGGAGGAACTGCTCGGACATGAGGATCCAGGTCCACCAAGGAGTGGAAGAAATCTCCCACGTTCCTTTCTTCTTGCCTCATACTCACTGGGGCTTCCAATTACCCAAAGCTGCCTGGACGCTCACCTGAAAGGAAGGGAGCTGGGTGTTTACCCCTGGGGACAAAAGAGGGACCTAGAAAGCTGGGGGTGGGGCAGAAATGTGTTCACCACATAAGGACTGCCACCATGTGAATTTATTTTGTCCCCCTTGTGTCATAGTTATGCCAACAAACACATTCACTAACAAAAACCTAGATACAGCATCCAAGTGAGACACGAAAGAGCCGGCCACTCACACCACCTCACCAAGGCCAAATATTTATATGTGGCCTTCCTCCCCCTTCTCTTTCTCTTCTTACTTATTTTTGCAAAGGATTTGATGGATTTGATTCAAGATGAAACACACAATAACTTTGGCTACACTTGTTTCGGGACCTAATTAAGGCCGACCTGTCTTGGAACAGAGAGCTCGCACTTTTCCTTTGTTCCATCAACATCAACAAGTTACTTCATGTGCCCCTGTGGGAACTAGGATTAGGCAAGCACTGGGGCTCCCAGAAACTTTCAGCAAGTTTGACTCTCTCAGCTTGGATCCCAAGTCATTAAATATAAGATGAAAGATGAGCCCGGCTGGGTGTACCCCGGAAGATGGAGATGGGAGGCACGTTGGGGGAAGGCAGCCTACAAGAGCTGGACTTTACTGTCTGGAGTAAGTCTCCCCCCTTCTCAATACTACTTGGACAGTTTGAGAACATGGGGGAGAGATGAGCCAGAAGAACAGAGCAAATGCAAATGGTCCCGATCGTTTCCTCCTGCAGCACCCCGCACAGCCGGCTGTCCAGTGCTGATCACACTTGTCATTACGTATTCGAGGCTTGTCCCATCCTGCTTGACACGCACTCCAAGAAGGGGAAACTGGTGTTCCCGAGCAGCCTCCAGTGCCAAACCTGGGTCTCTGTGGCTGCCTCGAAGTGAAGGCAGGTGAGGGGCAAAGCTGTTAAAGCTGGGAGAAAAGGTCCGAGACCATTGCTGTGCACGTTGCTCTACTTTCTGGACGGCAAAGATCAGTTCACCAGGGAGACGCGTGGACAGTTCAGATGGCTGCAATCTCATGCTCAGGCTCTGTGGTCCTTGTGGCATTCTTTAGTTTAAAACAAAATCGCACAAAGAGCGGAGTCCTCTCCGGTCCCTCAGGAATAAGTACTGTCTTCCTGAAGTAGATGCTGCTTCCAGCCCCGTCCATGTTTCTGCCTGAGTGGGATTGCTACCATGATCAAGAGAAAATGAACATGCACTCCAGTTCCCCCCTCACCAGTCCTAGAGATTGGATAGCGTCCTCTGAGATAAATTCATTTGCTCACAGCATCATAGCACTTGTCGCCCCTATGTTGTTTGTAGTTTTGGGGGGCACAGGAAGACGTTTACAAGGACCTCCCCAGTGATTCCTGGAGGTGATATTTGTGGAGGTAAAGATTCTTAATGGGCTCCCACACTGATTTAAATGTGTTCCAAGCAGCTTGTCTGAGAGTCTCCCTGTAAGCTTATACCCTCACCTCTGCAGCCGCCATTGTTGAGTCTAGCCAACAGCTGGAAACAGCTGGCCACATGACACTGTGTTTCCTCTCCCCCAGTGCACCCACAGAACTGTGTTGGCAAGGAGAAGGGAAATCTAACAAACAGGGGTTACCTTTTCTGCTGGTGTGTGAAAATGTTGATTTCCCTGAAACTGTAAGGATTATTTTTTTAATTAGCATTTTGGAAATACAACTGTGGGATTTCAGCTGCGCACCGAAGCACCTCCTCAAGTTCAAGTACATTGTGTCAGTGTTCAGAAAAGTATAGATTGTGTGGAATGCTTCTGGCTATGAATGGATTTGATGTGTGTTATCTCCTTGAAGGGGGAGGAGAGTGTGTCTAAAAGCCAACTGCGTTCTGCAGGGATAATTCTTCCATTGTGCTTTGCACGGCGAGGCCTCCACGGGTGTCCTTAAAGATGGGACTGATAGATGATTGAAAGCAAGAAGCTATTTGTAACATATTTGCTTGCTTGCTATCTAAAACCTGCTCAGCTCAGAAATAGCTGAGACTTGATTTCATTGCTCTAGAGAATAGAGACCAATATCCTAACAAAAGGAGAGGACAGGACAGAGCTAAGGCTTGTCCTCAGCACAGACATGAGCCAGGCAGGAGAGGAAGGCATGCAACACAGCAAGATTGGAGAGTCCAGAAATGATTGGCCACCCATTCCCTGCACGGCTGACTATGGTAGGAACACGAGAGACAAGCTAAATTCTAAGTCAGTTGGGAGGGTGGGTTTTGAAAACCAGTGTTTTTGTTTTGTTTTGTTTTGTTTTCAATGTGGGTGCTATGTATTCGTTTGCTCAGATTCTTATGATAGTGCCTCAATTCTTATATTTAGTGCAGTGGGAGTAGGGGGACACTAGGCTTTCCTATTGACTGGCATGAGTAATTAGTATATGTGGTTCGGTTTCTCTTGGTGGATTTAGTTCCCCTGTGCAAACGGAAAAGACTTTCACATCTCTCCTATAGTCAGATGCTTTGTGTCTACCTTAAACTGCTAGGTCTTCTGCGGAAAGTAAATACTTTGTAAATTGGCAGAAACGAAATCAGATGCCACTGAAATCATTTCACTTCACAAATAGCCCTTTGGAAAATAAATTGCCAGACCAGCCCCATTGTTGGAGCACATGTGGGAGGGCCAGTGTAACCACCACAAAGACCATCTGTAGCAGGTGATGTTTTCTGGGCTTAGAATCTAAGCACAGTGTGTGTAGAATTTTAATAAGTAACTGCAGTGCGGAGGGCATTAGGTCCTTACCGCTCACGTTCAGGAGAAAGTCAGTGTGTCCTTCACAGTGACTCTCAAGTAGATGTGGGCTGTTTGGGCTTCGCCACTGACTTTGGTGTTTGTCGCATTTTTTTCCTCTGATGTTCTCAGAAAACGTCACGCTATCTACTTTGCCTCTGTGCCAAAGAGAAAGTTCTAATAGACTAAACATAAATTGGGAATGTTTGGTGAAAGCCTGTGTGCATCAGAAAATAGCTGGCTTTGTTGGCTGTCTTAGAAAATGGAGATAATGGCAGTATCTAAAACCAGAGAAATTCTTCCCTGAAAACCTCTCCAGCATCCAGCTGCTATGCTTTATGTAGAAAGTATGACATGCGTTTTGAAGTCTCTCCTGCAATTTCCAGCACCTTTATATCTGAAACTGTTGTGCAACTTTCTACATTTGTCTGACCTTGTATGATTTGAGGCCAGATCCTTTCTTGAGTTCCCGACTGACCACATGCCTTTTTCCTTCCTGCTGTCTCTGGGACATCCATTGTCTAGCTTCTTGGTGCTATTGGCTGGCTTCAGGGTTTGCGAAGTGTTTCACTGTGGCCAGCCTTGAAGCCCCTGAAGCTGTGTTCCTCTCATTATCCCAACACAATTAGACCAAACCATTGTGGTCTCATTCCTAACATCCCAGGATAGTTCTTACAAGGATGACCAGGCTACTTCTTGACATGGGGGCAATGACCCCATGATCCCATAATTCTTCCCAGGGAGTGTTGCGATTTTCACTCATGACTTTTACCTATACCAAGAAAGACTGGATGAATTTCTTTTTCTAAGTGTGTGTGTGTGTGTGTGTGTGTGTGTTCCTGTATGAGTTCCTATGCATGTGGATGTCAGAGGACCACTCTGGGTGTCATTTCCCAGTCACCTTCCACTTTTTGTTTGAAACAGTCTCTTGCTGACCTGGAACTTCACCAAGTAGTCTAGGCTAGCTGACCAGGGAAGTGCAGGGATCCAAACATGTGTGTGCCATCCCCTCTGGCTTTTTCCATGAGTTCTGGGGACTGAGTTTGGTTCTCACGCTTGCAAGGCAAACACTTTACTGATAGAGCCATCTCCTTAGCCCAAGAGTCAGTTCCTGACACAGGTTTATGCACCCTTAATCTGAAGATCTGCCTCTGGAATGCTGTGAAATCAGAAAACCACAAGATCTGAAAACACTTTGAGTGCTGACATGATGTCACAAAAGGAGGATTCCAGACCACAAAGCTTCATTTCATCTACAGAAGTATGGCAAATGTTGTCTAAAATTAATTTCAATCTATGTGCACAGGTGTATAGACTACATAAATGAATACATGTTTGGTTTTGTGTCCCATGGCCAAGATATGTGTATGCTAATATTTCTAAATCCAAAGATTTCTGAAATCCAGGCGTTTAGGCAAGGGACAGTCAGCCTGTGGTGGTGACCATCAGCCACAGACAGACAGGCCGTGGCAGACTCTAGGAAAGGTTTTAGTTTTTCACTGACAGAGACTTTCTTACCTGGCTGACTTGCAGACTGCTTGAGTTGTCCTTCCTTGCTAGCTACAGATGTGTCCGGGTGTGTGATGCCTCTCTGTGCCTCGGTTCCTCATCCCAGATGACAAAGTGGAAGCAATTCCCTTCTCCTGGTCGTGTAACCAGTGCTGGAAGAGAATCAGGAAGAGTTGCGATGCAGCAATGTATCTTTAGCCACCGAGGAGGACACGTGTGTTTTACACGTTACTAATCTCACTGTGTTTGGAGAGAAAGTCTGATGAGAGAAAAGAAACTACCTCTTTGCCTGCTGGTAGTGTGGGCAAATGAGTTGAGCAGCAAGAACTGGCAAGACAACAGTGCTGGTGCCTTCCCCGTGTCAGAGGGCTTTTCCTCCCCTCTGGTGTCCAGAAGGCAGTGGCAAGGTAGCAGCTTCCTCCCAAGAGCTGTTACCAATCTGCTTAGCTGGTGTGCAGACTGAGAACAGGGACAGACTGGAACACACAGCCTTTGTAGAGTCTGAGCAGAGCACAGTAAGAAAACAGGAGAGCAACGGGTGACAGACCATGGCTCTCCAAGTTTAACATGTCACTTTTCCTCCCCAGTCGCTCCCTCTCTGCTGTTACCCATCCTCTGGTCCTTTATGCTATGCACTTGTTAATTCATTTTGCAAAATTATGGTACTAGGATAAATACAAATACACAAAGTGTGTGTGTGTGTGTGTGTGTGTGTGTGTCCTGGTCTGAGGAAGAAAAACTTATAATTTAAAACTCCGATTCAAGATGCTTTAACCTTTTGTTATTTGTAGGTGTGGTGTAGTTCGTTGGTTTCAGTTATTTACAAGTTGTTTATATGGGAAGTCTTTGTACAAGTTGGGGATCTTGATAAAACAGGAATCACTAATAACCTAGTTCATGACTGCCCTATGGGAGTGGCCCGGCCTGTACTGGCCCTTCAGATCTGTCCTTCGGGGTCATCACTTATCTGGTGGGTGAATGGAGCAAACTGCCTACTGGCCACACGCAAAGCAGCTAGGCTATAGTATTTCCTTCTAAAATACGTATAGCATCTCTCATAAATATTAAAAACAGCACTATGTTTGGGAAGGGGGTGTCCAAGGGCAGAAACATTTTATTGGAAGATAGCAGTCATTAATCTGCTGTCTGAGGATATACCGAGTATGCGTGTGATCCAATAAGCGCCTCTGTGCATTTGAGTTCGTCTAGTTTAAGACCTACAGTAAGGGAAAGCTGCCCTCCTCCCTCAGCTGTGACAGCTCAGGGTTGGGAGAGAAGACAGAAAATGATGAAATATGAGACTCTGCGGTGTCTACTCTGCGCATAATAAGTAGCTGTCGGACGAGTAGGAACCGTGGTGGGGTGGGGTGGCTGTGGAGACTGAGATGGGAACTTGTGCGGTAGAGGGATTTAGGCTACATGGGAAGGAGGATGCACCTGTGGGACCCACAGACACCGATGAGGACAGAGAGGCTGTGTGGCAGCCTCAAGGAAAGGTAAGGCTGTCTCCACAGCCTGGGCATGGGAAGGGTGTGCTCTCACAGGCTCTCCCAGCACCCTGGATTCATGACCTACATCAGTCTGGTGGATGCGAGAAAGCCATCATCCCAACACGGTGTCTTCCAAATTTGAATTGATGTCTGGAGCACTGGGCGAAGGGGCCTGTGTTTGCTCAGCCTCGTTCAAAGGAAAGAGGCGTTAACACAAATTATCCTATTATGTTGTTAGCTTCGAATCACCTAATAGGCGTGATAGAAGTCACTGTATTAAAGGTGATCTGCGAAAGCTGTTTTTCCGTAACCACAGCCGAAGGCTTCAGTGGAATGTGCACTGAGTGTCTGATCCTTTTAGATCCATGAATTTAAGGCTTCCACAGATGAGTGGAATCCAGCCTTGGGTGTAAACACATAGATATAAACCTTTATTGAAACTTTGTCTCCAAACAGACTTAGCATTTTATTTTATTTTATTTTAGTGTGTATATGTGTGTGCGTGTTTGTGTGCAGTATGTGTGTATGCTTGTGGAATGTAGCATTTTTAAAGACAAGTGGCCTTAGGGAAATTTACAATCCCAAATAATTTGAAGTTTAATTTACGGAAATGAAGGAATTAGATCATTCTGTGTTTACTACTTAGTACTCATAAATATAAGATCATAGAATTTAACTGTTTTCCGAAGAAACGCCTGCACATTTTAGACACTTGCCTTCGCACAGAATTTTTTAAAGCTCTTGTTTAACGTCCTGTGCAAAGGTGTGCCCGTGTAACTCTGTGCAGTGTCTAACTAGCAGACTAAGGTTTCCCAGGGAACCCTCGACTGGGTGTTTGTTAGTCGGCCCTGGACAACCCTTTAAAAGTTCTGTTAAAGTTGTATGATTCACTTTCACACCAGCTTATAAATCAGGAAGTGAACTTGAAAATATCTGACCTCCAAAGACAGAGCTCATTTTCATGTGGGGCTTTCAGCGAGCAGCGGCCTGAGCCAGAAGGTAAAAGCCAAGCAGCTTTCAGACTGTGGGTTGTATTTGATGTGCACAGAAGAATGGAAGCTGTAGGGTGTCGCTCAGCAGAGTGCGCGTTTTCCACCAACCCACAGTGATGTCTATTGTCCTATTTCTCAATTGAATGATGTCATGTTTCATTTAAGGCTCTCAGTGATGCTGAAGTCTGTGGTCGATGCACGAGGGGGAAAAGGCAGCCAGAAAGTTGCAAATCAGGTTTTTGAAAAGCCTTTGTGTGTTGGGTTTGAGAGATAAAAGCTGACTCATGCAATATTTCGGTGGAAGACGCTGCACAGACTAGTAAAGGCTTCTTGTTTTACCTGACCGAGTGCCCAGTGAAGCCACGGCACCAGCTGCAGACAGGCGACATGTTCAGCCTCGGTGGAGAACAGGTAGGTGCTGGTAGAAGTGTTCCCAGGGAACAGAAGCCAGGACTGACTCCTTTCCTCTCTGAGCAGCTGACGCTGCAGCAGCCACAGAAACCCTCACATGGGGTGGGGGGCTTTCTTGCACAACTCTGTGCAAAGACAGAAGCTGGGCTGAACGCAGCCCGCATGCCCCGTTGCAAACGCCATGCCGTGGTTGACAATGGAATTCATCCAGCTTACCGCCCCCCCCCCCCCACCTCCTCGCATCTGAATTGCAGTCTGTATTAAATGGTTTTTCTCTTGTTTAGTTTGTCTGGTTTAGTTTGGCTTTGATCTTTCCTTAAAGTCAGGTTGAAATAACCGGAGAGCTCATGCTCTTGACTCAGAGGAGAAGTTTCCAAGTGTGTATTGAATGCCCCACACTTTAATATCCTTTCTTATTAAAGTCCTGGTAGTCCAAGCTGGGGCCTGGGGGACAACGTAAATGCTTGCAGACTTCGCGCTTAGCAGCTGCAGCGGCGCAGGCTCGCCTGAGTTTCATGGCAACTGAAGTTGTCTAGGGAAATGCAATTCGCATCTGAGCATTTTACTGGTAGAAACTTCTGTTAAAAGAAGTGACTGGGACAGAGAGGCAGCTTAGCTTGTATTCGATGCTATTGTCTTCTGAAATCTAACTTTGTACGGACTTATGAGCTCAACTTTGTGATGCTGACATTTTTTAAAGGTGTATAGATTTAACTTTAATTCATCGCGTATTGTATATGAAAATCAGATTATTTTCACTTAAAATATTTAAATATTTGATACAGGTGGGGGCTGTGGTTTTAATTTCCTCAAGTAATTTGGGTAGGTTTTAAAAGCAACACACTTGGTGAAGAAAAGAGATATTTATAGATAAATAGCCAAAGGGAATAAAAGATCCATCTACTTGGGAAAACTCATGCTAATATTTTACAATGTGTCCTTTTTGTAGCAGTAAGTTGGTATCTAAAATTTAAAATTGAGGTCACATTGTTCAGTTTTAGTAAGCCATTCATTTTTCCTTAGCTGTGTGTGCAGTTTCCTCTGCCTTTAAGGGTCCAAGGACCAGACATTTAATCATTTTACATTGTGCCTTCCAGAAGGATTTATTTACTCTGACCTCTAGTGTTAGGCATTTCAATCTCCCTTCCTCCTGTTTTCATGAAGAAAGTGTTTACTGTACTTTGGGGAGGGATTTATTTACTCCAAGTGCTATTGTTAGTACCTTGGAATTCTCTCCTTCCTCCTCCCTCTTCTTTGAGAGAATGTTATTTTGCTTCATGCCTCCTTCCCAGCAATGTGGGATATTTGGGGACAAAAGTGTGTTCCATACAGATGAGGAGTGTGTGTGCGTGTGTGTGTGTGTGTGTGTGACTGTTGTTCATTTACTGTTTGCGTCCCATCGTTTCACGCTAACAGGAAAGCGCTATTCAAAGTGAATCTGGAGCTGCTTATTTTTCAATTGAAATTAAAAACAGAGGTTGGTGGTTTGTTTGTTTGCCTACGGCAAAGTCAGTGATAAGCTTTACTAGCTAAAACCTGGCATTAAGTACCATATGGGACATTGTTAGCATGCAGTTGGTACTTGTGCCTGACAGCAGTTAGGAATGGGCAATGTAGGTGTCAGCTAGTGACCTGGTGGATACTTCAGGATTGGAGTCCCATCCTAGGGGTTATATGGGGCCTGGAAAAGCCATCTGGTCCAGCTATCTGACATTCAGGGGATGAAACCAATGACCGTGGTCAACTAAAATGACGTTGAATCAGAGTAAACACACAGGTGCTCTGACCAGAAGAAAATATCATCTCTGTCTGTACATGTAGTGGGGGATAGATTCACACACAGACATGTACATGCGCACACACACACACACACACACACACACACGCACACACACAAATGTAGGCCTGTGGGGTACAGATACCAAATGCTCTATACAAGTAAGTAGCTTAAGCTGTGCTCTTTATTTTCTCATCTCTAAGGTTTTCTCTCTGCCCTGATAGTTTATGAATCCCTGCTGAATACAATGAGTGACAGACTAGAAATCGGAAACTGTAGTCTCTGTTTCCTCATTTAGCTATGAGCACTGTGTACCTAGCCTCTCTGAAATTGGTTCAGTTTTTATTTTTCTTCTTGTAAAATCCTTTAAACATGATGAAACACATGAACTTCAAGGATTTGGTGGTGGGGATAAGGGCGATTTTGATGTAGACTTGTATTATGGAAGATGAATCTCCTCGGGTGATCTCTTGCTGTAAGCCAAATCACTCCCAACCCTCAGTGGTCTGAAATAGTGACAAACATTTCTAACCTCTCAGGGTCCTGCAAGCAGGGAACTCAGGACACCCTCTGCCAAGTGGTTCTGACTGGGGTTCTGTCTGATTGTTGTGTCATCTGACATGGTGGGGATGCCTGGACTGAAGGTTTCTCACCTGCTCCAGGGGCTGACACTGGAACAAACAGCAGGTTCTTCTGAGCATCTCTGGACTTAGTGTGTTTCACTGCTTGCTGATCCGGGAAGTGAGACCTGTTCCTACAGTGGTCCAGAGGTCCCAGCTGCTTTCCTGTTCCTCCATGCTGGAGGCACTGGACTCATTCTCCTGTCAGAGACAAAGTCCCTGCCACATCCGGATTCCACTGTGAAGGGGAAAGGAGGAAAGATGTCTGATGTCTTGATCAATAGATCCCCTAACGGGAAAATATCACTTCAGCTGATGAAAACTTGACCACATATATGCTCCTATCTAAAAGCAAAGGATCCTGGGAAATGTCCTCAGCAGAGGAAAGAGTCAGTTGTGGTGTAAAGCAATGTTATAGTTCCAAGTGTCCCCTAATCATAATACAAATGGCAACAGGGCTAACAGGAATCCCCATTGGTTCCATTTTAACCAGACCAGCTATATCACCACTCAGCTAAGACAGCTGATCTAAGACATTAGCAGTATTAACCACCCATTTAATTCCAACAAACGAGGCAGCCATTGTACCTCTTAGTTACCTCTGACGAGCATCTTAGTCCGTTCGAGCTACTATAAGCAAAACTATGAAAGACAGAAATGTAGTGCTCATAGTTCCAGTGGCTGAGAAGTCCGAGATCAAGGCTCCAGCAGATTTGGTGGGAGAAAGAGACATTTCCTGGATGTGTCCCTTCTGTGATCTCCCTTTGGCCTCCTGTTCAATTCAAATCCCATTCGAGAGAGTGGTAATCCATGACCTGATCATCGCCTTGGTGGGGACACAAATATCCAAACCGTACCAACGGGCTCTGAAATCAGTCAGCAAACTGAGTTTTATGGGAGACTGTACAGCATCTGGGACCACATCTAGCCATCCCCTCAAGCATTTTTACGAAACAACTCAATCTTATACTGGTTTTACCCAGTCTTTACTGGTCATGAGATTGTTTTCATCCTGTTAAGTTCCAACTGAACAGCTAGTGTGTGCGTCTAGTGTGGAGAAATATTCATTTTGTTTCTCTGCATGTTTTTAATTTGGGCTCGGAGCTCTTAAACATGATAGGTCTTAAGCCTTTGCCTAGTAGGAGGCTTGTGGATGTTTTTGATCCTATTTCACGGGATGCTTTTTCATTTTGTGAACTCTTTCCTATGATGTACAGAAGCTTTTTAGTTTGATCTAATCTCACTGGTCTGTTTGTTGTTGTTGTCATCTGTGTTTTAGGGCCATATCCAAGAAGCCACTGCTTAGATCCATGTCAACAACCATTATCCTCGTGTTTTCTTCCAGAGTTATCATGGTGTAGTGTTCTACATCTAAGTTTTGTTTTATTTATTTTGGATTGATTTTTGTGTGTGTGTGTGTACAGTATATAAGAAGAGTCTGTTTTTATTTTCCTTCATGTAGATACAAGACTATATATATATATATATATATATACACACACTCTTATGTATGTATATGTGTGTGCGCATATATGTATATGTACATGTATGTATATACGCACATATATATACATACATATAAATATATATGCAATTGAATATTACTCGGGCCTGAAAAAGGAAGTTCTACCACCCATGACAGCATGGGTGAATCTGGAAGGATTGTGCTAAGGGAAATAAGCCAGACACAAAAGGACAACATGAGAAATCCAAAATAATCACACTCACAGAAGAAAAGAGTGGAAAGGTAGTTACCAGGGGCTGAGGGGAGAGAAATGGGGCAATGTTTGGCAAGAAGTCATCCGAAGCTGTCTAATATTAGTCCTTGACTTGGGATTTAGGGAGAGAGTGAAGCTCTAGGAAGGAAATCAGAGTGGTACATAATCGTTAATCTTTCACTTGAAGCAGAACAGGAAGGCTTCCATCAGGGTTTTCCATCCGTTTCATTTTGCCATGGAAATCGGTCCCTCCACTTCCGTGCAGCAGTTCTTTCTCCCCAATCTTTCTCCTAACAATAGTTCACATGTATGAATATAGTGGAAAAGAGAGTCTCACACATCATTCCATTTGCTGTTATCTGAACAACAAATTTACATCTTTTAATAATTACTATTTTAAATTATGTGTACATGTGTATCTGTGTGTGCTTATGTACACAAGCATGCAGGTCCCCACAATGGCCAGAAGAGGGCACCAGACTCCCTGGAAGTGGATTTACAAGTGGGTGTGAGCTACCCAATGTGGACGTTGGGATTCGAACTTGGGTCCTCTGCAAGAGGGGTACATGCTCTTAGCCACTGAGTCATCTCTCCAGTCCCTAAATCCTACGAACTAATATAGTTATTTAGATGATTTCGATGTAAGTTTTGTTTAATAAAAATATGCACAAGCTATACATAGGATTTTTAATTTGGTAGTAGTTACATTTAAAGGTAAAACACACATTTAAAAAGGTAAAACAAAACCGGTAAAATTTTAATAGGATATTAAAATTATATCAGTATTCTAAAACACTGCTTCAACAGATAATCGACATAAAATTATTAATGAAGTACTTGATAATGTCACCTTCACACTGTCACTTAAATCCAGCACGTGCACTCCACATTCTGCCCATCTCAATCCTGGATTGTCCCCTTCCCACGCTCAGCGGTCCCAGGTAGCTAGCGGCTACTTTGTTGAGAAGCACAATTTTATAAATATTAATCATAAAACATTTACATTGGAAAGAAGAGTCCAGACAGTAGAAATCTTCAGTTATTTTGAGGGGTGTGAGAACAAGACTAGACGGTATTTACGAGGCATGTTGCCTTGTGTGAGAAAACTATAATTACCTTCTAAGCCATGAGTCAACACAAACAATGTTACTCATTATTAACAAGTACAGCCTCGCATCACCTGTTATCTATGGCCTGATTTTAAATGTCTTATTTCTCTGTCTTTGGTAGTTTGGAAAGATATTTAGCCAAGTGAGCTACAGAATGCTACAGGTACCAAGTATCTGTATTATTCTGTTTTTTAAGATACCTAACTGGCAGTTACAGAATAGGCTGGTCCCGGGGGCTTCAGTGGCCTGGCAGAGGAGCATCCCTAGACCAGTGTCCACTCCTGTGTCTGTTTAAGAGCCACCCAAAGGCGCTGTCTATTGACCTCAAGGTCACATCCATTTTTTCCTGTCTTTGAAAATATCCCAAAGGTGCTCCTACCTATAGCAGCTCAATTTAGACTCTGAAACCAATCTGTTCTTCCTGAATCTCTCAGAGTGGAGGTAAATGGAGAAAAGAAACATATGAAAAACAAATGGGTCTTGCTGTTGTATTCACTCATCTTGATAATAGAGTCCCAAGTGTCCTCCGACTATGTTAAAGACGGTTCTCCAAACCAGAGACGACTCATGCTTGCCTAGTTAGGGAGTAGAGACTCGCTCTGGAAACCAGATGTCTCCATCTATAGGGCTCAGTTGTTTGGCATAAACCTTTCCAGATGTCCTGGCCTTTTGCATTGAGCATATCCAACTTATGCTGATCCTAAATCATAGCCTCATTGGACCTTTGGAACCTTAAAGTCCCCTATTTCCCAAGAGAGTGGCTCTTCCCTACAGTGGGATCACAATCAGGGTCACAATTTATGGTGGGTGCCACGGAAAGAAACCTGACTATTTGTAAGTACTTAGGACTCTGTGTATGTGTATGAGAAAGAGAAGGAGAAAGAAAGAGAGACTGAGACAGAGACAGACAGAGACAGATAGAAACAGACAGAGACAGTGAAAGTCGGGAGGTTATGGACAAGCCACAGCACACATGGCGGTCAGAAGACAACCTCATGTGTCAGCCCCTGCTTTGCTCTGTGTTTGAGGCAGATTTTCCTCTGCTGCTTTGCTGCTGGACCACATGCTAGGTGGCCTGCAAGCTTCCAGAGAGTCTTCTGTCTCTGCCTTCCACCCAGAGGGGGTTTGGGGTTACAGACACACTACTGTGTCAAGCTTTCTGTGGCTTCAGGGATTCGAACTCGGGTCCTCACACTCACACTGCAAGTGCTTATACCCCCTGAGCCATCTCCCCAGCCTATCACATTCTAGATTTTTTTTTAAAAAAATTAGCAGTTCTGAACTTTGGCAAGTGCATTCTGCAATAAGCATGTCTGAGTGCATGGCCACCTTCTGGCTCTTCGCCATGCTCAAGTTGGACCAAGCTTTTTAGGTCAAGTGCATTTTAACTACAAACCAATCCATGTTTTATAGGCTATAAAGTTGTTATATAGCAAGCAGAAAGCATATTTCAAAAGCTTTAAAAATTCACAGCAAACTCATGCCATGTGGTGGCTGCCATGCCAAGGATGCTCGTTTTCTGTTTCTTGTTAACAAACGGGAGGCTCTTCATGATATAGTCACAGTTTTAGCATTTGTTTTATAAATCGGCCCTAATATTGTCTGTGCACACAGTCTAGGGAAAGGGTTAGGGATCTGAAGACCTTACATTCTAAAAATATTCTACTACCAGCTGTTTCATTTCTATTACAAAGTCAAAACAAGTTCGCATTCCTATCAAACATGGCCGTCGAGCTATATTTTTAATATACCTGTGATATTATAACCTCTCCTCCAGAAGACTATCTCTCTCCTCCCCTCCCTCTCTTCTCTTTCTCCTCCCTCCCACCCCATCTCTCTCTACACAAAAACTCTAAACATGGATTTTGGTAGTGAGGTGACCTGCCAAGATGAACCCAATTTAATCATCAATGACATCCCTTATCAGAAGGTACAATCTCATTATTATGGGGAAAAATACTGATCCTGCCTTGATGGCTGAGAACATCTGAAATCTTGCGTGTTTCATAAAAACAGTCTTGGAGCTCTGAAGTTCAGGTAGGGCCTTTCTGAACCCAGGGTAATTTTCCTCCACCACGCACACTGTCCCGCTTGGCAGCTGGTCTCACCTTGCGCTTTCTCGTAAATGTTAACAACCCAGCTGTGATTAATTTTTCTCATCATTTAGTTCCTAATTTAAAACTGTTGTTTTATGGCTTTGTGTATGGACCGCTGGGGTTGTTCCAATCGCTCTTGGATATCGTAATTTAGTAGAGACTACAAAAGCCATGTTTGTCTGTTTGTCGTAGGTGAGTCCGTTTTCTTATGACATTTATTTATTTGAGAGGGATGGGGGAGAGAGAGAGAGAGAGAAAAAGGGAGAGCAGGAGGGAGGGAGAACTATAGAAAGAAAGATGCTCTCAGAGGCCACATGAGCTTTGAAAGCATCTTCTGGGCCGCTGGAAGTGTGGGACAGCTTGCAGGAGTTAGCTCTCTTCCCTCTTGTTTGTGCCGCGCTATTAGGGAAAACAGAACGCGCAGCTGTATTCTCTGTGCTGGGTGAGAGTAAAATATGTTTTACTTGGTGTCACTTAAACCCATGTCTCCATGCTTCAGGCTCCTTCCACCATTGTTAATGGTGGAATTGTGGGTGGAAGACTAAAATCTAAAACAACCTTTCTCAAGATTCTGTAAGAATCAGTGTCCTTTCTCATCACTTAGGAACCACTAGCGGCGTGGATTAAAGTTGCCATTCTTCTGACCCTGACCGTTGAGCCTTTAAGTTGGTGAATCTGGACTTATTTGCATATGTGTGTCAGCTCGGGTGGTCACACTTAGAAACACCATCCAACAAAAGTCCTGCTTCTCACAGTTTAGGGTACCCTGACTCAGTCAGGAGGTCCGAGGCAGAGCCTGAGACTGCATCTCAGCCTGCCTTCCCCCTTAAGGCTTAGACCCAGAGTAAGCTGACTTGCTGCCTCTTGTTAATGATGCTGTGCACCTGGGGTGGGTTTGGACCTCCTTTCCACCTTCTGTTGAGAGGATTCTCACTGACCTTTCTTCTGTCTTTTTCTATCCTGCTGCAACGGGAGCAGATGGGAACCACCAGTTGCAACTTGAAGTGCCATCAGCTGTAAGTCAAGTTCCTGATCCCAGGACCACAGCTGATCCTTCCCAGTTCCCAGAACCAAAGACTATGGAGCTTTCTGACAGTGACCGACCCGTCAGCTTTGGCTCTACCTCATCCTCGGCCTCTTCCAGGGACAGCCATGGCTCCTTTGGCAGCAGAATGACTTTGGTTTCAAATAGCCACTTGGGCTTATTTCACCAGGATAGAGAAGCTGGAGCCATAAAGCTGGAGCTGATTCCAGCACGACCATGTTCCAGCAGCGAGCTGCAGAGGGACAACCCTCCCGGGCCACAGAACATGGATGGGGGCAACGAGAGGCAACCCAGTACCCCATGGAGAGTGGACACAAACGGGGCGCCACAAACCACTGCAGACTCCGCCACCAGCCCCAAGCTTCTCTACGTGGATAGAGTTGTACAGGAAATCCTGGAGACAGAGAGGACCTACGTGCAAGATCTAAAAAGCATCGTGGAGGTAAGGCAGACCCTAGAGACTTAGAAGTTTGCCAAGCAGGAGAAATGGGTTTGCAAAATAAAGGGTGGAGCAAGGGGCTTTGTTTGAGGTGGGGGTGATGTCTCCTATGACACAGGAGAGCACTAGAACAAATTAACTTAAGAGAAACCTAATGCTGTCACCTGGTCAATGGGGTAGTTGTTATTTGCATAGCAGATCCACTGTGTGGCAGGGGCAATGAAGATGGTACTATGCACGTTTGCACCCGGCATACTGTTCTATTAAATTCGAAGCCAGAGATCTCAGGGTGCCTCTCAGCTAGCGGGGCAGATGAGAATAGGGAAAGAGGACCCCAAGCTTCTTGGCGAGTGGATGCTATATATATCTAAACTAAATTTGTTGTCATCTCGACCATAACTCTCTGCGTCTGTCTGGAAGTTTCTGAAATTACTGATACCTGGATCCTGTCCCCCTGAGAATCTGTGATTTCTATGTCCTAGAGTGTAGGGTCTGTGAGGTAGAAATGGCAAAGACCTCCAGCTGATTATAAGAATTGCCCTAAAGCCGTTGCTCTGTACCGGGCCCCTGTTGTTTGGTGTGTGTGTGTGTGTGTGTGTGTGTGTGTGTGTGTGTGTGTGTGTGAGTGTGTGTGTGTTGGGGGAGTGGGGGAGCAAATGGAAGAAAGAAAAATCCTGGGACTTCTCTTGTTTTTCTTTTCTGTTCACTATTATAATGAATAATTTTACATAATTTTGCATAAATTATTACCATATGAATTATTTGTATATGTTACTCAATGGGAGCTGAGCTCAGCTTATGTACCATATCACATCC
The DNA here is from genome assembly GCA_026225945.1 of Cricetomys ansorgei. Classification (NCBI taxonomy): domain Eukaryota; kingdom Metazoa; phylum Chordata; class Mammalia; order Rodentia; family Nesomyidae; genus Cricetomys; species Cricetomys ansorgei. The sequence continues at coordinate 7,853,436 of JAMJFZ010000191.1, read as the reverse complement.
CTGGAAATGCAGTTATTAGTTTGTCTGTGAGTTAGAGATCAAGTTTCAGGGGCAAAGACTAAGTAGAGCTCAGATGTTAACTCATTCTTAAGAATATCGGAATTTCCAGGGTAACTCTGTATATTATCAAGTTACTCATTTTGCTGCCTAGTGATATACCCAATACCTTCATTTTTTTAAAAGTAACTAAAGCCTGTTTCAGACTTTTTTTTTCCTGGCCACAAACTCCTGGGCTGAAACAATCCCCCTTCCTCAGTCTCCCACGCTCTGAGATTTACAGGTGTGAGCTACCGTGCCAGTTTCTGTTTTAGACTTTCAAACAAAACTGTGTTTCAGAAAGTCTTGGAATATTTGCTGATGAGCACATTCTCCGCCAAATACACACACGCTTACAGCTTTAGGAGAAGATGTTCAAAAGCCCGATCATGTGTCGAGTCACAGATGAGAGAACCAGACACTGTTTCCTAAAAACAGTTATGACATCACTTCCAGTAAAAATAGAAAGTCCACTGATGTTCAACCAAAACAATATGTTGTACCAAATGAAGACCAAAGCTCAGTTTCTAACTTTTAACCATGGCGTCATTTGTACTTGAGAAGAAATACCTGTGAAACTGCCAACAATTTTACAACCTCTCAGGAAACTTAATGTTACTAAAGTTGTTATTGGTTTGTGCTAAGTTTTTTTTTTTTTTAAATCATTTTCTTAGTAACTTTTCCACCTAATCAAAATCCATCTTACTAAGAGAGAAACCTTGAATTACTCAACTGTGATTCCATGAAGACTCTTGGTTTTGCTTTCTTTTGTCAAGGCTGCTTGATAAAATTTGGGTGAGAAGAAATAAGATGGATGGGAGAAAGCAGATAGAGGTGATGCTTCCTGTCCAAGCTTCACCCCATCAGTACTGCTTGTGTTCTTGCCGTGCCTCCATGCAGACGTGTTAACGCTCTCTGCCAAAGAGGTTGGTGAGCTTTCCTACAGAGGGCGAGACAGGAGAGAGCCTCAGTTTTCTGAGCCCAATTCATGCTTTCATGCCCTCTTCTTTACTACCAATCAGTAGCGTTCCCAATTGAATGGCTTTTTCTGGAAGGGGTACACTTTAGCTATATGCTAGAGAAACAGAACCCCTACAGCTCAATTTAGGTTTTGTTAAGATTTAGGAACAATGAGATTTTTGCGAACTTTACTGATGCAGATGCTGATTTGAGAGACATTCACAGGATGTGATTTGACTTGTCCCAGCTAGCTGATTTCTAAGATCATTGGGTTCCACATGCTGGTTATATGGATAAAGAAAATACCCTCTTTCCCATGTGCAGAGACCTTGTATTAAACTGATCCAAAATATATAGATGGTATTTCTCTTTCTCTCACCAAATAGGGATTCAGTAATGATGACACCCACATGTCATTACTGAATCCTAAAGCTTTTGGAACATTGGACCAAATATGCTGGTTTTCTCATCCCTGTTGCTATTTATTTCTTGCATTTTGATTCACCCCCTTAATCTCTGGACCCCTGTCCCTGCTGCCATAGTGACTCTGTCACTCTGCGCCTCCCAGTCATTTTTATGTTTAACATTTGGAAAGGGCAGATGCGATTTTGACAGTCACGCATCCCCAAAGGAGCAACGGGGTGGCCTTTCTCACTCTGAGCGATGGTTCCTGTATTTCATCGTTCACCAGTGAAATGAGGTAACAAGCCTGAAAACAAGTCCAAAGTCAAAAGGCCAACCATACGCTCCGCGGTGAGGTGGGCATCCCCAGCCAGGGGGTCTCTTTCATATTTAGTGGATCTTTGACTAACTGGACAAGGTAGAGTTCTTTTAATCTTTCTAAATGATCTATAAAAGGGCCTTTGAAAGTCTCAAGAGATTTGACCTCAGATAGGACTCTTCTTTTACCCTTTCAGTGAATTTTCAAATAGTTCAGAATGTTCTATAACGCTGTGTAATTGGAAGTCGCACCCCCACTACAAATGGCATCTTTGAACTCTGAGAGCAAATTAGACCATCTTTGGGGGTGTAAAAAGACGCATACTTAGTGTAGTGAGGGAAGTGGGTAAAATAAATATAACATGAACCTTTTTTCCCTATCATATACTAGAAACTGTAAAATGCTTTTCAAGTGCCTTTATCTATAAAGTGTGTTTTTAAAATGCTAAGAGGTAGGTATTATAGCCTCAATGTCTAAAACGTTAACAGTCAAAACCTTGAAATACTGTTTATATGGACCAGTGACACCAGTTCAACAGCCTGAGTTCAATCCCTAGGATCTCCTACATAGTGGGCCTACATATAAAATATGCTATTTAGCATATGAACTAATAGTTTTCCTCATGACAATTTCATAGTTGTATAACGGTCTTTGTTCATATACATTCTCCGTTTCTCTCCCTTGCCCCCTTCCTCCCCCTAAATACTCCCTCTTCTATTTTCATATGTGTGCATGCCTCTGTGTGTGTGTGTGTGTGTGTGTGAGAGAGAGAGAGAGAGAGAGTGTGTGAGGGAGGGAGAGGGAGAGAGAAATTGATTCTGCATATAAGAGAAGCTATGACATTTATCTTTCTGGGTCTAGTTATTTCACTTATCATAAAGATTTCCAGTTAAACCCATTTTCCTGCAGGTGACATCATTTTATTCTTCTTGTGTATATATGATGCATTTTCTTTATCCATCAATGTGTTGATGGGAAGATGGACTGGTTTCATATCTTGGCTACTGTGAGTGATACCACAATGTACATGCGTGCTGCAGGTATCTGTAAAGAGCAAAGCTTAACAATTATTCTCTGGAAGCATTTAGCATTGCTCATGAGCTGTCACTCAGTGGGTAAGGTGCTGTGTTAGCATGCATGAAGCCCTGGATTCAATCAGCATCACCACATAAAACCAGGCTGTTATGCATGCCTGTAATCCTAGCACTTGGGGGGTGGCAGTTAGAGGTACCAAGTTCAGGATGCTTCTTGTCAACGTCGGGAGTTCAAAGTCAGTCTGGGATTCATGAGGTGCTGCCTTAAAAAAACATAGAATAAAATAAAATAAAAAGCCATGACAGAATAAGAGTTTGAGTATCAACCTGTACTCATAGTACATTTGTATACTGAGTGGATATATTGATATACAAATATACTGTGTGCATATATATATATATGTCCATATATATACATACATACATATATATACATATATATAAATGTACACATATATGCATATATATACTGTGTACGTAATACAGTATATTTGTATACTGAGTTTCAGGACAGGTAGAGTGAAGAGTGCTTCCCATCCTTAGTGATTGAGGGAAAGCTGTTCTGCCTGATGTCGTAGCTTAGAGAAGAGTGTTGGCGGTATCACATTGTCAGAAGGACAAATGAATGGTGTTTCTCTCTAGTTTGTACAGAATACAAGAAGAAAACCACGCCCAGGCCAGGGGAGCTTGTGCAGCGAGCTCTGCCCAGATGTTCTGCTCGGGGGGGTTGGGGGGGGCCTTTTGAGGCATCTGTGACTGGGACAATGGAATCTGAACTGGCCTTTGTTCTGGGACACCCTGCCCTTGAGGACAACAGTGTATTGTAGAATCTCGAGACAATTTCTAAGAAGGCTCAGCTCCCTGGTGATCTTGGGGAAGGCAGAATTTTTAGGTGTAGGAGTGGGAGTATGTGCATCCACTGTAATTCAAATGGCTGTGTGGGAAATCTCTGGACCAGCCACATGCTCATCACAGCCCCCGAAGGAGAAAAGACTATGTATCGAGGGAGAAGGCTGTGCAGGAAGGTTGTCCCAGATTTCATTGTCATTTTCTTTGCTTAAGTCCTCAATGAGTAACTCTCCCTAGAATTACATAGCACTTACCATGCTGACATTTTTAATGGGGTTTATTTAGATGAAAGCTCTCTGAACGCTGAGAGGGGAAATGTGCCCCCTCCTAGACTGTAGGACCTGGCAGGGACTTATTTTTAATGAAGGCCTATTCTGTGGGTGGATTTAATAAAGAATTTACACTGTAATACTTGGCATAATCTCATCAACATTGCTTAATGTGGTCTCTGAGCCCTTTCAGGGGGATCCATCTTTTTATTTTGTCTTCTAAGAACTCTCATCATAAGGAATGTGTGAGGTCTCTCTTAAAATCATTTGGGATCTATAGGCCTTTAGAAGCCAATCTGATCATCTCTTGCTTGTATAGGAGACATGTCTTCAGTAGTGGATTTTATGGACTGCACTACACAGAGAATATCGTGGCATCATCCTTTTCATTTCGTTACATCCATTTCACTGCTGTTACCGTCACCTGTACTGCCGTCCGACCCCTGGTCCCCACCCTGCCTGACTCTCGTATCTCAACACCTCTAGCAACACAGAATAACTCACAACCAGCTACGTGGGAAGGAGGACCTTGCTGTGTGCTCACACCAGACTCTAAGGGAGGCAGGGACATGTATTCGAGCTGTGTGCCCGAAGAAGGTAGGAAACACTTTCAGCAACAACTGGCGTTCTCCACCATGCATTTTATATGTGACAAATACAGTCACACTGGCAAACCTACACCATTACATCCTCCATCCCCATCACTAAAAATAATGGGGACAGTAAGAGAGATGTCAATAATGCTTCTGTGCTGAGGTTGTTATTGTCTCAACTAAATAGAACACAACAGCTGTAAGCCTGCTGTGCACCTGCTGCTTCTAATTCACCTAAACTGTGACTTTGTAACAAGGAAATCTCTAAAAGTGACCTTAGCATCAACTGATGTGTGTACCATGCATCAGGCATTGAAGTGTGTGTGTCTGTGTGTGTGTGTGTGTCTGTGTGTGTGTGTCTGTGTGTGTGTCTGTGTGTGTGTGTGTGTCTGTGTGTGTATGTGTGTGTGTGTGTGTCTGTGTGTGTGTGTGTGTCTGTGTGTGTGTGTGTCTGTGTCTGTGTGTGTGTGTGTCTGTGTCTGTGTCTCTGTGTCTGTGTCTGTGTCTCTGTGTCTGTGTGTGTGTGTCTGTGTGTGTGAGTGTGTCTGTGTGTGTGTGTCTGTGTCTGTGTGTGTATGTCTGTGTCTGTGTGTGTCCTCATAAAAACATTACAAATAAGGTCTTCCTTTGGGATCAGATTAGATTCAGACTAATGTATCTTTTTATTATCTTTTCTTAATTATTTTTCTCCCCTAACCCCTAAGTATACACACATACCCTTTTGCTTTCCTACCCATCCCCACCCATTCAACTTATATTAAAACTCTTTGGAATTCAACATCATAGTTAAATCTCCAAGCGAAAAAAAAGAGGGCGGCTGAGTACTGCTTAGTTTAAAGGCACGGGCTGTGTTGAGCTTGATAGTGTCCCGGAATCCGTAAGGGTGAGAAGGAAATCAAGGAGCAGAGCCAATCTGCCACTGAACACTTACAGAATTTTATGTGAGAGTTTCAAGGTTCTTAGCACATTGCTTAAGTCCTTAAGAAATTTGAGTCTTCTCTTTTACATTGTCCTACCTTTCTTTTAAAGACTTTTCTATAGGCATTTTGGTGAGTATGAATACGTTAAGAAAAAATAACCCATGAGAAAACAGATTGTTAAAATAGATTTGGTGCAAGGAGAAGCTGTGCACTATCCCATATTATCATGGACGCATTCCGTAGAAGCCAAGGCATGTGTATCTCTTCAGAAAATTGCCTACTGTGTTGTTAGCCTTTACCAGGGTGTGATTTGCAAACTACTACAGAATTGGGTGACAGTCTCATAAGAATCACCAATGTGCATAATAGTTACGGATATAATAACATTCTTAAATCTCACTAAGAATGACTAACTCTCAGATGGTAGACAGCTCACCCTTGAGTTTCTGACAGTCCTGACTTGTTTCTTGAAACTTGGGGCTAAGATGAGTAATTGTGGTCAGTCTAAGGCTATCCAGGATGCTCGTGGTCCAGAGGCAGGAGTGACAGGGCCATTTTCCTTGTTCTCTGCTGGTTATAGGAATGCATGCTCTGCAGAGAGATTATAGACCAGGATTGTTTTAACTCCTGTGACAGATATCTGCAGGCCAACAGAGGGAACTGCGGATAACAGAGGGAAAGAGCTGTAGAGGTTTCAAAAAGCCTAACAATTCTGCTACACTATGATGAATGTGTTCCTTAAAATCATTCACCATGCAAAATATCTTGTGGGAAAAGGAGTTATGGGAAATGAGGTACTAAGCTCAGTACCCAAAAACTCCATCAAGTAGAACGTTTGAAAGGAATCCAGCAGAAATGGAGGCATGGTTTATGCACAATAAATAGTTAACAAATATACATTGTCACAAATGTGATATGTGACCTTGAAAAAAACTGAAGTTGATTGTGGAAGCCACCAGATTCCTGGGCCTCCCACCCTGTGTTTGAAAAGAAGAGAATAAAAGGAAGCAAAAAGAATGAGAAATCAGAAACACACAAGAGAAAGAACCAAAGAAAATTATAAGGTAGGCTCTGAGGGCAGAGACCTTTCAGAAAAATGCAGAGTAGCTGCTATGCTGGAGAAGAACAACCTGAAATGGGTGGAGAAGAGAGGCTACGATGGTGGTTGCTGCTGGGTGATCAAGGGATGTGTTCATGCTTCTCTGTTCCTGCCTGCCTTCTAGAGCTGGACAAACAACTGTATGAACAAAGGAAAACGTGAAAATTTAAAGTCTAATTGTTCTTTAACATATTATATACATGAAAACAAATTCATGTTTTCTAAAAAAAAAAAAAAAAAGGGTCCCTATCAGAACTGACCGACTTATTCTTTGGAATATCATAACTTACCCTGAACAGCTATGACCACCCCTTTCCTAGACCTGAAGACTGAAGAGTATTTCACCTTCTGTGTGGATGGTCTTCCGTTACTGTGAACTTTTTCCATTACGGCAAAAGACTAAAACACCTACAACAGATATCTATAATAATTTTTTTATTTGTACTGCATAAGAAAATTCAGCTTACAGGTATTTCAAGATCTGGGGATGCAGTTCAGGACCTTGAAATCCCTGCAAGGTCCCTTTTTTACCCATATGACTGCCTTTATTTCCAAAGTTTTTGACTGAGATGAAAAGGTATTTTAAAGGCTTTGTTAATGCAGGCAACTGAGTATCTACTGTTACCAGTCTGTGAAAGGGTGCTCCTATATTTCAGAGGCTGCTAGTGTGCAAATTCTATTCCATATGTGCTAAGAACAAGTACTTTCCACTGATTTAGAGTCACACCGCTTTTCTGGGAATGTGATCTCTTGAATATTCAATGGTAGTGAGTGGGAAGAAATCGCACATTTCAGGAAATTATGTTCTGAACAAACGAACCAACCTGCATTTGAGAGAAATCTCCTATGGCCAGATGTGTCTGCCAAAGAAAGCATGTTACCTGCACCTGGCGAAATGAATCATGGAGGAGAATTTACCCAGATCATGAGAAAGGCCTAAAGACAATGCATACTCTAAAACACAGAACAAGAAAGAGCAGCTTTGCCTATTATACAGCTTGACAGCTATGTTCTTTTTAGTATTAACTGTTCCCCTTTGTGTTTTCAATTTCTCTCCTCTCCACAAAGATTGTTTTGCCACTGAAAAGGAATAACGTCATTCTTCTCGGCATCGTGAATAGAACCACTAAAATCACTTTTAAATGCTAATATATAAACATAAACGACGGTGTTACTTTTGTATGTGACCCAAATAACTGAGGACAGGTTAAAGGAAGAAACTGCTTATTTTGGCTCACAGTTTTCAGAGGCATCAGTCCATCGTGGAGAGGGAGGTGTGGCAGAGGAGAGCCACTTAGAAACAAATGGAAGAAAATAAACCAGAAACAGTTGACCAAGTAGCGGTTAAGGCGAGTCTTCACAAAAACTCGTGGATGAAGTTTCCTAGAAGCAAGCTACTTTTCTCATTCGGTTCTCGACGCCTCAGATATTAGCAAAAGAAAGCAGTGCGTGGGTGTATTAGAAAGAACCGGTTTGCTGCTTTGCCTATCTTTAGTGAGAAATTCCAGAGCACAAGACAAAGGAATCTGCAACAACTAAGGTCACTTCTATCTTGGGGTAAGGCAACAACAACCCGCAGCTACCCTTCCCCCAATAATTCTAGTATAAGTCACTTTTAGGGTAAGAAGTTACCTCTCGATTTTCAGCAAGATCATGTCTTCCGGGTCTGTCCATGTGTAGTCATTGGCAAACCAGTTGGTCCCACTGGTGACCTATTTTACAAACCTCTATTCTGTGGTGGGAGCTGCCTGCCAAGGCCTAGGACCTATTTAAAACAAAATAAGGACAAGAAGGCTACTGATAGAATATTCAAACCATCCAGAACGTTCAAAGCTGACTTTGTGTGAGTTCACGCAGAGAAAATTCCTACATCAAAAATAGGAATTAACCAACCATCGTAATGATCCCTCATGAGAAACAGACAATTAACGGTCATCAGCTAGATTTGTACCTGGGATAGTAAGCCCTTGTAAACACGTTCAAAGGGGCTATTATTTGAGCAATTAAGAGCTATCACTTGAGAAATCTGGTTTGGAGGAGCAACAGAAACCTAGGCAGGGATTTTCTAGAGCAGAGGCTGCTGGGGAGGACCATCAGAGTGTCCCAGCTCCTGGACAGCTCTGGGCTGCAGCCTGGGCTGATGGGACGCATCTAAGGGGTGAGGGAAGTTTCCTCCATGTTCCTCATATTCCAACAGCTGTTCAACAGAGAGGGCCATGGTCCTTGGGAGACTGATGTTGATGTTGTTTGTTTAAAGCAAACAATAACTTTTAAAGCAGCATAAATTACTCTCTTATCCTCACGGGGTGTAATAAAAGTGCAGGCTTCAAAGCTGCCGAAACTAAATCTGAAGCTTTGCTTTGTCATTTCCCAATGAAACCCACAGGTTCCTAAGAATTTTAAAGTTTTTTTTTTTTTTTTTCAACTGAAAAATGAGATTAAGTGGATGGAATCCTTCATGGACAGTGCTAATAATACAATAAGTATTTCAGTAGAATTGTTATTCTCTTTAAATGATTATCCGTGCAATTAGCTCTTTATAAAGCCAATTGTTTCTGGTAGATTTTAAAGTGTTATAATATTGGTGATCTATATCTGTGTGGTGTGTGTGTGTGTGCGTGCGTGTGTAGGGTACATGTGTAGAGGTCATAGGACAAGTTACAGAAGTCAGTTCTCTCCTTCCACCATTTGGGTCCCAGGGCTCAAACTCAGGTCATCAGGCTTGGCAACAAGTGCTTTTACCTGCTGAGCTATCTCACTGACCCTGAAATTTGCACTTTAAAAAGATAATGCTAGCCGGTGGTGGTGCAGGGGGATCTCTGTGAGTTCAAGGCCAACCTAGTCTACAGAGTGAGTTCCAGGACAGCCAGAGTTACAACAGTGAAACCCTGTCTTGAAAAACGAAAGAAGGAAGGAAGGATGGATGGAAGGAAGGAGGGAAGGAAGGGCGAGAAAGGAGGGAAGGAAAGAAGAGAAAAGAAAGGAAAAAAGAAAAAAAGAAAATGGGTGGGGAGAAAGAGAAGGATAATGTTATCTGGGGCTCAGGAGATGCTCTGTGGTTAAGAGCACACACTGCTCTCCCAGAGGACTCAAGTTTGGTTCCTAGCACCCACATCAGGCAGCTCCCACCTGCCTGTAACTACAGCTCCAGCAGATCCGACTTCACTTCCGGCCTGTCAGGCAGCCTGCACTCACATGCGCATGCCTAGACACACACACACACCTAATTAACAATAGAAGTATGTTATTTTTTTTTATTACAAGACACATATAGTTTGCTGTACTTTTGAGTATACCTGGCATACCTACATGTAATTAGAATTCATTTCTAACATAGCAAATGGTTTATCATAGTAGAACGAATTCCTTCTTTGGGGTTTCAGTTTGGGCTGAGTCGATGTGGGGTTGATTTAATGGATAAAGCTCTGGTCTGGACTCCAGGCTCATGTGACAATCAGCTGTGTGTCCAGAAACAAATGGCCAGTCTGATCTCAGCTTCTCTCTCTGTAAATGAGTCTGATTCAGAAAGCCCCATCTCCAGATGACTGGCAATGGCATCCCCACCAGCCTCAGCTCTCAAGAATGCAACCCAGACACAAGTGCGTCTTTTGAGCTGCCAAAATAGATATTTCAAACACTAGACAGTAAACCCTGTGTCTTTACCCAAGAGGCCCAGGCTGTCACTAAGAGCCTATTTACCCTACATGTCTAAAATAAGCTTAATTACTTGGTTTCATAGCCTACGGCAAGTGGAGGAGGGGTAAGATGAGGTGGGCATGCCAGCACCAACAAGCCAGGGGGAAAGACTTCCTCAAATGACTAAAATAAGGCTCTGTGGAGTGGGTGCAAAATCATCTCAATAACCTGATGACTTTTATTAGTGAATAAGAGCCCAGACATAACTGCAATCTATTTTTTTAAGAGTTATTTATTTTATTTTATGTGCATGAGTGTTTTGCCTGCATGTATGATTTTTTGAGACAGGGTTTCTCTGTTGTAACTCTGGCTGTCCTGGAACTCACTCTGTAGACCAGGCTGGCCTCAAACTCACAGAGGTCTGCCTGCCTCTGCCTCCCAAGTGCTGGGATTAAAGGTGTACACCACCACTGCCTGGATTGCCTGCATTTATGAATTTGCACCACGCACATGTGTGCCTGGTGCCCAAGCAGGCCAGACCAATGCATCAGATGCCCTGGAGCTGGAGTTATAGATGGTTGTGAGCTGCTGTGTGGGTGCTAGGATCCAAGTCCAGATCCCCTGAAAGAGTAGTCAGTGATCATACCTGCTACCATTAATGGAGCCTCCCTTTCTGATAGACCTAAATAGCAGGAAGTTCACATTGTGATGGCTGAGGCATCGAAAATATGTTGTCTGATGCTTGTATTTCATAAACAAAATGAGGCTCTTTAATTAACTTTTTAAATATTTAGATATTTTTAGTGGTGGTAAAGTAGG